>CANTUT010000466.1:302500-317500 GCA_947687605.1 Reutealis trisperma
ACATTTGATATATGGTTGCCTATTGATTTTTGAACCCTTTGGAAACCATATCTTCCTTATATGATATTGACCATGATGAGCCTTTTGCATTAGTCTTATGTATGCTTAATGATGAGAATGATTAATATGCCAAACTATTTTTCATTGATTTCCTATTGTGGACTTTGGATATGTTTTTCGTTGATACTTATGAATAAGTAGAAATCCTTTGTGATGTGAGGAATTATATCAAACCTTGTGCAATTGGTATAAGCCTGTGCCTAGGGCGAGAGTACCTAACCTCTATTAGGGGGAATGCCTAATCACAAGAGCTTATCAGTTTTGCATAATGTGATGCATATGAGTAAGCAAAGTTTAGACAACCATTCCAATATTTATGTGTGGGAAGCTTTCTACTTCCAAGACCTTATTATTTATGCTAAAATGCATTCTAAAGTTTAATATGACCAATTTTGATTAACATCATTCTGTTAGTGCCTTGAATCAATCCAAGTGATGACCCTTATATTGCCTTTATGTTATGTTATATTATTATGTACTCATTGAGCTTGTCTCATCTCGTGGTTGTTTATAATTTTCTAGGTTAGGGTGATTCGTTAGCAAGGTAAACTCCAAGCTATGCCTCTTCGCTTGGGACTAGCTAAAAGTGTTGTGTTTGTGTTGCTTGTGTCATTTTGAGGATAAACAATCTAGAGCTCCATAGTGACTAAAGGCTTAGTACTAAAGTATGTTGTGTTGGAGAGTAATGTAAACAATTGATAACATTTGTTAAGTATATGTATACTTATGATAGTAAGTAAGAATGTACGGATAGTATTTGTTAATATTTATGAATGATGTTCTATTCATAGTCATGAGATGGCACTAAAGTATAATGGTTATAAATGAACTATTGAAGTAATAATGGGAAAGGATAAAGAATAAATGTGGTTTCAATCTTAGGGAAAATGACCAAATGGAACATATAAAATAATGATATGATCAATGACGTTCAATGGGTTTAGGTGACTTTAAGTCCCCCTAAACTCTAGGATAGTCATAGCCTAAAAATTGGATCGTGATAGAGTTAGTATCAGAGCTAAAGGTTTAAGTCTTAGTTAGGCTTAATAACTATATAAACTATAGGTTAAACCATGGAGCATAAGAATTCTTGTTATTGTCGAATTGTACTGTTAAGTTAGATCTGCGTTAACCATATATGTTAAGTTACTCTTTCATCTCTATGATTTACATGTGCATTTTTGTGTTATTGTATTATTGTGTTATATTGCTTGTTTGTGGGTGTAGATGTCACAAATTTATAATCTTATCAGAGAAAGGGAAGTATCAGATGCCGCTTTGGCTGCTTTGCCTAAACTTGAAGAGACGGATCCAAATGAGGATCTGGACCCAGTTTAGGTAGTGAGGATGAAATATGAGGAAGCAATAAGGGAGCTTCATATGTTAAGGGAAGAAGTGCAGAGTTTGAGAAGGATGATGAGAAATATGAAATGGGAGTTAGCCCGAATTAGGCATATGCACCAAAACCTATAAGAAGAATAAATCCTTCCTCTTCGAGATGTCATTCCGGGACTCCCTGAGCATCTATGTGTAGCTTGTGGTAGATTGGATCATTCGGAGGAAAGATGTCCTATTAAGAGGCATATGCTATCCCCTTCACTTTTGTCCATGGGCTATAGACATATGGGCCCTAGGGAAAGTGAAGCTGAAAATTGTGAGAGGGGTTTGAGGAATTAAGAAAAACAGGGAGAAGAATGGATGCATTTTTGGTTAGGTTTTGGTGAAACCATCAATATATATGTATACATAACGGATAGTCTAATATAAAAGATAACCAATGGAATGTATATAAATCTTTTTATATACATATAATCTATAATATTGTATGAAAGTTAGGAAATGAATTATGATTATTTTTGTGTACTAAGAAAGGAAATGTTTATCAAACATTAGAGTTAAAGTCTACCTTAGTTAAACAAAAATATTTAGAGTCTCTAAAATAATTTTAAATGATTGAATTTTGGCCCAAAAGTAGGCTATGTCAATAAACCTTGACGCATTATAGATCTCTGAATGAGCTTCAATTTGATATATTATAGGCCTTATAACTCATCCGCAGCAGAAAGTTATGACCTTTTGAAGTTGGCTTGCGCAAAAGAATTATTTTTCCATTAGCCAAATTATCATGCTCGTGAATTTTCCATCGCGGTTGTGACTTGTTTTTATGACTAGGATTATAGTCGCAATTATGGTTGTGAACCTCACTATGTCCAATAAGCATTTTTTTTGAAAATTTATCGCAGTCACGATTATGTGGTTATGGTCGCGATGTCATTTTGTGCCATGAGTTGCCGTCGCTATTGAGGTCGCCAAATGCACTGTGTCTCAAAGTCCAAATTAATGTTTTTATCTTTTAAATTAGCCTTAGTCATGATCATTAGGTCATGGATGATATAGTAAGTGACAATTGCTAGAAATTATATAGTAGTTACGAATCAGAAGTTCATATCATGACTTTAAGAGATTCTTGTTTATAAGATTCTTGATGAATGTTGGTTATGAAACAAGTATCTACTAAATGTGTAAATAACTTTAAATTTGAACCATCAAGAATAAAAAGAGAAGTTGACTGGGATTTGATATGAATTGAACCAACAATTGACATGTATGGCTCTTTGCTATATGAAAGGTATCCATGTGATAATGAATTGATTTATAAAGTGCGTAAACAAATTGTTAAATGATATATGAAATTGTTGAATGTTATGTTTATATGGAATTGTTAGATATTATGATGATTAATATCGTAAAAACGAAAAGATAATACTCAATAGTAGTCAGTGTGACTACAAATGATTCATATATATTTTATATATTGAGATATATATGAAATGAAGTAAAAGAAGGTATTATAGAATTTGTGGCTTAGATGTTACCTCATAGAATAGAATAAAAGGGACAAAGATCTCAAAAAGCCATAAGTATCACTCTAGATGTAGCTTCTAATGTTTCATCTGTATGGGATAATGATAGAGAGTCATCCCGATCAAGACAACACATAGTAGATATAAAAGAACGAGGACTGCCAGGAGACATGGATGTGTTGATGCAAGAGAATTAAGAGTTAAGATGATAACTTGAAGAATTGAAACAAAGTAGGAAATGCCTACACCACCTCTACCACCTGTGGCACCACCTGTTCCTAGAGTTAAGAATATTCCTCCTCTCCTACCAAGGGTGCCACACCTTGTTTGACGAAGAATGTTATCAGAAGAAGGATTTTTGGTGAATGACTTTAAGAAGATGAAACCCCTAAGTTTAAAGGAGAATAAGGGGAGGATCCCTAAGAGTTTATAGAGGAATTGGATAAGATAACTTAGAGACTGTCATGCTTTGATGAAAAACTAATTAAACTAATAGGGCTACAACTTAAGAAGGATGCATGTGAATGGTTTTAGAGGAAGATTGAGGACCAGCTGTATCGAGATGACCCTGCTACATGGACCGAATTTAAACAAAAACTAATGGATGAGTTCTTAACTAAAGAAGAAAGGCAAAATCGTGCCCTTCATTTTGAGCAATTGAAGCAAAAGCCTGAAATGTTGGTATTGGAGGATGCTTGGGAATTTAAACATTTGAGTAAATATGCCTCTCATATAGTACCTATTGAAGCAAGTAGGGTTGATCGATTCCAATGAGGATTGATTGCTCCATTTTATAATGTCTTGGTAGCCATCAATTTCCCTACCATGGCCAAGCTCATTGATAAAGCTAAGCTTATAGAGGCACGACATAAGGCTAAAAGAGTTGAATGAGCGAAAAGGGAGCATAATCACAAAGGAAAAAATAAAGAACAAAGTAGCCAGCAATAGGGAGGCCCTACCCAAAGTAATGGTCTTGAACATGCTTTCACAATATCCACTCCATACTAGCCTAGAATAGGAGGATAAAGTCAAGTTTGGGCTCGAAGTATTTCGGTAGCCTCAGCCCTAGGCAACATTAATACATATTAAACATGACAACAAGGTTAGCCTATACCTACTTACACTACATGTGGATGACAACATTGAGGAATTTATTGAAGAGCCACGAGAGCATGCCTATACTGTGGGCAAATAGGACATTTTATTAAGGATTGCCTGATGACTGACAATCAAAGGATGGCTATGGAGGCTTCACAGCCCATTGTGCAAATGAATCAAGTGGAAAGTCACGGATTGGAAGGACGACTATGGTGCTGGAAATCCTCAGGCAATGTGCAAGCTATGGAAGGTAGAGCAAGAGGGAAAGTCTATGCACTTAATCAATAAGATGCTTGTATGTCCCACAATTTTATGATAGGTACCATCTTCATCCAATCTACTAATGCTTAATGTTTGTTTGATTCTGGTGCTATGCATTTATTTATTTCATCATGTTTTGCTAAGAAATTAAATAAGGATAAGGAGGTGATGAATGAACCTTTGATTATAACCACACCCTTGGGAGAAATTGTAGAGGTAGAACAAGTATATAAGAATTGCATGGTAGAAATTGAAAATAGCAGATTTCTTGCAAATTTAATTGAATTAGAGGTCTTGGAATTTAATGTTATACTAGGAATGGATTAGCTATCTATGCATAGTGCTTATATAGATTGTAAAGGAAAAAGGATTAGTTTCAAAGAGGAGAATGGATCCAAATTCACTTTTCAAAGTGATAGGAGTAGCTTTACTATGAACTTTATTTATGCTATTGGGGCAAAAATATTGTTAAGGAAGGGTTGTCAAGCGTATTTGGCACATGTAGTGGATATTGAGAAAGTAGATAAATCTATCAAGCATATACCTATAGTAGATAAGTTCCTTGATGTGTTTCCTGAGGATTTACTGGCAATGCCACCGGATAGGGAGATAGAGTTCACAATTGAGCTCTTACTTGGAACTCATCCAATATCGATACCGCCTTATCGAATGGCACCTTTAGAGTTAAAAGAATTAAAAGTTCAATCACAGGACCTGCTTGACAAGGGTTTTATTAGGTTGAGTAATTCCCCTTGGGGTGCTCTAGTTTTGTTTGTAAAAAAGAAAGATGGATCCTTAAGGTTGTGTATTAATTATAGATGGTTGAATAAGGTGATTGTGAAGAAGAATAAGTATCCTTTACTGAGGATTAATGATTTATTTGATCAGTTATAAAGAGCTAGTTATTTCTCTAAAATAAACTTGCGATCGGGTTATCATCAGCTTGAGATCTGATGAGAGGATATTTGTAAGACTACTTTTAGAATGAGATATAGACATTATGAATTTATAGTATTGCCATTTGGTTTGACAGATGCACCAGCGACTTTTATGGACTTGATGAATCGAGTGTTTAAACCATTTTTAGGTAAATTTGTAATTGTGTTTATTGATGATATTCCAGTTTATTCGAGGAGTAAGAAAGAACATGAGGAACACTTAAGAATAGTGTTGCAAACTTTAAGGGAGCATAAACTTTATGCCAAATTGTCTAAGTGTGATTTCTAGATGGAACAAGTCAATTTTCTTAGACATATAGTTAGCAAAGAAGGAATCAAGGTAGATCTTGAGAAAGTAGAAGTGGTAGCAAATTAGCCTCGACCCACAACTGTTACTAAAGTGAGGAGTTTCTTAGGTATAGCAGATTACTATCACCATTTTATAAAGGATTTTTTGAGAATAGTAGCACTGTTGATGAGGCTTACAAGAAAGCAAGTTAAGTTTAAGTGGGATGAGACTTGTGAAGAGAGTTTCCAAAACTTAAAGATTGCTTAGTTACAGCCTCTGTGTTGGCATTACCTGATGGGAATAAAGGTTTTGCCATTTACTGTGATGCCTCTAGAATTTGTTTAGAATGTGTGTTAATGCAAAACAAAAAAGTTATGGCTAATGTAAAGGAGTTAAGGGAAAGAATTTTAAAAGAAGCACATCAAACCTCATATAGTGTACATCCAGGTGCTACCAAAATGAACCGTGATATAAAGAGTACTTTTTGGTGGCCTAAAATAAAGAAAGATATGGCAAATTTTGTAGCTTCATGTCTCACTTATCAGCAGGTGAAATTTGAACACCAAAGACCATCCAAATTAATTCAAGAAATAAGATTACTGGAGTGGAAGTAGGAACGAATCGCCATAGATTTCATAGTGGGTCTACCTAAGACTGCAAAAGAGTTTGATTCAATATGGATCATAGTGGATTGGCTAATGAAATTGGCATACTTCATCGAGGTGAAGGCTACTTATTTGGCAGCTCAATATGCCCAGATATATGTCAATGAAATTGTAAGATTACTAAGAGTTCCATTTTCCATTATCTCGGATAGAGGGACTTAATTCACATTAAGATTCTGGTAAAAAGTACAAGAAATGTTAGGTATGCAGCTTGACTTTAGCATGACCTTTCACCAACAAATGGATGGGCAATATGAGAGAATAACACAGACATTGGAGGATATGCTTCGTATGTGCATTATAGATTTTGGCAGAAGTTGGGATAAACATCTCCCACTTATCAAATTTGCATATAACAATAATTACCATTCCTTTATAAGAATGGCACCGTACGAGGCATTATATGGAAAAAAATTCCAATCTCTAATTTGTTAGACCGAAGTGGGTGATAAGTATCTTAAAGCTCCAGATATGATTAAAGAAGCCACTAAAAAAGTGAAGATAATTCAAGAAAGACTGAAGACTGCTTTTAGTCACTAGAAGAGTTATGCCAATCCCAAGAGGAAGGATGTCCATTTCATGGTGGGTGACTATGTCTTTTTGAAAGTCTCCCCTATGAATGGAGTAATGAGATATGGCAAAAAGGGAAACTATCCCCATGCTTTATTGGACCTTTTGAGATTCTTGATAAGGTTAGAGAAGTTTCATACCGATTAGCATTACCTCTAACATTGGAACATGTGCATCTAGTTTTTCCTGAGTCAATGTTAAGGAAGTACATTCCTGACCCTTCGCACATGTTGCAACCACAACTGATCAAGATTGGCTAAGAACTTACCTATGAAGAGGTTTTGATCGCAATACTAGATCGATAAGTGAAGAAGCTTTGAAATAAGGAAATACCAATGGTCAAACTTCAATGGCATAACCATAATGTGGAAGAATGTAGATGGGAAAGAGAAGATAATATGCTTTGGAAATATCCGCAATTGTTTAATCAGTAATAGGTAAGTTCTTTTAAAAATTCGAGGATGAATTTTTTTAAGGGGTGTAGATTGTAATACCCAAGGATTTTATAACCTATTTTAATTACTAATAATACTAAAGAATTAAATTTTGAATGTTAGTATAGTATAGAAATGAAAGGACATCGGTGAGGAATCTTGTGACATAATATGCAATGTTTGCCTAGTTCATGATTTTATCATGACTAACTCTAATGAATTAAAAAGAGTTCACATGATAACTAATGATGTATGTAAAGAAGTTAGAGGACATAAATTTGAAAGAAAGTTAAAAAAGAAAGTTTCCAAGTTTACATGGGATTTGTTGATGGACTATGGGCTTGTTGACGGGCTATGGGCTTGTTATCAGGCCTTTGGTAAGGCCCAATCCCAATAATAGTGGGTTGGCCCATGGGCCTATAATTGGTGTAACCTTAAGTTTATATGTTAAACTAGTTAGCCTAGTTAGAGTAGTTAGCCAACACCAAACAAAATATATTATAGAGAAAGAGTTACAAAATTTGACTAACTAGCCACAAAAATTGACCAAAGTCAAAATCCTAAACCAAGTTAAACTCTCACCTTCTCTACACATGAGTCTAGGTTCACTTTGAGCACTCTAACACTACATTATGATCATCACCATTATAAAGAGAATTCTAGCCATCCAACTTGATCAAATCTTAGCAATTCATTAAGATTAAATCCTAACCATTGGACTTAACTTGATCAAATCCTCACCATCCAATCCAATATATATATAAGCAAAATTATATTGAGAAATAACATTTAGCTTATCTCTACACCAAAGTCTCACACAAAGGAAAGAAATTCTCTCTACACTAATTGCAATAAAAACTTTAGCAAATCAAAGCTAACCAAAGTGAGAAACTATGTTCACCTTTTCTTTTCTATATTCTAAGGTTAATTTTAGTATTTTAGTTGTGTAAAATTCCTTCTGTACCATAAGAAAATTCGACCAACCTAGGGTAATCATATATAATATGTTGTAACAATGCCTTTTCTTACAACCATTATTTGAATTACCATTCCTTGACATGTACTTGAAATGACATTTGATATATGGTTGCCTATTGATTGTTGAACCCTTTGGAAATCCATATCTTCCTTATATGATATTAACCATAATGAGCCTTTTTCCTTAGTCTTATGTTATGCTTAATGATGAGAATGATTAATATGCCAAACTATCTTTCATTGATTTCCTATTATGGACTTTGGATATGTTTTTTGTTGATGCCCATGAATAAGCAAAAATCCTCTGTGATGTGAGGAATTACATAAAACCTTATACACTTGGTATAAACCTGTGGGTATGGCGAGAGTACCCAACCTCTGTTAGGGGGATTGCCTAACCATAAAACTTGATCAGTTTTGCGTAATGTGATGTATGTGAGTGAACAAGGTTTAGAACAACACTGTAAAATTTATATGTGGGAAGCTTTCTGCTTTCAAGACCTTATTATTTATGCTAAAATGCATTCTAAAGTTTAATATGACCAATTTTGATTAACATCACTTTGTTGTTGCCTTGAATCAACCTAAGTGATGACTCTTATATTGCCTTTATGTTATGTTATATTATTATGCACTCACTTAGCTTGTCTCATCCCATAATTGTTTATAATTTTCGAGGTTAGGGTGATTCATTAGCAAGGTAAACTCTGAGCTACACTTCTTCACTTGGGACTTGCTAAAAGTGTCGTGTTTGTATTGCTTGTGTCATTTTAAGGATAAACAATCTAGTGCTCCATAGTGACTAAAGGCTTAGTACTAAAGTATATTGTGTTGGAGAGTAATGTAAACAATTGATAACATTTGTTAAGTATATGTATACTTATGATAGCAAGTAAGAATGTATAGATAGTATTGAATATTTATGAATGATGTTCTATTCATTGTCATAAGATGGCACTAAAGTATAATGGTTATAAATGAGCTGTTAAAGTAATAATGGGAAAGGATAAAGAATAAATATAATTTTGATATTGGGGAAGATGACCAAATGGAATATGTAAAATAATGATAGGATCAATGCCGTTCTATGAGTTTAGGTGACCTTATGTCTCCCTGAACTCTAGGACAGTCCCAGCATGAAAATTGGGTCGTGATAGTTATAAATGCAATTTGTATGCGATGTTGATACCTAGATGTGATCTTGGAGCAAAGTGATGTGCAGATTACAAAATGATTCTTTGGGGAATTTCTAAGGTCATCCTAGAAAGGTTTGATAGAAAACTTAGGTAGGCTCCTAAAGCTGTCTTAGGAAGATTTGACAATTTGTGATATTTTTTAAGTGACGACTATGATAGGTAATGTAAACCCTAAGCAAATGGGTGTTTATGTAAACTAGATGCCTTAAACTAGTGATAGGTTATTTACAAAAGTGATTTTTTAGAAAGATGCCCCATTTTTGGATGGACAACAATTTGGTTATTTTGGCTCAGTATAAGGCTTGGCATGAAAATAAAATAGTTGGGTCTATCCACAATAGGTTTGGCTGGAGGATGGCTAGCTTTAGCTTACAACTCTGAGGTAGAATGTCAAAATCAACTATTAGGTTTCAATGCAAGTCTGTCTGGTTAGGTTTCCTAGGACTTTAGAAAAGGGATTATATTAGGATGTTTATGGCTTAATCTAAGTTCAGTTTTGGAACTTTATGGTTATGAGGGGATTTATGTTCTACCATAGATGATAGAGATTTATGTTTTCAGTTATTCAATTTTAGGTTGATCAGCTAGCTTAGAGATGATGCAAGTATAGGCTCGTTGATTTGGCCTTAGAGGAAGTAAGTTTTAGAAGGCTAAATCCCTTCAAGGAGTTTAGATTGGAAGGTTGTGTCAAGTTTAGCCTAGCTAAGGCCATTCTAGAAGGCTAGGTTAGGTTTAGCCTTAGAAGAGGTCAAGCTAGAAGGCTAGGTCAGGTTTAGTCTTAGAAAAGGTTAGGTTAGAAAGGTTAGTCAGGATTGGTCTAGAGGAGGTTAGCTTGGGAGGCTAGGTTAAGTTTTCGCCTGATAAGAGATTAGTTTGGAAGGTGCAGTCTAGTTTTAGCCTTGTGCCAAAAAAGGCAAGGTTAAGTTTAGCCTCAGTTGACTTGGAGCTTGGAATGGGTTTCATGGACTAAAGATATGGGCTTTAGGATGTAGGCTTTTAGGTATGGACTTCAAGATGAAGGCTTTTGACTAAGGCTAGCTAAAGGCTTTTGACTTTTTATTGCCTTAGGCTTCCACAAAGGTGGTTGACTTTAGCTAAGGTATAGTGCTAAATGCTTTGGTCATGAGGAATTTATGGGCTAACAAGTAAAGGTTTGATATGGATACATAAGACTTTTATGCCTACTAGTTTAAGAGGATTAAGCTTTTACAGGCCTTGAGAGACTTAGACCTTAGGGATGATTTGCTGAGGAGGCAAAGGTTTTTTTTTTCTTCGAGGACAATGAGATTTTTACCAAAAAGGCATGGGATGAGCTTTGACTAGTTTAGGCCCTTTAGTCAACTAGAGAATGGTAGGCCTTAGGATATATGACTCGATAAGAAAATTGGGATTCAAGGATGATGATTCATGAGAGACTTGAGATTTTTGGTTCTATCCCTGAGCTTGGTCATCGGAAGATGATGAAATTTTATCAAAGAGACATAGGTTTGAAAGGATAGTATAACTCTTGAAGGAGTCTCGAGCTTAGGGGGGCTAAATCACTTTTTAGGAAGCATGAATTGATTTTGCCAAGAGATTTGGTCTGTTAAAGATTATAAGCTTAGGGAGATATATCTAACTAGGTTTTTGGTCAATGAGGTTGAACTTTAAGAAAATTCTTGCAGGGACACTTTGTCATTTAGTTTAGTAGGATGGGTAAGAAAGGTGGAATGCCTCTTTATGAGTTAGACTTAGTAGGTCGAACAGATGAACTAGAGGATGAGACTAAACTCCTAATGAAACATGATGGCAAAAAAAGGCTCAGAAGGTAAGGACTTGACAGACATAAGGAGGTGACTATAATGAGTAATTTAACTTGATGACTTAATGACTTAAGGGAAGGGTAGAATTGCTAGCTTTTCTTAGATAAAAACTAACATACATAGTACTTAATTTTTGTATGAGATGCGACAAATAGTTAACTAGATACCGAATCCAAATTTGAACAAAACATAATTCCACTTTCTGCTTGAGTTAGTATAAACCTACTCTATCTTCTAGCTAAGTTACCCTTTTAAGTTTCCAACTTAGTGAACTAGTTAAATTATTAGCTCTAACTTCTGCTTGAGCCACCTTTTTGGGTTTTCAACTCGATAAGCTTGCTTTAATTCTTACATAAGCTGCCCTTTCAGGTTTTCAACTTAGCAATTTTTTTCTCTTTTTTTTTTCACTAAAGAAGAGAGTGACATTGACACAAAAGGGGATTTTATTTAGATCGTGCTTGAATTTGGCTACTTATGTATCTTCATTCTTATTGTCCCTTTCTTAAGAAGATCAGGTCTACGTAGTTCTTGGTTATAATACACCATTGAAGCAATAACCTATTTCTTATTTGAGGTCAGAAGACTTGACTTTGTTTAAATTAGGCAAGGTTTTCTTAAACATTTATATGTCAAAAATTGTGTATGAGATTCAAATTAGGAATCAATAACCTTTTGCTTAATCATCTTAAAAGAATATCCATTCTTCTTCCTTATTAACTGCATTCAATTGATCATAATATTGTCCTTGGCTAAAAGAATTTCCACTTCAACTGTTGCCCTAGTCCTTATTCCATACGTTAAAGAGTTGCTCCTAATTGAAGTAGGGGTGAATAGTCTGTACAGTTCCTAATAGCAACCATTAATGCTTCTTAGTCAATTTTACAAAATGAGCTTGATAGTTAGGATGCATAGCACTAATCCCCTAATACTTCCTTCAAAAGGCATAACCTATTAACGACGATGATTTCAAATGGTGTTTCTAAACTTAATAAAGGATGTTAGTTTGAATATTTACCAAGGTGTATTTTATGTTTGCTTGGGGACTTTAAGCTGAGTCCTTTAATACTATTCATGCACCTAACAGAGTTATAATTAAGTTAAAGGTCATAAGTTTTATCCCTAGTCAGCCAACATCTCTTAATATAGTGCATTCCTATTCATCTTAGATCTATTCCATCTCTATATCTAGTGGAAACCCATGTTTGATCTGTATATGGATTAATCTAAGAGACAATTGCAAAATCCATTTATATGATACACCCAACAGGTTAATACAAGGTGACAACTATGTGAATCTTCCCATTCTTTCCTAGTACTATGTTGACTAATGGATAAGTGATTAGTCTAGTGAATCAACAACTTGATGATCTCTCCTTTTGATCATTATGGACTTCATTTCATGGACTT
Source organism: Reutealis trisperma (assembly GCA_947687605.1). Taxonomy (NCBI): domain Eukaryota; kingdom Viridiplantae; phylum Streptophyta; class Magnoliopsida; order Malpighiales; family Euphorbiaceae; genus Reutealis; species Reutealis trisperma. The sequence goes on from CANTUT010000466.1 coordinate 315,063, forward strand.
TCGATTCTTTCAACTTATAATGTATATAACTTTTCCCTTATATGAATATCTGTTGATCTTTGCCTCAATCAAATTGGATTCAAGAAAAGAAAACATATAATGAAATAAAGAGACAAAGAATATAAGAAATTCAAATCATATTATGAATAAAAAAAAAGCCATCATCCATGATTACATGAAAGGATAGATTAGGGATGATGCTTATAGACTTGAAACTAGGAATAAAAAAAGATGACTTTGACAGATAGGCTCTAATTTTGGACTTGGACTTTAACTCTAACAAACTCTAACTCTAAGATTGTGTTCTCCTCAAAGTACCAGCTCTCTAGATAGGTTCAGGTAGGTTAGGGCAAGGTCTAGTTTTGCTCCACATCCAACCATGAGTACTTGCTCAAAGAGAGTAGCCTCTAAGGTTTTCCTACTTTGGAACTGAGGGAGTTGATGGTGGCTCAAAGGTCATTAAAGCTATTTGGTCTGGGAAGGATAAGGTCTCATTTATTAATGAGATCTTGGATTCTATGCCTTAGACTCTTACACATGTCTTAGATCCCATGCCTTAGACTCATGCACATGTCTACCTTATGGCCAAAACCTTGATGGTACTCATAGAATTCATTTGCATTATATTTCTTAGATTTAACAGTGCCTTTGGTTTTAAAATTGTCACTAATTTCTATTGTAGAGCCATTTGGTAAGCACTACTTAAGGGCATACACAAGTCAATGAGTTTCCCCTTTTCTCCTTTTAAGGATTCTTGATTGGTCAGGGCAGCTAATTCTATACTCTTCCACTAGCATCAGTCATAGGAGTGTAAGTACCCATCTCTTTACATTAAACATTAGTCATAGGATTGTAGGTGTCATCCTTATTACACCTTTTCTCTATCATGTGAATTTGCTCAGGCTCATTCATCCTGCTTTTTAGGTTAATTAAGGGATGGACTTCTTCCTACTTTAAACAAGAATAAAAGAGGAAGAAGGATTTATGCTTGGGACTGATGGCATGAGTGCCTTTTCATTGTCGACTGGATCAATAGCAAAAGTTGAGGTGGCATTGGTGTTTAGGGTGGATGGAGTGAATATAGTTGTGTCAACCATAGAAGTTGAGGTGGGAGTAGTGTTTGGAGTTGGTGACAAGGTGCTTTTAGGCTTCTTTTTGTCATCAGTTTGGTCAAGAATAGAAGCCAAGATAGCTTTGGTGCTTAGGGTCGAAGATGTGGAGGTTTTGAGTATTGTTCCAGAAGTATCACCCTTGGATTTAGCCTGATTTAGCATTCTATTTACCTCTTTCATGATAAGTTGGTGTTGTGATTTCAAGGCTTTGTTGAATTTGGCTTGTTGGTTATTGAGAGCAATAGTGAGATGAGCTAATGCTTTGTGGGAATTAGTTTGTTAGACACTTAAGGCCGTATTGAACCTTAATTACTGAGCATGAATGGAAAAAATGAAGATGGTTTGGCAGCTCTCTTCTTGCTTCTTAAGAATGGTATCCATAATATCCATGTTGATCATCTTAGCCATTAGTACCTTTAAGGCAAAAAAAAAAAAAAGAAAAAGGGTAAATGTCAAAAAAGGTAATGAAAGGGTGGTGAAAGCATAAAATTTTAAAGAAAAAGAACTTTCTAAGGTGTTTTGAGCTAGAAATACTTTTAAGGTGTTTGGATAAGAAGTGTTCATTAGGCCAAAGATATTGGGGCTTAAGGATTAAGTTTTAGGTTGGGGGCCAAAAGGTTTTGATCTTAAAAAATTAGGTTTTGGGTTGGGGTAAGTAGACTTGAAGTTCGGAAATGAAGGTTTGGTATCTTGGAGTGTTTAGGTATGGGAAATGGTTTCTGGGTTTTAGCGTCTTAGGCCAAGAGGTTTTAGGCCTAAGTTGGTTGTCGGCCAAATGTCTTGGTCTTAGGAGAGGTGAAGTGTCAAAGGGGTGAGGTGCCAAAGATTTTGGGCTTCAGGGAGGTAATGAGTCAAAAGTCTATGGGTAAAAAATGTTTAAAGGTTGATTCTCAACTTGGTTTAAGGCATAATCTAGACCTAGGGTTCTTAGTCTTGCAACATGTATGCATAGTCATGTCATGATACATGCTAAAAAAAGTTTCATAGGTATATGTATAAAGGTCTTGATTATTATCTATATGGAACCTAAGGTCAAAGGTTAAGGTAACTATATGAACAAGAGTGAAGAGTGGCTTGGTTTAGGGTCCCTGTCCTATTAGATCATCAATATACCCAACCACATATGAGTCAATGAGCCTTGCATGGGGTTAAATGGTTTTGATTGCTCGTTACACCACTGAAATAATTGGAGATTTATTGCAGGGTGGTGTCTAGCTAATGCTACTCATCATCTAAAAGTTTTCCTAAAACTAATGTTAGGTAAAGAGTCTTTATTATGAAAAGTGATGCATAAAAGCAAATAATTACATTTGAAAGTAAAGGGGG
>CANTUT010000467.1:0-402500 GCA_947687605.1 Reutealis trisperma
AGGAAAAACAATATTGATAAAAAGATATTTAGAGTTGATGCCTTTCAAATGGCAGCCTACGTATCCTATTGAATAGGAATCAAACCCAATGCAGTTCTCCCTTCTTGCGAAGGAGGGGTTTAAAAATGTGTTGGTTTGCTTATTAACTTAATTCTGATTTCTTAAATTAATAAGTTTTAGATCTTTTCAGTTTTAGACCTAAACAGAATTTTAGATCTGAATTTAGAATTTTATAAATAGGGAAGGGATTATACCTTTGCTTTTCTTAGCTTTCGAACAAATGGAATGAGTTTTTCTCCGGATCTTAACTCCACCTTGAACTCAAAGGAAACTTCAAATATGGATCTAAAAACAACAAGTGTATGAGTATAAGAATGAATTTATGCTTTGAAATATGCCTCAACTGCTTTGAAATATCTTGAATTGCTTTGGAATGCCTTGGAAGTCGTGCCAAATGAGGCTGGTGGAAGCTCCTATTTATAGAGCTGCCAAAGGAGGTTTCAGCGGTATGGATGGCTGCATCGGTGCGGTGTCGGCAGCAGGGGGCAAACACGGCCGATGCGTCGGCCATCTGATGCCATGCCGCCTGATCGCCAGCCTCCTCTTGGTGCGACGCACGCGCACGATAGGAACTCTAGCGGCACAAAATGTGAGCCGCCTTCTAGGCGGCATGGCAAGCCTCCTAGACAATAGCATGCCACTCGAGCGATTTGTCTTGTTTCTGTCCGTTTCGGGCCCGTTTCAGCTTCGATTCGAGCTCTGTTTGATTCTATGAATTCAACTGAAAGACGATCCACTGGAGGTACATTTTTGAGGGTTCATACTGCCACAAATTAATGATTTGTTTGATCAACTACAAGGAGCTAACCACTTCTCAAGGATAGATTTAAGGTCAGGGTATCATCAATTGAGGATCAAGGGAGAAGATATATGCAAGACGGCATTTAGGACACAGTATGGCCATTATGAGTTTACAGTGTTACCATTTGGCATTATAAATACACCAGCTGCTTTCATGGATATCATGAATAGAGTTTTTAAGCCGTTCCTCGACAAGTTTGTAATAGTGTTCATTAATGATATCTTGATATACTCTAAGTTGAAGGAGGAGCATAAAGAGCATTTAAGGCAAGTGTTATAAATATTGAGAGAACATCGACTCTATGCCAAACTATTGATGTGAATTCTGGCTAGAGCATGTAAATTTCTTAGGGCATGTGGTAGGAAAAGAAGGAATTAAAGTAGATCCCAAGAAGATAAAGGTTGCAGCTAGTTGGCGCAGACTTGCTACTATCACAGAAATAAGGAGTTTCTTAGGTATGGCAGGCTATTATAGGAGCTTCGTTAAGGATTTCTCAAGGATCGCAACACCATTGATGAAGTTGACAACGAAACAAGTGAAGTTCCAATGGAGTGATGAATGTGAGAGAGGTTTCCAGAAGCTTAAGGAATGCCTTATCACGGGCCCAGTGTTGGCATTGCTTGAAGGAGTTGGAAATTTTATGGTGTATTATGATGCCTTAAGAGTTAGGTTGGGATGTGTTTTGATGCAAAATGGTAAAGTTATAGCCTATACATCAAGACAACTTAAGAAACATGAGCTGACTTATCCCACCCACGATTTGGAGATGGCTGCAGTGATATTTGCCTTGAAAATTTGGAGACACTATCTATATGGAGAGAAGTGTGAGATTTATACGGACCATAAGAGTCTCCAGTATATCCTAAAGTGCAAAGATCAGAATCTTAGGCAAAGGAGATGGGTTGAATTACTTAAGAATTATGATTGTCAAATTCTATACCATCCAGGTAAAGCAAATGTGATAACTAATATATTAAGCTGTAAGTCTATGGGGAGTTTGGCTCATATAGCAGCAAATAAGAGACCTTTGGTGAGGGAGTTGAAGGAACTTCTTAATCAAGGCCTGAGATTGGAGAATGAGGGTAAAAGTGGTCTAGTGGCATACTTCCAAGTGAAGCCTAGGCTAATAGATGAGATTAAAGAGTCACAAAGAAAGGACCCTTACTTAGTAAAGTTTATAGAACAAGTGGAAAAGGGGGAGAATCAGGAGTTTGTGATTCGAGATGGTACGCTCAAGCATGGAGTAAGGTATTGTGTCCCAAATGTAGATGGGTTAAGAGATAAGATAATGAGTGAAGCTCATTTGGCACCATACAATATGCACCCAAGAGCAACCAAGATGTATCAAGATATCAAGATGATTTATTGGTGGCTAAGACTTAAGAAGGATTTAACTGAGTACGTAGCTTCATGCTTGACTTGCTAGTATGATAAAGCAGAACATCCAAGGCCGTCTGGTTTACTTCAAGAGATCCAATTACCAGAATGGAAATAGGGGCAAATTGCGATGGATTTTGTAGTAGGCTTGCCAAGAACTCCAAAGAGCTGTGATTCCATATGGGTGATAGTAGATTGTCTAACCAAATATGCACATTTCTTGGATGTAAAAACCACTTATATAGTGGCACAATATGCATGGCATTATATTGAGGAAATTGTATGACTATATGAGGTGCCTATATCCATAATATCGGATAGAGGTCCTCAATTCACATCAAGGTTCTAGCAACAATTATAGGAAGCAATGGGCACAAGGTTGGATTTCAATACTACATTTCATCCCCAAACTAATGGACAATCTGAAAGGACTATCCAAACGCTAGAAGATATGTTAAGGATGTGTGTCATGGACTTTGGCAGAAGTTGGGACAAGCACTTGCCATTGATAGAGTTTGCTACAACAATAGTTATCACTCATCAATTGGCATGGCACCATATAAGGCATTATATGGTCAAAAATGTCGGTCACCAATATGCTGGAATGAAGTGGGAGATAAGCATGTAGACATGCCTGACTTGTTAAGGGATACGACCAAGAAGGTGTCACTTATCAGAGCGAGACTTAAGGCAGCCTTTAGTCAACAGAAGAGCTATGCCGACCGTAAGAGGAAAGATGTACAATTTGCAATTATTAATCATGTGTTCTTGAAAGTTTCACCTATGAAAAGAGTTATGAGGTTTGGCAAGAAAGGCAAGCTATCACCTAGATACGTAGGGCCTTTTGAAATTCTAGATCGAGTAGGTGAAGTGTCTTATCGACTAGCATTGCCGCCAATTATGAACCACGTCCATCCAATATTCCATGTCTCAATGCTTAGAAAATATGTGTCTAGCCCCTCACACGAACTAAAGTATCAAGATGTGGTATTAAATAGTGACTTATCTTATGAGGAGATGCCAATGGAGATCATGGACCGACAAGTAAAGAAGCTGAGGAATAAAGAGATAACCATGGTGAAAGTCAGATGGCAAAATCATGACGTAGAAGAATGCACATGGGAAAGCGAGGATGTCATGCATCAACGATATCCCCATTTATTCGATTAATCTACTAGTAAGTTCCTGCTAAAATTCGAGGATGAATTTTTAATAAGGAGGGAAGAAAGTAACACTCTACCTAAATATAGTAATTATAAGATCTAATATACATTAAGTATCATATGATGTGACTTATTTTATGTTCAAAATATGTTTAGGGATATTTAATAATGTAAGAACTAAGTTAGGATAGTAATAGGGGATGTTTTGACTGTAAAGGTATTTTGGTCATTTTGACCCTAAGACAGTGGACCAGGAGTATCTGAGTTAAAAATCAAGAAAATACTAAAAATAAGTCCCAAATATTACATAAAATACAATGCTTTTCATTTGAACGAAAAAGAATAAGAAACGGAAAAGTTATCTTGAAAATACCAAAAATAACCCTGACAGCTGCCACTGATAAGGAGTATTTTGGTCATTTGACCAAAGTTATAAAATAAATATACTAAATTAAATTTAAGAATATTTGGAAACAAAGTCCAATTGAGCATTTTTCCAAATTCTCAACAGAAGCATAAGAAAATTGCACTGAAACCTAAAAATCGGGATTTTATTTTTATGCAATATTAATTGAAAAAGAAAACCCTATAATTTAGAAGCAGTACAGCAGCCACCCCCCTCACTTTGGATGCTGCACACGCCACCCTTTTCTCCAAAAGAAAAAAAAAAACAAAACAAATCTTCTTCTTCTTCCTTTTCTCTCAAACAATTCAAGAATCAACAACAATGAATCAAAGTTTTTGCAAGGTAAAGTTTCTCTACATTAAATTTTGTTAAATTTTATGAGATGAATATGGTAGTAACTATTTGGAAAAAAATATATTATGCAGCCTTGGAAGGAGATAGAAGTTTTACTTATGAATTAAGGTAAGAAACAATTCATTCTCAATTTATGTTACAACAATTGAAATTATATACCTATGGTTGATTTGCTCTCATGAATTGATGTGAAAAGAAAAAATATATATATATATGAATCAAGGCTGCCATATTTTCAGCCAGCCATAAAGTTATGAAAAAAAATATATATATATATATATATTTTAATTGACTTGTTATCATTATCAAGATTAGGTATAAGTATAGAAAAGAAAACTATTAAGTAAACTAATTAATTAGGTAAAGAGATTAATTAAATTATCGGTGCTCATATGAATGTTGGTTACAAAAAAAAAAAAAAAAAAAAGACATTATTGCACATGGTGGTTTTGGTACAATAATGTTAGAGGTGAGTTTCCATTTGGTAGGATTACAATTAAAAACATGACTAGGTATCGCTTTTGACAAATTAATTAGGCCAAATATATGAGAATAAATGAAATATTCATGAACAATTTAAAATTAGGGACTTTCCAATTAAAGTTAATTAAGCCTAGTTTTAATTAAAATTATGTAATTAAATAAATTAATTAAATAATTGAGCAATAAAATTTGAAATTGATAACAAGAACACAAGCAATTGAAGGATGGGCGAGTTGAAATCTTTTAAAGGGTGAACTCTAAACCTAAGAATTGAATTTCTAAATAAATTAAATATAAACATCGAATTAAGGATATAATTATAAAATTAAATAAATAAATTAAGAATTTATAAAGTCAATTAGTATGAACAAGTCAAATATTAAGACTTCCATTTGAGAGTACCTTTAGTATAGGGTTGACCTTAAGAAGTCAAAGTTAAAAGTTTAACCATGAACTAAGATGAATTAGAACATATTATTAAACATATTAAAATAATATTAAAACATTAATCATCAAGATTAAAAGTCAAAATAAGGAAAAATATTAAAGGTTGACATTGTTTGACCAAAGATTCATAATGGGACTGGGAGTCTTAGTTCAAGTCAACCACTTAAGTTAAGTAAGAATATGCATAAACATGATAAGTTATTGACCATATGAATTAAATAAGAACTATTTGATTTCTATTGTAGAGGTTAAAAAGGTTCAAGCCCTGCGATACACTTAGCTCAGTTAACTAAGAGCACAGAGTTTAAGGTGAGTTGTAATGCACACTTTTATTTCGTTGTAATTATGAAACGATTTCTTTGAGATTGAATGATTTCCTTCATGATTCCATGCTTATTGATTGATTTTGATTTCATAAGCTATGTTTGCTCCAAAGTCTCACCTTAAGTATGACTCTTTCTTAAGTTGATTGTTTGAACCCAAAACTCATATTAAGCTACATTATGACATGTAATGACGTTGTGAACCTTAAACCAAGTCTTTCAAGCTAAGTAGGACTCTTTCATAAGAGTCCTAATATAAGTTAAACTCTTGCTATGTATATGTTATTATTTACTTTTTCAAACCTGTAGAAACACCTATTCTCAATGCGGGATGACCATTGGACTTGTGCATAAGGTATGCCCATGGATAGGGCAAAGTATCCAGACCTCGGCTATTAGGGGTCCAATATTGCTAGCCATAAGACTTGATCAGTCTTATGCTATAAGTTGAGTAGAAAAGACAATAGCCCTTACTCCTAAGTTAATATAAGTTATAAGTTGTTTCTGCTATCCTTTATTTATTCCTCATTTTTACAATCAATCTATGTTATTGAGCCTATGTTTATTTTCTCACATACCTTATGTGTGCATCTACTCTCACTAAGTCTCCTGCTCACCCCTTTCTATATTTATATATTTCAGGATGGCAAGATTGATCAAGGTAACTAACTCAAGCTTGTTCCTCCACTTGAGTGGTTGCTTTGCCTAGAAGATAGTAGAGTTCTCTTTATTCATTTGTATGGTGAACTTCAGTTTAGTGCTCCGGGGGTAATAAGCGAAGTACTTGAGAATTGATTGGAAATTGATGTTTTCTGGTTTTAAGTTTCGGATTATTTGGACTTTTATTTTGTCGAGTTATCTTCAAATGTTTTCCTTTAACTTTGGTTTATAAGAACTATTTTTAAGATGTAAGAAGTTTATGGGCCTATTCCATAAATTTTATAAGTTATTATTTAATTGAATAAGATATGGGTAAGCTAGAGATTTTATAGGTGTGGGTGACCTTATGTCTTCTCATATCCTAGGATCATCAAAGCTCCCTAAGTCGGGCTGTGACAATTAAGGCTAGATATTCTAATTGGAGCAAATAAAACCATATGAAGTAATTGTAAAGGTCTAGAAGTTGAAATAAAATTTTTAGATTCAAAAGAACTTATAGAATTTTTCCTTTCAGATAAGCAACACAAACATTTTCCTTTTTGAAAAAAAGTTTAGGCAAACCGTTAACTAATTCTTTTCTTGAATATTTTGAGATTACATCCATACTAGCATGGCCTAATCTTCCATGTCATAAGGATGAATCTTCATCTTTTGAAGAATATAAGCAAAGATTTTTGTTTTCATTATTGTTTAGGTCCATGAAGTACACATTGCCTAGAAGATGACCAATGAATGTTGTCTTGTTAGTTTTGATATCTATAACTTCACATGATAATGATCCAAATATGACCCTATACCTTTTATCACATAATTGACTAATACTAAGCAAATTATGTTTCAAATTATCAACAAACAAGACTTTAGAGATAGAGAGATCATTGTATAAGACTTTAGAGATAGAGAGATCATTGTTACCAATTGTGCCAACACCAACAATTTTGCCTTTAGAGTTGTCACCAAAGCTGACATTTGCATTCTTTTTGGCTTCAAGATTGATAAATCACTCCTTGTCTCCAGTCATGTGCTTGGAGTATCCACTATCAATCACCCATTTGATCTTTTTAGACTTGCAAACCATCTACAATACAAAAATAATTCACTTTTTTTTTGCGTATGCATATTGTTTTGGGTCCACTCATGTTATTTCCCTTAGGAACCCATACACTCTTAGAAATTGGTTTTGATCATTTTATAATCCAAACCTTCCTAATAGTAAATGGTCTCCTAAGTCTAATAGGACATCTATTAAAGGCATGCCAATGATATTTGCAAAAGCCACATTTAACTAGGCTTTTGGGTTAAAAATTATTTTTATTGAAAAATGTATGATATTTCTTTTCATTGCATTTAAATTTTTAACCCAAGTCAACTTTATCAGATATTCCTCTTTGTGATAAAATGTAATCATCAAGAGTCTTACTTCCAATAAAAAAAAAAAAATTTCAAAAGTTCTTTGGAATCATTGAGCTCCTTCTTGATCTTATCATTTTCACAAGATAGAGTTTCAAAGGAGTTTTTCAATTCTTTAGTTTGAGCCATGAGTTTTTCATTTAATTATGAAATCAATACTTTGTAAAGAAGTCTCATTCTTATTTTTCAATTTGCATAAATTCTTTTTCAAAACTTTACTCTCCTTTGTCACAATTAAGAAAATTTTCATTAATTCATCAAAAGCATTTTGCAATTCATCAAAGGTATTAGATTCAAGAGTTATCTTATTATCATCAAGTTCAACCTCTTGCGCCATCAAGTAAAGGTTAGCTCTCTCCTCTTCTTCTTCATCGGAGGATTCCTCACTATTGGAAGTATCACTTCCACTCCAAGCTGCATATGCTTTATTCTTCTTAAAGAATTTCTTCTCTTTCTTATCCTTCTTCTTCTTATACTTGAGTGATGGGAAATCTTGTCTAATGTGACTTGGTTTCTTGCACTCATAGCATATAATTTCATTCTTCTTTTCCTCAATCTGCTTTCCCTTTCCTTGTTGAAATTTTTCTTCTTAACTTTGTCTTTTGAGAGGTACTTATTGAATTTTTTGAATTTTCTTACAAGTAACATCACCTTTTCATCATCTTCATCCTCACTAGATGATTCTTTCTTTTCTTTATGATATGCCCTTAAGGCACAAGACCTTTTTTTCCTTAGAAGTGCTTTCCTTTTCTTTTTCTCTGGATTCTTTTCTAACTTTTAGCTTCATCTCACAGGTAATAATATTTCCCATAAGTTCTTTAAGAGATAATGACCCAATTTGTTTTGATTCTTCAATAGCATCTACTTTGGAGTCACATGCTTCCGGTAATGACACTCAAAAGTTTGGTGTTAAGCTCCTTTTGAGTAAATATATTTTCTAGCCTCTTTAGATCATTCACAATGTTGTGAATCTTTTGTACATTCTAGAAATAGTCTCATCCTTCATCATTTTAAATTCCTCAAAGTTGGTGGAGAGCATGTTTAATTTGGAGTCTTTGAATTGACTTGTTCCCTCATGAGTCATCTTTAATACTTCCAAAATTTCTTTAGCTATTTCGCAAGCAGACACCATATCGAATTCAGTCTCATCCAAGGCATAAAATAAAAGATCAATAGCCTTGTCATTTAAGGCTAACTTCTTCTTATCTTCATTATTGTAAGTGGATGGGATCTTAGTTTGTCTAAATTTACCTCCATTGAAACAAATGGACCTTTTTCTACAACTTCCCATTGGTCATAGCCTTGTGATCTCATATGGAATATCATCCTCACTTTCCATTGATTGTAATTTATGCCACCAAAATAAGGGTGGCCTAGTGCTACATTGGCCTTCTTAGAAAGTAGTCTTTGATGTTCCTACTATAACAATAGTAAGCTCTTAAAATCGCATGATTTTATGAAATGCAAGAGTACAAGATCTAATACCAAATGTTATCCTAAGTATGGCAACTAAGAGGAGGGTTGAATTAGTTTTATTTAAAAATTCTAATGCAAATCCAGCAACCTATATGCAAAAATCCTAAAAACAAATTGAAATGAGCGAAGATAAAGAGATAGGGATTAAGAGAGCTCAACCAATTTATAATGGTTCAGAGCACAAACACCTCTCCTGTGTCCACTTCTCTTAAATCAACCTGATTTGGGATTTCACTAGTCAATTGGATAGCACCCAAGTTTTACAAACATAGTTATTTAGGATTTCACCCTTTATAATAGTTTTTAGGTATTTCACCTTTTTTCACTCTCAAGAATACAAGAATAATGTGATTAAAGTCTCACAAAACTTATAGAATGGTTAAAACAAAAATTAGAATGAAGTTCTCTAGCTCTTAAAAAAAACACTCAAAGAATACAAAATATAGCTCAAGTGTTCCTAAAAACAAAATATGAATATTTTTTAGTAGAAATGGAGAATTTGATCAATATAGCACTTGATTTTTCAATTGGCAAGAGTTCTACTCTTCATTTGAATGATATGGTATGTATAAAAGAAATAAATATGATTATTGGACTCAGAAATCAAGTTTTGGTTACTCCCTCCACGTTTCCAACAATATGAACCCTTAATTTTATACCCTTTAGCTTGCATCACCTGGGCTCAGTAAATAGACCTTCAAAAGCAAAAATTGCTAAAATTGGAAAATCAAGAAATGAAGCCCTAAGAATCGAAACCTATCCCGTTGACCTCTAAACTACGCTTAGATCATTTGGGATTGAATAATAAGCACAAAGCAACTAAAATCATAAAAAAACGGACAAGAAATGAGCAAGAACTAGCAAAAACAAGCCAAATGGACAGAATCGGAGCTAGTGACCACAAGCCCTATATAATGACCGCAAGAGCCCTTACAGTCATGCAATTGCTTAATTGTGACCGCAAGAGCCCTTATGGTGACTGTAAGGCCACATGCGGTTGTCCTCTTGTTTTGCGATTCCCATATCAAAAGTTGCGCAATTCGACCTCTAGCCTTTCCCTTATAAATATAGGCCACTAACTTAGTTTTCTTCACCTCTTAATCTCTTTACCTCTTGGTTTGTTTGATTAGTATTTGCATCAAGTGAACCATCTCCACAAGCTTGATCAACCAAAGAATGAGCTTTTTAGTTTAAATTTTTTTTTTTTTTTTGCTGCTCCTTACTTTGTAAAGCAAGTTGGGTTGCGACTTTCTGAGCCAATCATCCAAGTCTAAAGTTTCACGCTATTCGAGGCAAGCCAACACTTACCATCTAAGGCAAGTCGTCACCCGCCATCTGAGGTAAGTTTCCTTTCCCTTTTCTTTATATATTTATTTATTTCATTTCATTTCATTTATTTATTTCATTGTTCAAGACTCCTTGCCTAATGTTTGGTTTGCTAAGATTTCCACTTAGTAATCAATTAAAATTAATCAATCAACTCAACCTTCCTTTTAATCAATGAATTGAAATATGATAAAAGATTAAGACTAAACAAACCCCCTTCGCAAAAAAGGCAAACTACGTAGATTTTGATTTTCATTCAATATAATACGTAGGCACGCTTGTTTCAAGCATCAAATCCAATTAAAATAAATAGCCTTCCTTCTCTTTCACCTTCTTCATATAGATTAGGTTTTGTCCTCTTTTCTTTATTTTATTATGATGTTTTAGGATTAGTTTAGGGAATGTATGACTCCCTTAGAATCCCATAAGGGACGAGAGGGAGTATCCCCAAATTTGGTTGGTGTAGTAAATTTAATTCTTTTATTTGCTTTCTTCATTTAATTATTTTATTGCTTTAATTATTTTGTTCTTATTGCTTGCTTCATTATTAAATGAATTGTTCATACATCCTAAATTGTTCATGCATTTAGAATTGTTCATGAAATTAATTTTTTAAGTCATTATGTATTAAACTTACCAAACTACTTTTCTTAAATAACCAAAAACCTAATACCCGAATCCTCTTTGGTAATCAAAGACTAGTCCACTTTTTTCTATTGGGATAAAATTGGAGTTATTTAATTGGATTTTTACCTTTTTTTTTTCTCAAATAAAAATAAAATTAAGGTGATGACTTTAACATCTTTCCAGAATCAATCTATCTAAACCTGAGAATTCTATTGTGAGTTCAAATCCAAATGAGCATTTCGATCCCTTTCAGGAGATCAGACCGGTGCTTGGGCGAGGTCTCACAATGGTTATAAAATCTTCCAAATTTCATTTAATGTGATGTGTTCACGGTTGTGACAAACTCCTTCACAGTTGTGAATTAACTTTTTTAGGACTATGAACATCTTTCACAGTGGGAATTTTTGCTTCTATGTTGAACTTCAAATTCCTTTCATGGTTGTGACATAGATCTTCATGATTGTGAATAATCCTTCTCAAGATGGTGAACATCTTTCACGGTGGTGATTTTTGCTTATGTGTTAAGCTTTAAAATCCTTTCACGGTTGTGACATGTAATGTCATGGTTATGACAAAAGCTGTTAGGACCATGAATGCTTTCTCACCGTGGGAAAATTTGCTTCTGTATTATCTTGAAATAAATGTCTCAGCCGTGAATTTCATTTCCCTAACAAAATAATAAACTGAAAATATCTTCATGAAACTTTTATCAGAAAATGATGAAATAATTAATGCTACAAATATAATTAATTTCATCAAATAGAATTTTGGAATCATCAAAATATACAAGGGGACAACAATATTAAATCTATGATTAAGTAAAAGTTAATAGTTAATATGGGAATAAGCATTTCAATTTTTGCTTATAGGAGAATAAGCAAAAGATAGTGAAGCAAAATGTTGGAGATGGCGTAAAAAGGAAAGTTGATGTAAGCAAGAATGATCATGTTAGCAACAAAAAGAAAAGATCCAAGATTAGACAAAGCAACAATACAGAACCATCACATCCAAATTTAACCTAGGAATCAACTACTAGGGGACTAAATTGATGTATTATGCCATTGTGTTATACTTTTTTCAAGCAAATTTGTTAATTTAATTTTGATTTTATGGACAAAGAATACAAGTCCATTTTGTATATATTGAATATTGCAATTCAATGTGTTTTAGTTCATTACATTCCAGTGTTTTTGTTCAAATTGTGTTTTATTTTATTTGTTGTCTATATGCCATAGATTGTGTTTTATTAATTTATCCATATTATATTATATATAATTATATTCAAGTTACTTAACCAAATGAATAATAATTTAGTGCTACTACTACTGACCTAGTGAACAATTGAAAGAGACTAGTATTAGTGCTACAATTTGTTCCATGTTATAGAGTTCATTCAAACTTTTTATCAAACATTTTGTAGCCAAATAACAACATTGCACCAAATAAACATGAACAACACAAAATTGCACCCATTGTAATTGCAAACAACGCAAATTAGTTAATTCATTTAACAAAACATTATAAGTATATCCAATTTTCATTACAAAATTGAATTAATGATAAAACATTATAATTACATCTAGTTTTCATTACAAAATTGAATTAATGATAAAACATGATTCACAATTTTAGCCTATTGTTAACAACATTGCATAACTACTAACCCACAAATACATGCTAATATTAGATTTTCCTAAACCCTAAATGCCTATCACTTGAAAATTACAACCAAATGGAGAAAATTGCCTATGCCCACAACCACTACTCCCTTCTCTAGCTCCTATCCCTTTCAACTTCAACCTTTGTCAACAAGAATTATTATATTTTCCCTTTAACAAATCTTAGGATCAAGCCATCTACAATATCCATAGCTTCTATCGTGTTCACCTACCTCGAAACACAAAAATCTCCTATCTAGATTTCTATTCATCCATGATGTTCTTAATGTGCAATGTCCCTCACACATACAAAGATTAGCTACATCTTCCAATGGAAATCAATTACAAATAATGAAAGAGATAAAGAAAGAGATTATAGAAATTGGTGATTAAATGATGGAGATAAGAGAAAAAGCTTACAGATGAAACCTATTTTAATGAAATTAGGAAATTTTTTTACCGTTGGGTATTTAAGATTTTTGTTATTATTGCCCGTCCATGTCAGTAGCCAATTTGATGTCCATGTCATTTCCACTAAATCAATCAGAAGTCTAAAATTATTAAATTTATTTCTCTTTCATCCACATCAGAGTTCCTTATATGATTACCAGTTATTAAGCTAGAAATTACACTCAATTGTGATTTTTTTATAAATTCATATACTTAATTGATACTTTGAAAGTTCAAATATTCAATTGACCAATTATACTAAGATGGGACATTAAATTTATTATTTTACCAATTTTTCTTAAATTTTAATGCACTAAACGAATAAAAGAAATTTTACTACGTGCTAACTGGGGTAGTTTTCTATTTTTTTTTTTAAAAAGGCTAGTATTTATTAATAAAGCTAAATCAAAAGGAAATTTGAAGTGTTTTCTTATGATCACTATTGCAACTAACTTCTTTTTCATAAATTTTTTTATATTTTTTTTAAATAATTTAAATTTCATTAATTATCAATAATTGAATACAAATTTTAATAGAAAATAATCTGATATAAAATTAACTGTCTTAATAAGAGTAAACTGATTCGCAAATCACAAATATTTAACAGAATATTCAACTACCATATAGTTAATTTTAAAAAACTGTAATTGCAATAGTAAAACAACATGATAAACCATTATTCTCTTTATAAGCATTTAAAATATAATAGTGCATAGATATATTACCATATTAATAACATTTTTTCTCTCTTTAATATTGTGATTAAGACTATAAATTTATCATTACAACAATAATAATAAAGAGGCTGACTCACAAATTTGATATAATAATAATTATTTTATTTAAAGTAAATAATAACTTTATATTTACGTCTTCATTTTTCTGCGATATAAAATTAACTAAAAGATAATTTCAATAATTTTTATTTCTGCACAGAGCAAATTTACAATATAATTAATTAGAAATGATTCGCTTTTGATTGGCGGATATAAAGTGATTGCCGAGAAATATAAAATGTTTTAACTAACGCATTATTTTTAAAATTCGTCATTAATAACACTTTCGTTTTTGCTTTATACATGAATCTGTCTCTTTCATTCATTCACCAGTCAAAGTCAAGCATCTCACATTCCTTCAAAAGCAGTCAAATTTCGTCTGATTCCAATTCAATTGAATTTTATTTTGTTAACGTCCACGTATTAAAATTGAATTTCTATTTTATAATTTTCATAGATATATAAAAATATATTATTTTAGAAAAAATAAAAAAATGTCAAAATGAAAGAAATTTGTAAGGATTTAATTCATTGGAATGAGGTAAACTATTAAAAAGCTAAAAATATTTTATTTAAATTAAATATAATTCTTTTTATATAAGGGTAAAATAACAATACTTATATTTTTTTTACTTTTCAATTATTCTAAACTTTATAATTCAAATAATTATATCATTTCAAAATTTATTCTAAACACGTAAATTTTATCACTAATAATAACAATAATAATATAAATCACCCATTAAAATACTCTAAGATTAAAAAAAATAATAGATTAATAACCAATTTGGACATATATTATCCATGTATAATTAGCCAAATTATTTAATTAATCTTTATAAATTTTTAATTGGTCTTCAAAATTAGATTTATATGAATAATTTCAAGTGTTACTATTATTTAATCAATTTATTCCCTATAAATATAGAAGATCAATAAAAAAAATTTAAACTGAAAATGTACTTTTATGAAAAAATATAATTTATTATCATTATTTGAAATAAAAATTATAATAAAGTTAAAAAAAAATTAATATTTTGCTTTTTTTCCTCCTATTAATTTTAGCTTTTTCAAATAAAATTTTCTGATTCAACTTCTCTTAAATCAGACTGTATTTTTTAATTTATATATGAAAAAATTTACATGTTAAAGATTCAAATATTTAAAAAAAAATTAATAATTTTTTAAATTCAAACTAACTATTAATGAATGAAGCTTTAATTATGATCTCTTTTAACCAAATGCAATTAACTTTGTAAAAATAAATTTATTTATCATTCCAACTCAAATTCGAGATATCATTCTCATAAAAGTTATTTTTCTACTGTAACATCCTATAGAATCCAATGATGGAGCAGAACCGATGCAATGCAAAAGAAATCCTAAATACCTTTTTTATTTTACTTTTATTTTTTATCTTCTCTCATTTCTTCTCTATTATATTTTATTTTTATTTATTTTTATTTTTTTCTTATTTTAAGATAACATCTAAATTAAATTTGTGAATAATATATATTAATAGAAAAGTTTTTAGCATTTCTGCATAGCAATTAGTATTTAGACTTCACATTGTAACTTACTGTACTGTAATAGATGAGACTGAGAAAACAACTTGTCTTTTAGATCCCATTATTAGCAAATTCTAATCAAAAGCTCCTTTGATTGTGACATCATTAACTGTATTTTCAAGTTGCCTTTCAAGGCCACGCTGCATGTGGGTATCACTATATATTTCACTTCCTGTGTCTCCACCACTCACTAAAATGGAGCAAGATAGAGCAAGACCAGCAAGAACCAACACCCTGGTTTTTGCTGTTAATGGGCAAAGATTTGAGCTCTCAACTGTTGATCCTTCTACGACTTTGCTTGAGTTCTTGCGTTCCCAGACCCGTTTTAAGAGTGTGAAGCTCAGTTGTGGTGAAGGTACTCTGTTTCTTGCCCTTTCTTTTTATTTATCTGTATGTTACATTTTTTTTTTTTTTTGAATATGGGGTAATATGATTTTCGAGGAGTAATTGGTTTTCAAACTGGGTTGGTTTTCAAATTGACTCCTAAGGGGCTGTTGATGCTTTGGTGGAAATGGGTTTTGCTTGTTCTTTCAATTTATATGTTGTTTTGAAGATTCTGGAAATAAGTTGATCTGTTTTCTGAAAACCATAATAGGTTGTTCTGATATTAGTTGATGTTTAGATTACTTCTTTTCTGTTTATTTTTATCTTAATAGTGTGTGTTTGCCCGGAGAATAATGTTCATGTTTCTTTGATAAGAAAACAAAGGAGCGGATAGTACCAATTTCTCTTTCTCCCTTTAATTTACAGCTGATAATGCATATAAACCTTGAAACATTATTTTCAGTGGCCTGCTAAGATAAAAAAATTTAGGATAATTATTTTGGAGATTAGACGAAAAGTTTCTAGTCAGTTGAAGGATTTTTTTTTTTTTTTTTTTTTTATTTACTTTAGGCATATCTTTAATGAGTTTTCACTGTAACCAAGTATATAATTGTGCAGGCTTTATCAGTTTATGTGCAATGGAGATTACTTGAACAAGTTGAAACTGTTGAAAATTTAACTTGTTTCTCAATATGTGTGATAATTTATGATTTTAGGTGGTTGTGGTGCTTGTATTGTTCTGCTCTCCAAGTACGATCCAGTGCTTGACCAAGTTGAGGATTTTACAATAAGTTCATGTCTCACACTGCTTTGCAGTATTAATGGATGCTCAATTACAACAAGTGAAGGCCTGGGTAATAGCAAAGTTGGGTTCCACTCAATTCATCAAAGGTTCACTGGATTCCATGCTTCCCAGTGTGGTTTTTGTACTCCTGGAATGTGCATTTCACTCTTTGGGGCACTTGTCAATGCTGAGAAGACTGATCGACCAGAACCCTCTCCAGGATTCTCCAAGCTGACAGTCATTGAAGCTGAAAAAGCTATTGCAGGAAATCTTTGTCGCTGTACCGGGTATCGACCCATTGCCGATGCATGCAAAAGTTTTGCAGCTGATGTTGATATGGAGGATTTGGGATTTAACTCATTTTGGAAGAATGAAGGGCTTCAGGAAGTAAAGATAAGCAGATTACCGTTGTATAATCGTGATAATCAGATTTGCACTTTCCCTGAATTTTTAAAAAGGGAAGCAAAATCTTCCTTGCTTTTGGATTCTGAAAAATGCTCTTGGCACCAACCTTCTACCTTCGAAGAACTTCAGAGCTTATTAAAAACAATTAATACCAACAATGGAGTCTGGATGAAACTGCTGGTTGGTAACACAGGTGTTGGTTATTATAAGGACATAGAACACTATGACAAATACATTGATCTCAGGAATATTCCTGAGCTCTCAATCATTAGGTGGGATCGTTCTGGGATTGAAATTGGGGCTGCTGTGACCATTTCTAAAGCTATTGAAGCTTTGAAGGAAGGAAGGAAAGGTGAACATCTCTTAGAAAGTAGTATGGTGTTCAAAAAAATAGCGGCTCATATGGAGAAAATTGCTTCCAAATTTGTTAGAAATACTGGCAGCATTGGGGGAAATTTGGTGATGGCACAAAGGAAACATTTTCCTTCAGATATTGCTACAATACTTCTTGCTGCCGGTTCATTTGTTGATGTAATGACCGGTACCATGCTTTTAACACTTACCTTGGAGGAGTTTTTGGAAAGGCCTCCCTTGGATTCCGAAAGTGTACTCTTGACTGTTAAAATCCCATATTGTGAATCAATAGAGAGCAGATCTCCTGAAGGAGATAGTAAGTTATTATTTGAAACCTATCGAGCTGCACCACGGCCCCTTGGAAATGCTTTGCCCTATCTGAATGCTGCTTTCTTGGCTGAAGTTTCCTGCTCAAAATCATCTGGTGGAATTATGTTAAATATCTGTCAGTTGGCTTTTGGTGCTTTTGGAACCAAACATGCAATTAGAGCAAGGAAAGTTGAGGAATTTTTAACTGGAAAAATGTTGACTATTAATATTCTGTTTGAAGCTGTTAAATTAGTTAAAGCCACTGTAATACCTGAAGATGGGACTCGAAACCCTGCGTATAGGTCAAGCTTGGCAGTTGGTTTTCTTTTCGACTTTCTTAGCCCCTTAATAAGCACCCTTTGTAATGGATGGTCGGATGGACACTTTAGTACTAAAATGTTCAATGATGAAAAATTAAAACATAATTATGACCAGAAGGACCCTGTTAAATTCCCTACTTTGCTATCATCATCAAAGCAGGTTGTTCGAATAAATAAAGAATATCATCCTATTGGCGAGCCAGTTACAAAATCTGGAGCTGCTCTTCAAGCTTCTGGTTTGTATACCATTTCTCACAATACGTTATGTGATCTTTCTTTCATTATATTGCAGTCTAGGTAACGCTTCCTTTAAGTTTATGTGATCTGTGCACGGTGCTATTTTTGTTAGCATGTCGGATGGGAATTTTAAGTGGTTTTATTGAGGTTTGTGTTCTTGAAGTTGATTACTTGACTAGTCTTTCACTCTTTTTTCTTCTTACTTCTAGTCTTGAAGTATTATAAATTTCTCTCTCTCTCTCTGTCTCTCTCTCTGTCCATTTGCACAAGCAAATACTGTAATTTGTGAAAATTTTCCTTTCGAAGACCTTTTGGTTTTCCCAACTAGTAAATAAAGAAACGAATAAATGGAATTGTTCCAAAATTACAAGTTGTCCACTTTGTCATTGTTATGGACTGACACTACACTTTTTCTTTTCCTGCTATAAATTTCTTTTTGATTTAACTTACATCAATTTCGAATAGCTTCTTTGATTCATTGTTGAGAGCGTCCATTAAGCAAACAACTATCTTACTCATCAAACAAATGATGTAGGAGAAGCTGTTTATGTGGATGACATACCTTCTCCTAAAAATTGTCTGCATGGAGCATTCATTTATAGCAAAAAGCCTTTTGCAAGGGTAAAAAGTATAGAATTCAATTATAAATCTCACCAGGATGGAGTGGTTGCACTTATTTCTTTCAGAGACATTCCACATGGTGGAGAGAACATAGGTTCTAAGACCATTTTTGGTCCTGAACCTTTGTTTGCTGACGATTTTACTCGATCTTCAGGAGAACGACTTGCTCTTCTGGTAATTTCTTTCTCCATTATCCTTGTTTGGTAAAATCTACCACATTTTGGTTTGTAGATGATTTATTTTAGGGCTTAAGCAAATATGCTTTTGGTTGTATTTTTGCTACTATTTTGCCTAATCTAGCCTATTACATGATTTCATAGCTTGCAGATACACAAAAACATGCTGATATAGCGTCCAACATTGCAGTGGTTGAGTATGACCTAGAAAGCATAGAACCTCCCATTTTAACTGTAGAAGAGGCTGTTAAGAGATGTAGCTTTTTTGAGGTCCCTCCTTTTCTCTACCCAAAACAAGTTGGTGATGTATCAAAGGGAATGATTGAAGCTGATCATAAGATTCTCTCTGCTGAGGTATTTTTCACTTACTCTTCCTCCCTTTTTCCTCCTTCCCCTAAAAATGGAAAGAAAAAAAAAAAAAAAATACTTCTATGCTTTTGAAGGCAGAATTGCATGCCCAAAAACCAGACTAACTGTCTTTGTAGAATCATCTTTCAGTCTTAGTTTGTGTCTTACTATCGACTGCCAACTTTCTGCTGAATTATGATGTCCAGATAAAACTCGGCTCACAATATTATTTCTATATGGAGAATCAAACTGCCCTGGCTATGCCTGATGAAGACAACTGCATAGTGGTTTACAGTTCAATTCAATGCCCAGAGTTTGCACATGCTGTGATTGCAAGATGCCTTGGGGTTCCTGAACATAATGTGCGTGTGATTACAAGAAGGGTTGGAGGAGGCTTTGGTGGGAAGGCCTTAAAAGCCATGCCTGTGAGTGTTCTGTAGAAATTCTATAGTTATGTATTTTACTTGCTTCTTTATTAGAAAGAGAATTACAGTGACTTTATATAAAATGCACAAGGGTGGAATTGCATGCAGAATATCCTTCTCAAGACCCATATAAGTGGATCTAACTATAGGTGTTGACCTTACTCTTGCTACTAGTCTTCAAAAATCCTGCTATCATAGATTAAATATTTATGAATTCTACAAGGTTGATTGAGTTTTCTATGGGTAGATCAAATTATATGTTCAAAACACAAGCTTTTAACTGTTTCTAGATGAAGGTTTTGCCTTGGATGGTGAGATACAGTGTCATGGTTCCTTTATTTTTTTTTTTTAGCCAAAACATTTTCTTAATGCCCATATTTAATAGTATCAAATAATATCTTTGCTTGGAACACCGAGGCATAGGCTAGGGGTAAATGCATATTCTCCTAGACAATAGACCCAGCATTGATTCCCCCCTTCCCAATGCTCAAAAAATAAATAAATAAATAATAGCTTTCCTTGTGGGAGGAAACACTACTTTGTTTTCTCCTCTCAACTTTGTACATGGTTTCAGGCTTATCTTGGCAGGATCTGCTTGGCTATTTTACACCTGTTCTGACAGTATATTGCTCAATGTTATAGGAAAAAAAAATGTTATCTTTTATGAATTAACTTCTGCAGTAATTTTGAAAAGAAATCTCCTCCATTAACGTCCACTCATACATGTGGAAGTGGGTTTTAATAGCAACAAGTGTAACACTAATAAGTTCTACTGTGATTCATTAATTTTTATGCAATCAAAGTTTACATTGGATTGATATGTTATTTATCTAAATCATACACATCAAATTTTTATTTCCATCAAATCAAATATTAATAGGTGGGCCATCCATACAGCTCTTCAATTGACATTGCACATAATATGTTAATATAATTGCAAGTTTGCAACATGTTTGGAATGCTTATAGATATTCAGCTAACTTAAATTTGGCATGCATGATAAAAGAACATGGGTGATTTTAATCATATACCCTGTATAACTTGAACATGATTTTGTAAATATGTGTGTATACGAATCTATAGTTGTTGTTTCGCTTGGTTTTGGTGTTCCATTCCATTAGGTTTAAGTACATAGAAACTTACAAATCTAAATGCTGTTTTGTTGTTGACAAGATTTGACATTATACTAAAATTAGCACAAAAGTTGGTTGCACTGCTGCGTACACTTTCTATCTTTTGTAGGGAGCAAGTAGCTCTAGATTTCTTGTCATATATCATGTGCAACCTGCTACTGGCTAACATGGGGTGCCACTTATGCTTTGAATAACATATGCATAATGTTATTGTTTTTCTGGGAAAAATCTAGGTTATCATAGCTTGAATATTTTAGATTCAAGAATCAGTATTAAATTCCATGTGGTTCTAGCATATTCAGTAGAGAAATACCTTTCTGCTTCCCTCCCTGTAAAAGGAAGTGGGAGGTAAAAGATAAAGGGAAAATCAAATTTTACGTGGTAGAATGTAAACCTGGTTGGTTATTATGATATCCTGGAACAAACTTTCCTCAAATTTGTTCTCTTTGTTGTAATATATCCTATTGTAGGGAAAAATGCCCTGACAAATGTAAGGAATGCTATGAAAAATGGATTATCAAAATTGATTCTGTGGTTAGATGTTTATGAATTTTGGGGACTTAGTGAATTATGAATTCCAATGTTTTGCTTTCACATATGATCATCTAGCACCACTTAGACTGGGGGTGAGCCAAGGTTGTAAATAACAGAATTGGAAATAGTAACAGAAATATAAATAGTGTCACAGAATCATGTTTAGCTTATAGTTTTTCAGTGATTGGTGAATAACCTGTGGAGAAATGGAAAGTAACATAATGGAGGGCTAAAATTCCATTATGAAACAGCCAAAACATTATAAAATGACTGTTATTCAGAACCCTAAGTGAGCATTTTTCAGTGAAAATCGAAGAACCTGATTGTACCAATGTTTTTTCGTTTTTTCTTTTTAATTGGCTTCAATTTGGTTTTGATATTTAGATAATCCTATTATCTCAGTTTGGTTTTTTGGAAAAAAAAAAAAAAAATCAGAACTGAACCAAACTCAAATATGAATATTAGCAGAATAAAAAAAAAAAAAAAGTTTCATATATTAGTATGAATATTTTATATATTTAATATACATTTTTTTTTTACAATTTAAATTACTTTGGTTCAGCTAAAGAAATTAATTAATTTGATTTTTCTCAATTTTGGAATGAACTGAACTAATCAATGCTGACCCCTTATTATCACAAAACACAAGCAAGCTGTTTCAGTCTGGATCATTTTATAATTGCAAAATCCTTGATTCCATATTGGCATAACTTTCCAAGAACATCATGTTAACATAGATAACTAGTCTATGTTAACATAGGTAACTAGTCTGTCTTTCATCTCATTGATGTTTCTAATAACATTGAAGCATACTCTTTGCATTATTTAATGGGTGATTTACTAGTTCCTTCAATCTTTCAATTATTAGTGGAAGTACTTACAATGGGATGCACTCTTTAGGTTGCTACAGCATGTGCACTCGCAGCATACAAGTTACAGCGCCCTGTCAGGATGTATCTTAATCGGAAGACTGATATGATAATGGCAGGAGGAAGGCATCCCATGAAAATAACGTATAGTGTAGGATTTAAATCTAATGGGAAAATTACAGCCTTACAACTTGTGATTTTAATCGATGCTGGCATAGCTGTGGACATAAGTCCAATGATGCCAAATAACATTATGGGAGCATTGAAAAAGTACAACTGGGGTGCTTTGTCGTTTGATATGAAGGTATGCAAAACAAACCTTCCAAGTAGATCAGCAATGCGGGGCCCTGGAGAGGTGCAAGGATCATTTATTGCAGAGGCTATAATTGAACATGTAGCATCGGCTCTTTCCATGGATGCAGATTCTGTGAGGGCTATAAATCTCCACACTCATGACAGTCTTAACTTATTCTATGATGTCAGTGCTGGAGAACCTCTGGAGTACACTTTAACCTCAATATGGGACAAGTTAGCAACATCTTCTAGCCTTATTCAAAGGACTCAAATGATAAAAGATTTTAATAAAAGTAATTTGTGGAGGAAAAGAGGTATTTCTCGAGTACCTATTGTACATGAAGTGGTGTTAAGGCCTACTCCCGGAAGAGTAAGCATTTTAAGTGATGGGTCTGTTGTTGTTGAAGTTGGGGGAATAGAGCTGGGCCAGGGGCTCTGGACAAAGGTAAAACAGATGGCTGCATTCGCTCTTGGTTTAATCAAATGCAACGAAGCAGGAGATCTCTTGGATAAAGTACGAGTAATGCAGTCTGATACCTTGAGTTTAATTCAAGGTGGGTTTACTTCCGGGAGCACTACATCTGAGTCAAGCTGTGAAGCAGTTAGGATGTGCTGTAAAACCTTGGTTGACAGACTGACACCTCTTAAAGAAAGGTTGCAAATGAAAATGGGTTCTATAAAATGGGAGACACTGATTCACATGGTAACTATCTGTATTTCCAGCACGTTCTATTCATTGTCTTGGTCATTTTTACTTCTTTTATGACTGAAGTGTGGATGAATGGGAAAAATATTCAAACCATCGTGCTTTTTATTTTTTATATATATTTTTTATGATTATACTTGTTCACTCAACCTTATCTTCTTCCCTTTCCTTGATTGGACTTGACACTGCGTTTGATTGGGAGAAAAAAAGGGAAGGAGAAGATAGGAGGAAGGATAGGGAGAAAGTGTATTTTCCTTTGTTTGAATGTACTGCACTGAGGGAAGGAAATTGAACCTTCCTTTCTGTGCTTCTCACAAGCCCACAATTTGCAATCCTTCTAAATCTGGCATATTCTTGGAGGAAAGATGGGTAATCAATTTAAAAATGAAAATTAATTTTCATTTATTCTCTTTCAATTTTAAAATACATCCTCTCTCTCTCTCTCTCTCTTTTTTTTTTATTTTTTATTTTTTTTTATATTATGATTTGACATTTTTACCACTTCTTCACGTACACCTTTCTCCTTTCTTTACCATTTCCTCAATCAAATAAACTGAGATTATTATTTTTCTTTCTTTTCCCTTCTAACCAAACAAGTAGGTGGATGAATGTATCTCCATGCTTCATTCTTTCTTTCCCTCTTCCCTAAACCTCTTCCACCTTTCCTATTTTCCATCTGCCATCCAAAACATCTCGTTGGATCCTGAGTTATTTATTCTGTTTGTGTGGGGCCTTTCATGAGAAGAATGATTTTCATAAACTGACTGTTATCAAATGTGATCTTCACTGTATATACTTGTTTACATATGGAAGATTTTTGCCAACTAACTGCTGCTGTCAACAAAAAATGCAGGCCTATCTGGAAGCTGTGAACTTATCAGCAAGTTCTTTCTTTGTCCCTGACTTTACTTCCATGAAATACTTGAATTATGGTGCTGCAGTGAGTGAGGCAAGTTTGTCCATAACACCTCTTTCTTCTACCCTTTTTTTTTTCCTGTAGACTTGACTTGAAACCAAAGTAATGATATAAACTGGGAGCTGAGTGGCCTTGCATTGCATATTCAAGCTTGCATCAAGGCATGCTATTCTGATGGTGTGAATAATTTCATTGCTATAGTTTATACTTAATATGAAACAACACTGACACAGGTGGAGGTAGACCTTCTGACAGGACAAACAACAATTTTGAGATCAGATATTATATACGATTGTGGACAAAGTCTCAACCCTGCTGTGGATCTAGGACAGGTTAGCTATAAATATACATATTTCCAAGTCTTAAAAGGAGAGAGAGTTGCAAGGACTGCCTATTGCACACCTGGAATTTTTTTGATGGTTGTTTGAAAGTAATCAATCTTCAGCATCTTTTATACTGAAAGTAAGAATTTGGTGTTTGCAGATTGAAGGAGCTTTCGTCCAAGGAATTGGGTTTTTCATGCTCGAAGAATACACAACAAACTCAGATGGATTAGTGGTTGAGGATGGCACATGGACATACAAGATCCCTACAATAGACACCATCCCAAAACAGTTCAATGTGGAAATACTTAACAGTGGACATCACCAGAAACGTGTTCTCTCTTCAAAAGGTACACTGTTCACATATTCATACCTATGAAAAACACCATAATAGTTTTTCTGTGCAAGTGGTGCTTAAATAATTTCTAATCAAGTAGTTTTTATACTGTTGAAGCTTTTGATGGATGTGAGGTATCAATTTTCAAATGGTAGATTAAAGACATGATTCGTTGGAACAGAAGCTAGAGGAATTATTGTTTAATAAAAGTGAGGATAAAAAATTGATTAGAATTGCATCATTTTATCTTTGCTGTTCTCTTGCCAAATTTAATCATGCTGGACTCGTCATCCAATTTATGTTGGGAAGTAGCAAGGTTACTACATACTCGTGAGCTTGGTTAAATAAAAGATGACAGATCATTTTTAGAGTTACTTTTGCTATAGAAAACAGATTGAGGAAATAAGACAGCATATTGTCTGCCTGAAACAGACATTTTCCTGTTCCATGGGTTGATGACTGAGCAGTAAAGAAAGTCGTTTGCAAAATAAGTTCAGCAAGCAAAATCTTTTAATTGTTTCATGCTGAAAGAAGGGTAGAAAATAGAAAAAATGCATTATCAGGAATGTGATGTGATAAACATGATGGAGTAAATTTACAGCGATATTGTGAATTGTCGCATAAACAAGCAAATTTAAAATGAAATGATACAAGTTGGACTTGCTGCTGGAAACAGGATTACCATTTAAATGGATCTACATTAGAGTCCAAATTCCAGTGAAGTTGTAATTAGGCTACTAATGCCTGTGCTTTTAAAAGCCGCAATAGAACACTCGTAGGACAAGGTTCTGTGTATTTTGGTGAAGTTGTTGAACCATGTATGCCTTTTGTAGCTTCTGGTGAGCCACCATTGCTCCTAGCAGCCTCAGTTCACTGTGCTACAAGAGCTGCTATCAGAGATGCCAGAGAACAGCTTCATTCATGGGGTTGTCTAGATAGTTTCCATTCAACATTCCACTTGGAGGTCCCTGCCACCATGGCTGTAGTGAAGGAGCAATGTGGACTAGACAGTGTCGAGAGGTACTTGCAGTGGAAATTGACCAGCAAGTGAATACTTATTCTAGCCAGACTTAATAATGGATGCGGAAGTGTTGTTTCTTCATGCACGCAAATCATACTGGGTAAGTTGGAAATCTATGGAAATAAAAAATTCCATGTAAAATAGGTATGTTTTCTTCTCCAGGGTATAAATGTTAAATATTAGAAAAAGGGAATAACCTTCTTATAATGACTGTATACGTTATGACAAGCTGTTTATAGGCTCTTATTAATGTTGACTGATTGAGTTGATATGCTTGGCAAGTGAAGGGAAAAGTTGTAAATCCATTCGCTGACAGAGATTTGATCTATTAAACACTTTAGTTTTCTGACGTGATATTTACGTCTTTACATGATACAAAACGCATGTTTTAAACCAAAATTTTGTTGTTTTGCTCAAAATACATAATTCAATATTAGAATTAATCATTCAAGATTTGAAGTAAGCAGTATAATATAATGTTTAAGATGACATATAACTAAACATTAACTATAATTATAATTATAATTAATGTTTAATTATCTTAATTAAACTAAAATTATATTGTTTTGTTTTGAAATCTTGAATGCTTATTTCAAATAATGAAATTCTGCAAGACAAAACAAAATCAAAGCCATGATAGAATCGTTGTCTAAAAGTTCTTTTCAGTAAAATAGGCAAAGTGAATAATGAATTTCATTTGCACTTGTAATTCGATAGGAGGAAAATATTCTAGAAAAGATTACAGTCGGATTTCTTTTGTCCCGTTTTGGAACATCCCCATTCGATTGACGCCTCATTTTTACACAATTGATTGTAATTAAGGGCAATCGTCCGGATTTACATAATTTTGCAATGAGCACATCCCAGACAAGTTCCCTTAAAAGGCAGGAAAACTGAAATATCAAAGATTTTATGTGTAAAAACAATCAATTAAATATTTGACTCTCACTCATATTTTACATAATTTTGCAATCAACATGTGCATCATATGTAATGAACATGAGATTTTACTATGATAAATATCTAAGAATATAGAAAGAAATATATGTGTTATACGCAATGAATCTGCAAATCATTTGATGTTTTGCATCAGATGATACTATAAGTATGTTACTGTGTCTCGCAATAAAGATGAGATTTCATTCTAATTAATATCTTTAAAAAAATAAAAAATAAAAAATAAAAAAACTGGAATGATGGTTTTATAATAACTATCAGAACCTAAAACATTACAAAGGAACATAGGGGGAATATCATCCCAGAAATTGACATCAGAGTTTGAAATTGCTGCTCTTGCTAACAAATGCACAGTAATATTCACTAACCTCCTATAAAAAACAAGGTTAACATTCGACATAAAACTAAGGAGAGCTTTACAATCATTAACTAAAAGCCCAAAGGCTACTGCTTCATCCTCTAAATTATGTAATCGCAAAGCTTTAATAAGGACCTGGGATAATATTGCTGAAGTTTCACTCTTTTAGCCAACTTAAAGCCTCTCTAAATGACAAGGCTTCAGCAATCTTTGCATCTAGGAGACCTGGGCTTGAACCATTGCAGCACTCGACGAAGTCAACATTGTTATCTCTAATGATCCAGCTGCGGCCAAACATCCTTTGTTCAGAAAATAAAGCACCATCTGTGTTGCATTTTATCCACCCTAAGGGAGGCTTGACCTAGGAAGAATCACTGTCGATCTCATCTGCAGCTGGTTGGGCATGGGTCGATTTTTGGGCAGCCTTCCAATGAAATAGAAAAGAGCTAGAGAGCTGACTTATTTGCTGAGGATTTTGCCTTTATTGTTCCTTACAAACTCATTATGGTTTCTCCATAAGCCCTAGGATACCATACATATACCTTCACACTATTATGTGTTGCAAGAGTTAAACATATTCACAGCACATTGCATAAAAGAATTGAAGATACCTAGTGTGATGCGAGATATTCTCCAACAGTCCCTTGCAAACTGACAGTCAAGTAATGCATGTTGAGTTGTTTCAGGCTAATTATGGTATATTGGGCACAAGATGTTAACTTCAACTTGCTTCTGTCTCAAAGAGCACGACGTAGGAAGGCATTCTGTACAAGCATGCCACATGAAGTGCTTGACTTTTGGCGGGATTTGCAAGCCCAAAGTTTTTTCCAAAGCGCGCAAAATGGGTCATACTCGAGACTGGGAGGTCATGTAAAAAGCTTTTGTAAGCGCTCTTGACCGTATGATTCCCTTTGCTATCATTAAGCCAAACTAGCTTATCATCAAGCTGTTGAAAGCTCAAAGGAATCTACAAAATTAATTGTTTATCATGGTCATTAAAAAGATCAAATATTATGTCCTCATCCCAAGCAGATTCATCGACTTTCATCAAACTGCTCACTCTTGCCTCCTTCGTTCCTTCAGCTATGGCAATGGCCACTCTACCATTTTGATCATCAGGTAGCCAACTAACAGGCCAGATGCTAATAGAGTTTCTGTTTGAATTTTAGAGCAAAGAAAAGTTTCACAAACACAACAAAGACACACAATAAGAAGGATAACAAAAATAGAGTATGAAAAAACAACAAAGACAGAATTTCTTTTTCTTTTTCTTCTTCATTTTTTTTTTCCTCTGTTCTCTCATTTGTTCATTACACAGCTCCCTTTTAAAGAGACAAGATTACAAATACAATATACTTCTCACCATACCTTAGCCATACTTTAAGACCATACTTAGATTACTTGAACACTCAAACTAACCCATACCTAACAATGCTACTAATACAAGCAATTTCAGAATTTTCCCTCCAAAGATACATCACAAAAATCTCACTCTCCAACACCCTTCTTTGAGAATTTTGTTGGAAATTTCAAGTTGTGCTTCCGTGGACAGAAATCTAACTTCTTGCTTGCTTTATCTTAAGCATCAGCTCCACATCTTGCTGCATATCTTAGAGCAACTTTTCTTCAATGTTTTTTTTCTTTCCTTTGCTGGTTGCCTCTTCACCAACAAGAAAAACTCCTCCATGAGAGTGACTTCTCCTTGAAAGAATTTATGATTCTTCAAACTCTTCAAGAATGGCTCATTGCCCTTAACAAACATAACATATCATGAGCAGTTTTTGGACATGCAAGGTCCCATCAAATTTTCAGTTTAAAGACTTGAAAGTCTTCATCCATTTTTCAGTTTAAAAACTTGCTGGTCTTCATTTTCAGTTTATAGAATTGCTGGTCTTTATCAAATTATGCAGTTTAAAGACTTGCTAAAGTCCCTTTTCCATAAACATTTCAGTTTAAGGACATGTTAATCCCTCAACAAATTCAGTTTTTGGACTTGAAGGTCCTTTGTTAGTGACAAGTGACTTAAACAAATTACTAGACTTCGCAATTCCAAGCTGTAGCCTCATACTGATCTTGCCCTCTCCAAGTTCTAGCATAAATATCATTGCTGGCTAGCTCATTTCCAGCCTTGAAACATGGGCATGGTTCTTCTTTGTCCGGCCCCCTCCAAACACACTTCACTAAAGTATGGCTGCTTCTTTGTTTTCTTCAGCACAGGTCCCTCAAAGACCATTTAAAGCTCTGATACCACTGTTGGAATTTTAGAGCAAAGAAAAGTTTCACAAACACAACAAAGACACACACAATAACAATGATGACAAAAACAGAGTATGAAAGAACAAAGACAGAATTTTTCTTTTCCTTGTTCTTTTTTTTTTTTTTTTTTTTTGGTTCTCTCATTTGTTCATTACACAACTCCCTTGTATAGAGATGATGTTACAAATACAATATACTTCTCACTATACCTAAGCCATACTTTAAGACTAAGATTACTTGAACACTTGAACTGACCCATACCTAACAATGCTACTAACACAAGCAATTTCAGAATTTTCCCTCCAAAGATACATCACAAAAATCTCACTCTCCAACAGTTTCTGGTACCAACTCTCCACTGTGATCCTTGAGCAACAAAGTCTCTGACTGCATGCAGGCTGTGCCAAATAAAACTTGGCTTGCTCCCAAGCTGTGCCTCAACAAAAGAAGATTTTGGATAGTACCTGGACTTGAAGACTTTGGCCACCAAACTATCCGTTTCTGTGTATAGTCTCCAACCATTTTTGCCCAACATTGAGAGATTAAACTCATGTATTTTTCGAAACCCAATACCTCCTTGAGCCTTTGGAGCGCACATACAATCCCAGGATTTCCACATTATGCCTTTTGAATTTTGTGAGTTATTTCCCCACCAAAAGCCATTCAACATAGATTCGATTTCCTTACAAAGACTAATAAGGAGGAGGAAAACACTCATTGCAAAAATTGGAACTGCTTGAGCTATAGTCTTAATGAGAATTTCTTTGCCTGCCTTAGATAAGAATTTCTGCTTCCAACCCATGATTCTAGATTGTATCTTACTCTTGATATAGCTAAATATTTGCTTCTTTTTCCTCCCTATTATAGAAGGAAGGCCAAGATAGTTAACAAAGTCTGTTCTTTCCCCCACGTTTAGCATGCTATAGATTTTCCATTTTGATGATTGGGAAATGTTGCTGCTGTACAAAATGGCTAATTTATCGAAGTTGATTTTCTGACCTGCAGCTTGCTCATATAACGCAAGACACTCTTTCACTTTACTACATTCTTGGGTGGTTGCTTTGAAGAAGAGAAGACTGTTATCTGTAAAAAGGAGATGAGATATGGTTGGTGCACTTATAGCTACCCTGCAACCATGAATCCAACCTTTAGCAACATAATTTTCAAGAATGGAAGTGAGGCCTTGAAAGCATAAAATAAATATGCAGGGCGACAATGGACAGCCCTAACAAAGGCCCCGTGATGGAATGATTGGCCCCAGCTCTTGTCCACCATTAATGATTTTGTATTTTATCGATTCAATGCACATCATCACCCACTCGATGGATTTAATCTAAATTCATAAATTTTATAATCCCTCATTTAAAATCCCTTATACCATACAAAGCCTAAGAATATATTTGCACCTTATCCCTACGTTCAATCATTGAAGGGAAAAAGGAAGTCATAGCACATGCATTCATGAACATGCAAAAACAGTTGTGTACATCGATAAAAATGTCGACAGCCATTGTATAACGTTTTCTTTTTTCACAATTTGGAAATTTATTTTTTGTCCATTAGTGTTAAAGCTCAAAATAACTTAAGAAAGATTTATTTTCCTGCTCATTCTTCTTTCTTATAACATAGCTCATAAAAATGCGCAATCAAAACTTGTGAAAACCACATCAAAACTCACAAAGCAGGCAATACTCATATTTCTTAACACTCTGTATCTTCAAATGTCTCGAAGCAGACCTGCAAGCAAATCATGTGCACATAAGTAGCAATAAATAGGCACATCCAAACACATATACACACGTCATAGTATCAGTGACCAAGAACATTAACAACAGTTTGTTCTGAATTACTCATACAACATGCGTCAAATTGCATATTTAACACCAAATGATGCAAAGAAAAAAAGATCAAAGGGCAAGGAAACTGATGTTTACTAAAGGAAAAGAACAAAAAGAAAAATAATAATAACTTAAATGAGGGAAAAAACAACTATTTTGCTTAAAAAATATGAAATGCAAAGATTCTGATGTCCTCGTGCCATCTGCTGATTTCTGCAACCCAAACCTGATGCCTTAGTAATTTTGCAAACATCATAATCAAGGCACTGAAATTGAAAAGGGTTAATTACTATTTTGTCAATTATTTAGTCCTATTAAATTTTGTGCTGGTCCCTGAGGTTTAAAGTGAATTATTAATTAGTCCTTGAGGTTAGATACAATACACTAATCAAGATATTACATTAGCAAATCTGAGGGACTAAATAGTACCAAATAGTAATTTACTGTTTAACAGAAAATTTAATAAAAGGGCTAAATAGTTAATAGAATGAAATATTAGGGACTTATTAATTCAATTTTTATCTCCTCTTAATTTTGCAGAAAGTTCCATCCAAATTTCTTCTTTAATTTTGTTGTCTTCTAAGTCCAAACCATCTTCAACAGTCCAATCAACCAGTTGAACAATGTCAATAGCAACAAATTCCTCAAAGATTTTTCTATAGAAACATTCATGGTACAATTTATAGAGCAAAACTCCAATCACAAAACAAAATCAAACTTAGCTTTTCCAATTTTAATTCTCAGCTGTACTCTTGATAATCCCCAAATCCTTTAACATATTATTCATCATTTTAGCACTCATTTTGCACTTTTTTAATCCTTGAAAATCCCTTTAAGAACATTTGGGAATTCCCATTCAGCCTTCTTAACTATTTTGGCATCATGGCTAAAGATCCTACAAGTTTGTTGCCAAAACACTGACAAAAATAGGACAACGAAAATGTAAAGACTTAATCTCTTAATGCAAAATGCAATTGATTTCATATAGAAAATAAGTACACTGAGTAGCAAATATAAACCGGTAAAATGTGCCCCCATATACTGCTTAAGAAACTCACAAAAGGAGAAATACGTAACAAAAACAAAGAACACCACTTGTACCCATTTTACAAAACATTGGAGCTGATTCAGAAGAAAAGAAGCGGGAAAAGAGAGAGCAGTACCTTATTTGAGTGCAGCTCAAGATAAAAATTTGAGAATTCAGTCTATCAACCTAGCTGTCATTGTAGAAGTATTAGAATAAAACAGAATAACACGAAATTGGCAGAGGGAAATACATCAAAATAGAACAAAGACATTTGGTTTTGGAGAAATGCAGAATTTGAAGCAGAAGATCCACATCATATCATAAAAAATATAAACAAAAAAGCATATAAACTCCATAGATAGAAATATATAAAAAGAAAGAAATAATTGAAACCTGGCTTTGTCAAATCTAGGAGCTTGACCCCCTTTTTCAACCTAATAGTAGATATATTTAAAATTTTGATTAATAACAGCTATAATAAACAGAAACATCAGAATGAAACAAAATTGATTTTGATGAATTAAACAACGAGAGAAGAAGAGAAGAGTGGTTCAAACCTTCGATTTAATGAGAGATGGGTATGAGAAGAAGCTTTCGGCTTAGAGGTATTTGCTACACTGCTCCGTCGGCATTGAAACTAAAACCCAAAACCCGATTCCCATCTCTACCAATAGCCCCTACAGGAGCATGATCCTTTCTTGAAATGATGGAAGCGGCTTGAGTCTCTCAATATAATTTCATTTTCAACGATCTTAGATATGTAAGAAATGGCAGTATGGCAATCCCCGCAAACTCGCAAATTCTTGGTGATGCGGATAGGAGCACCCGCAGCTGATGTTAAAATGCCAAAAGCAAGAGCCAACTTCTCACTGTGTTCAAAAAGAAGATCACCTTTCTCTTCATCATCCACATCATGAAGAGCAAAGCTGGTCTCCGGAACATATCCAAGAACTTTAATTTGTCGAATCAATTCTGTGAGGATTGCATATATTTGTTTCGATTGTGGATGAGTCTTGTCCCCAGCAAAGAATGTTGCACTGCCTTTCTGCCCTTGAACCCAACTACAACCAGGTCTCTTCTTAACTCCTGTATGTTTCATCAAAGATCTTATCCTGATCACATCTTTCCAACGCCTAGCATTGGCGTATATGTTAGATAGCAATGTATATGATCCATCATTTTCTGAATCTAACTCTAACAATTTTTTTGCAGCAAACTCCCCAAGTTCGACATTTGCATGTTTCCTGCAACTACTAAGTAATGCTACCCATACAATAGGTCCGGGCTTCATAGGCATGCCTTCAATGAGCTTCATGGCTTCATCCAAGCGACCAGCACGACCCAGTAGGTCAACCACACAAGCATAGTGTTCTTCTCCCGGAATAACCCCATACTCTTTGCTCATGCCATTGAAGTATTTGATCCCTTCGTCAACCATTCCTGAATGGCTGCAAGCATAAAGCACAACAAGGAATGTTATACTATCAGGAAAGAGGTCCTCTCTCCTCATCTCATCAAAAAACTTGAGTGCCTCTTCACCACGACCATGCATGCCATAACCTGTCAATATGGATGTCCAAGAAACTGCATTTCTCTGCTTCATGTTATCAAACACCACTCTAGCAGCATCAATATCTGCAGACTTAGAATACATATCTATTAGGCAATTGGCGACGTAAAGTACATCAGAATCATACTGATTGCGCAATACATAAGCATGGATTTGTCTACCAAATCTCAATGCAGCCAAACGAGCACATGCCATCAAGGCACAAGATATGGTAAAGGCATTTGGCTTTGCTGATCTATCCTGTTTGAGCATCCGGGAGAAGAGTTCTAATGCATCATTAGCTTCTCCATGTTGCGCATATCCACCAATTATAGCAGTCCAAGTCACCACATTCCTATCCTTTGGCGCTATAGAATCAAATATGGCACGAGCCACACTTACACTTTTGCATTTTGCATACATGTCAATTATGGCGTTAATCGCCAAAAGCTCATCTCTTGGATGACTCCTGTCAAAGTTTAGAATGCATTTTATGGAATAACAATGAGTCTCCTTCCCATGAAGCAATGCTCCAACAGATGCACAGGCAGAAAGAAGTGACACAAGGGTAATCTCATTTGGCTTCGACCCGCAAGCCTGCATTTGCCTAAACACATTCAATGCTTCATTGCCAAGTCCCCTCTGCGCATATCCTGCAATAACAGCGCTCCAAGACACAACATCCAACTCAATGTTCTCCTCCTTCATCTTTTCAAACAAGGCAAGAGCATCCTCAAACCTGCCAATCTGAGAATACCCAGTAACCATTGCATTCCAAGAAACCACATCCTTATCCTGCATCAGTTCAAAAACCTTGTGAGCTTCATGCATCATTCCACACTTTGCATACATATCCACCAGTGAATTACCCACAAACACATCTTCGAATAGTCCACTCCTCACAGCAAAACCATGTACCTCCTTACCAAACAACCAAGCACCCATAGATGCACAAGCAGGGAGCACGTTGACAAGACTAACAGCATCGACCCTGATATCAAGACCACCCGCTTTGCACATTTTACGAAACAAACCAAGTACGTTCTTCGAATCCCCACTTTGCAAATAAGCAGCAACCATTGAATTCCAAGAAACCAAATCAAATATGTCACTTGCACACATTTCATCGAACATTTGGCGCGCATGGTCCAATGCGCCACACCGGCCATACATTGTTACCACTGCATTACAAACAAAAACATTAGAGTCAAACCCATTTGAGCAGACAACAGCATGGAGAGAACTGCCATGCCGCAATGAGGAAAGCTCGCCACAGGCCTTGAAAACGAAGGGGTAAGTATAGCGGTCAGGGGACCATCCAAGCCTCAGCATTCTACGGAAAAGAGAGAGAGACTGATGTAGAAGGCCAAGACGGACAGCGGAGCGGATGAGAGAATTCCACCAGAAGACGGCAGAGGAAGAAGGGGCAAGGCGTTGGATAAGGGAAAGGGCATGCGAAGGAGCATTGAGGGCTAAGTAGGTAGAGATGAGATTGCTGGAGAAGTGGGTTAATAGGCCTTGAATTAAGGCTTGCTGGTGGATGAGGTTTGCTTGGAAAAGGGATTTGCATTGTTTTAGTAGCGAAGGAGAGATTAGAGGAGGACCTTCTATGGAGGCTGTAGAGAAGCAAGAAAAGTTGCAAAGGAGACTTTGCTTTGGGCTTCGGTGAAGGAAGAAACGGAAAGGCATGCTAACTGGGTTTTTAGCTCTTAACTAGCTTCTACCATCTATAAACATATCTATATAAACAAGTAAAAGGGAAGTGATTCGCTGTGTAATAGAACAGTGAAATTTCAATTGTTCTCTGCTTACTTGAAGTTCCTTTCCTGATTGGATGGTTATGTGAGAAGCATATTGTTACGACCTGCACAGACTTGGTTGGCTAAATGAGCAATTGGCCTATGGCAATCTGTCTTGGCAAACGGATAGGCTGACGGCATGAAAAATTGGCCAAAATGCCAATAATTGGCGGAGTCCCTTGAAGCTAAGCATGCTAGCATGCCAACCAGCAAGCCAGTTAGCGCTAGTAGGCCTACTAGCAGGCTAATGGGCGAGCAGTAGCACCAGCGCAAGCAGGCTTGGGTGATAAGGTTTTAGAATTGCCTAGAAAACTCACCTATTTAACCTCTATTAGCAACCAAAATGGGCTAGAATGGGCCCAATAGGTGCTAAAACATGCAAGAGTACACTAGAATGTGCCGGTATGTGCTAAATAGTACCAACATGCACTGGAACATTCTAGAACATGCTAGCAAGATGGGCAATCGACCTTGGCATGACAAGAAAGCCAGGTGAAAGCAAGAGGAATCTAGAGACTTCCATAAGTTTAAGGCAAGCTTGGAGGCCAACCAAGGAAACTTCCTAGCACCTTCCTAATACATAGAAAATTCTATATACTAAATAATACCCACACATTTGGGGGAGCCAACAACTATAAATAGCCATCCCCCTCATTTGTAAACTTTTACGTTGGATGCCTTGTATGCTCAAAGCTCTTTGTACATACACTTTGAGTGTAATATACTTGTTCATTCTAACCTCCTTGTGTTCCTTTGTTTCTAGCATAACTCTTTAAAGGATTACTTAGCAACTTTCAATGTGTAAAGAGCTAAGTATTGCATGGGTTAGTCAACGTAAAGAGTTAACTCCATGACAGATGGTATAAGAGCAACAGTTTTGAGACTTAGGTACACCTATGTCACTTTTCATTGCTAGAACAAATGGCAACAGACAAGACAACTGTTGGTGTTAAAGTCCCACAAGAGCAACCACGTGGATGAGAGGAGCAACCAGGCCATGCCAAAAGTGACAAGTCCAAGCAACTAGTTGCTAGTGACTCACTAGAACCACGTCTTGTGGGCTTAGAGCAATGCACAACTGATGTGGAAACCTCTGTTGGGAATCTTATCGAAGAGTTGGACAATTTAATGGAGGAGAATGCTGAGATTGCAAAGGCTGCCAAGGCCATGATTGAAGAACTTGGCAGTGCACTTAGGGGAGAACTACACTCTCTCACTCAAAGCCCTATTGACTTACGTAGATTCATGGAAGGTGAGCTCAGCGGGCTTCGATCGAAAATGGACGAGATTCGTTCGGAGAAAGACTTCTTTCGTAGAACAAGTAGCCCCACTTCGACTAGCACCAATGAAGGAACACACTCACTCAAGGTGCCCAAGCCTGCCATGTGCAATGGAACACACAGTGCTACTATGATGGAGAACTTCCTCTTTAGCTTTGAGCAATACTTTAAGGCCATGGGAATGATAGAAGACTTCACCAAAATAAATAATGCCCCTACATTCCTTTAAGATTCTACCCAACTATGGTGGCGAAGGAAACATACCGAAAGAGGAAAAGGCTTGTGCGCTCTCAACACTTAGGAGAAATTCAAGGCTGAGTTTTGCAAGTACTTCCTGCTATATAATGCGAACAGCGAAGCCCAAGGGAAACTTCATAGGCCAAGGCAAATTGGTAG
Organism: Reutealis trisperma; assembly: GCA_947687605.1. Lineage (NCBI taxonomy): Eukaryota > Viridiplantae > Streptophyta > Magnoliopsida > Malpighiales > Euphorbiaceae > Reutealis > Reutealis trisperma. Next base: position 37,263 of record CANTUT010000467.1, read on the forward strand.
TATTGTCGAATATATCAAATAATTCACTACCCTCATAGTAAAAGTAGAAGGGTTGCCTGACAAAGACTCCCTCTTCTTCTTCAAAGATGGGTTAAAGGATTAGGCTAAGGTGGAGCTTGAAAGGCGCAACATGTAATCGTTGGATGATGCCATTGCTGCTGCTAAGTCCCTTGTTGATTACTCATCCCAATCTAAGGCTAAGAAGGGAACTTCTAGTAAGAGTGGGGGAGAAAAGCAAGGGCAGCGAAAGGACTAAGGTTGCAAAGATGGAGTACATGAGAAATCCATTGGCAGTGGTTCCAAGCCCGACAAATATAAGAGTGTAAGGCCTCGTCTGAGCACCGGTCTAATCTGCTGAGGGGAATCGAAATGCTTTTTGGAAGAAACTTCACAATTGGAACTCGTTGTGAGTTCGAACAATTGGATTTTGAAATTTGTTGTTTGTGAAAGGGAGTCGTCACTTTAATTTTACTTATTTTAATTAGGAAAATTAAAAAAAAAACCCCAAATTGATTGACTCCAAAAATATTTGATTCACTCCGCAAGTGACTAAAGAGAGCTTATGGATTAGGTTTTGGTAATTACACAATTAAGAAAGTATGATTTTCTTCAGTTTGGCTAAAAGTTGTAAAATAACTCTTAAAAAAAGAAATTTTCGTGCATGCATGAACAAGAATAAAATGATGAATGAAATAGATATATATGATAAAATTAAATGAAATGACAATTATAAATAAATAAGCAAAAGAATAAATCATACTTAATTATTACAAGATCAAAACGAATGAAATAAAGAGGATCTTTCCTCTAGCCCTTATAGGTACTCGGAAAAGCACACATTCCTCAACTAAGTTAATACAAAATTAAAAAATAAAGCATTAATGCAAATAAATCAAATTAAAAGGGAAAAATGTTATTAAAAAGATTTTGGAGTTAATACCTTACAGAATGGTAGCCTATGTATCCTATTGAATAGGAATCAAACCCCACGTAGTCCTTCCTTCTTGCAAAGGAAGGATTTTGGAAAAAAGGTGTTGATTTGATTTATTAATTTAATTCTGGTCTTTAAATTAATAAATTTTCAATCTTTTCTATTTTAGACTTAAGGAGAATTCTAGATCTGAGTTTAGAATTTTAGAAATGGGAAGAAGAAGAGAAATTATACCTTTGCTTTTTTTTGATTTTCGGATGAACGGAACGAGTTTAGCTTCGGATCTAAGCTCCACCCTGGATTCAAAATCCTGAATTTGAACCTTAACAGCAAAAGGTTAGCAAAATAGCGTAATAAATGCAAATTAAAAGAAATTGAAGCGATAGCCTTTTAGTATTAAATTTCAAGCAGAATTTTAGCACAATAAGTAGAGCAATATAAGAGATTTTCTGCCTTGGAATTCATGTCAAATGAGCTTGAAGGAGGCTCTATTTATAGAGTAGTTGAAAGGGTGCTACTGGATGCCGGCGGCAGCACTGGCGATGCACCAGCCGGTGGGACGTTAGGCGTGCCACCAGTGACGCCGGCACGCTGGGCATGTCACCTCGCTGCGGGCAAGCCTGGCGGGCTGCAGATCTGCTGGTTCAACCTAATTTTGCACTATTTTGGCTGTTTATCATCCGTTTTGAGTCTGGTTTGATTCTATGGATTCGTTACTGAAAAAAGGTCGACTGGAGGTGAAAGACTCAGGAAATTTATTTTTCCATGGGGCACTACCCTCTTGACCCTTGCTTGCTAATTGAATAGTGAGACCATCGTATACATAGCGCATTAATCTTAACAAGTGTCAAATTGCGACCAAATCCCAAGGGTGCAATTTTAAGGGTTCACAGTTTCCCCCTCATCAGAATTGGCTTTAAGCAAAAGGTGATTTTGATGATAGTGAACTCTGGGAAGAGATGCCATATCAGGCTCTAGGCTTGTGCTCATGCCACATCAGATTTTTAGCTTATGTTAGATTCTGAGCTATACTATGTCAGACTTTGGGCTTGTGATATCTGCTTGTGTTTGTCATGCATAAGGACATTCATGCTTTGTGCAAACAGAACCTTATGAAGGACAAACATGGTATAAACATATAAACCTTTTCGGAGAAGGACTCTAGGATAAATGAGGTTTTGTCAATAGTTATCGGTTTGATTTTGCCATTGGATGTGAGAATGGTCATGGTGAACTTTAATTAAGGCTATATGTCAGGCCTAATTGTTGGAGGTAAAAATGATTTGGTGAATTTTAATCAAGATTATCTGTTCTGCATAGATTTTAAGATTTGGAGATTTGGTCAACCTAGGGAATTCAGATTGGTTTAGCAAGGCCACTTGTTTGGCCCTACTATTAGGGAGATTATGATCAAAATTATCTGTTTAACTGTGATGTTTGGGAGGAAAGCTATCTATTTGGCTTTGGTGCTTGAGAGGATTGAGATCAAAGCTATCTATTTGGCTTTGGTGTTTGAGAGGATTAGAATAAAAGCTATCTATTTGGCTTTGGTGTTTGAGAAGATTAGAATCAAAGCTATCTGTTTGACCTTGGTGCTTGAAAGGATTAGGATCAAAGCTATCTGTTTGGCTTTGGTGTTAGAAGGATTGGAATCAAAACTATCTATTCGACTTTGGTATTAGAAGGATTGGGATCAAAGCTATCTGTTCAGCTTTGGTGTTAGAAGGATTAGGATAAAGCTATCTGTTTGGCTTTGGTGTTGGGAGGAATAGGAACAAAGTTATCTATTTGGCCTTAATGTGGGAAAAGTTAGGATCAAAACTATCTGTTAGGCCTTAATGTTGGGATTTAGAGAAGGTTATGTCTCTGAAAGACAAAAGGTGTGGGAATGTCAACATGGGTGGCTCGACTTGGTTTGCCCATTGAAAGTTACGATTGAGGATTAGTCCTTATAGGGAAAGGTCTTGGCTAATGAGGGTAGGTCTGGTTAGGAAATCCATTTGAAAGGCTCAGTCTGATTTTGCCTTAAAGGAGATCATAGGCTTCATAAATGAAAGCCTTTTGGGAGTGGGCTTCATAGTGAAGGCTTTTTAAGAGTGGGCTTCATGGCGAAGGCTTCTTGTTTTAGGCTTTATGATGAAGGCTTTTGGTTTTAGGCTTCATGGCGAAGGCTTCTGAATCTGATCTTCATGGTGAAGCCTTTTGGTTTTGAGCTTCATGGCGAAGGCTTTTGGTTTTAAACTTCATGGTAAAGGCTTTTTCGGGAGTGGGCTTCATGGTGAAGGCTTTTAGGTGTTCAGGATAGTTTTATATGAGGATGCTTTGGATGGTTGGCTTTGGCTCAAGTATGGCGCTATAGGTTTTGGTCATAAGGATACTGTAGGCATATGGATAGGGGTTTGCCCTTTGACATGGTTGTATCAGAATGGTTTGCAGGCCTTAAGAGGCTTTGATTCTCAAGGATTATGTGTTTCGCCAATAAGGCTAAATCTTTCAAGGATAATGAGATGTTTGCCAAAGAGGCATGAGATGGGCCTTGACTGGTTCAAGTCCTTCTTAGTCAACTTGAGGATGATAGGCTTTGGGAGATATGCTTTGACTAGATTCAAAAATGATGAGTCTTAAAAGACTTAGGATTTTTAGTTCTACCCATGATAAGATTTTACCAAGGAAATGGTGGTATAGTGTTTGAGCTTGAAATGATGGTATGATTTGCCAATAAGGCTTCGGATGGAAAAGTTTGAGAATGGTTTAAAGGTAAGCTGAAACTTCTGAAAAGAATCATGGAGGTTGTATGGCTTTGCTTTTTGTAGCATGAATCATAGAAAAGAGTAAGTTAAGCTTTTCTTATTGTTTGAGATTGAAGAGACTCTTGGAGTGACACTTAATTGGTTTAATGACACACTGACTGCACTAGCTAAAACAAAGAGCCCTTAGGAATGGCTAAAGGGCTTAGTGGAAGAAGACAACTTAAGGATCATGCTCCCAAATGAGAGAGAAGAATGTGAAGGTGGAAAATGTGAGGGATTGTGTCTTAGCTCTTTGAGCTAAGCGACAAGACAGATTGACAACAGATGATGACCTAGGAATACATACCCCCATTATAGGATAAGGGCATAAAAGATACTATATCCTTAAAGAATGAACCTCTAGTGAGGAAGGATGACTTTGGAGACATAAGACAAGACGGATTGATTGAAGATGATTTGACAACTTTGGACATGAGGGAAGATGACTTGGATGAGCTCTCTGTCTCTCTCTCTCTCAGCTCTAACTTTTGCTTAAGCCACCCTTTTGGGTTTTTAGCTTAACGAGCTTGTATTAATAAGATTTGGGAGAAAATATTCCACCATGATTTGCTACTTTGAGGGGCTCTGACCTTTGAATTCTGGGTTTGACAAAGGTTTTCTCTAAACTTATTGCCCCTTGTTGAGGTGCATTGTTTGATTACCCGATGTACAATAGGTAATTCCATTTAATTTGTGCATCAAACGTTTGTTGTGGTGGGATAGATCTCTACCCATCTCATTTTTTTCTTAATTATCTTTTTCTCTCTCTCTTTTTTTTTTATGGCTCATTCATGTCAAACTAAACAAGGAAGACAAAAAGAAAATATATGTGCATTACTATAAAGCAAACTTTATTATAAGATGATTAAAGGAACTGTTATGGTCAACAAGAATACAGAAAAATAAGATGACACACTCAGACTTAGATTTGGACTTAAACTTTGAGATTTAGACTTGGACTCAGGTTTAGACTTAGAATTCAATCTCAGACAAATCAGATTAGCTGAACTTGAACTACTCCATAACATGCCTTCTGGGGCTGAGGTAAGGTGAGGTTGAGTTAGAACTAGATTCCTCATCACTGTTTAGGTTGGTGGTGAGGAATTCAGATTGAAATAATGTACTTTGAATGCAATCTTCAACTTTTAACATAGTTGCAACCAAAGCTCTAAAGGTGGGTAGGTATTGTGTTAACAAGTGGACTTTATAAGCAAGAAGTAGATTCTTCACAATGATATCTACTTATTCTTGTTTGGTTGGCCTGTTTACTATTTGAGCAGCTTTAACCCTCCACCTAGTAAGGAACATGGAGAAGGACTCATCTAGAAGTTGCTTTGTGGTTTTTAAATCTCTTCTTATAATGTCCACTTCAATATTATAGTGGTACTATTTGACAAATACCTTACAAATGTCCTCCTAGGTCTGTTTTTGGGTGTCATCTAAGTCAGTAAACCATCTTAGGGTAGTATCGATTGGGGTTTGATGAAAGAGTTGAGCAAAGAGCTTATTGTTGATACCAAAGGGATGCATTGCCCCTATGTACATCTTTAAATGGATCTTGGGGCAAGTAATACCATCAAATTTGTCCAAATTCAGCATCTTAAACTTTGGTGGAACTCTTGCATTGGGAAATAAGCTCATGGAGCCTGTATCAACCATGTCCTCCTTCTTCTTTAGACTTTTTACTATCTTTTCCATGGCTTCTAGTTTGAGTAAGAAGACCTCAAGCCTAGGATTACATGTGGTTTTCCTCCCTAGGGAAGTATCCATAGGAAAGGAGGTGATTTGTGGTTGTTTAGTGGGTGCTAAATAGGAGAGACTGTTTGTTTAGAGGATATTAGGTGAGGGAAGTGATAGAGAGGTTGGCTTAGTGGAGGAAGTAGAAGTATGGGCTTGAACTGATGCCAAATTTTGGTCTAAGTTGAATGGATTATGGAGAGTGGCATTTGGAGTTTGGTTTATGCTAGCCTGATTTAGCATGTCTTGGACATCATTTAGTATGGCCTCTCTTTGGGCCTGCAATTGGGCCTAAATTTGGGCCGCTTATTTCTTAAACATCTCTTCTTGTTGCTCCAACAGTTTGGCTAGAATTTTATCCATGACATCTTTGTCGAATCCAGTAGACATCTTGGCAACCTTTTGAAAGGGAAAGGGAGCTGGGTTAGTATCAAGCTTTGGAAAAGATGATTATAGTGGGGTATGACAAACCAGGGATCTCGGGTTTAATGGTAATGGATGATGGTGTCTTTGTGGTTAGGTTGATGGTGTATAGGTAGAGGTGTGTGATGTTAGCTAGGTAGGTATTTAGCTAGGGGAGCTAGGTCAAATTTTAGCTTTGGGTGGCTAAGTCAGATTTTAGCTTTCAGTAGCTAGAACGAATTTTAGCTTTAGGTTAGATTTTAGCCTTAGGTAGCTAGGTTGAAATTTAACTTTGATTGGCTAGGTTAGATTTTAGCTTCGAGCAGCTAAGTCAGAATTTAGCTTTGGGTGGCTAGGTCAGATTTTAGCTTTGGGTGGCTAGGTCATAATTTAGCTTTGAGTAATTGGGATTGTGATTTACGAATGGTTTACTATGGGCTTAAGGATAAAGTGACTATGGGTTTTGCGATTGGGTTATGAATGTATCATGGATTTAGATGTTAGGTGGACCATGGTTTGGTGATAGTTGGATAATGGGTTTGATTGGACTGGACCATGGGCTTAGATAGGCTATGGGTTTGGATAGTAATGTAAAAGATGAAACTAAGTCAGCATTTAGTTTGGGTAAGGATTATGGATAAGAATGAAGCTCAGTCAGTGTTTACCTTTGGTAAAGTTTATTGAGGATAAATGTAGGTCAGTATTTAGCTTGGGTAAGGATTATGAAAGATAAAAGATAGGTCAATGTTTAGCTTGTAGAGCTAGGTTAGTGTTTAGTTTAGATAGGGATTGCAAAAGATGAAAGCTAGGTCGGTATTTAGCTTGTAGAGCTATGTCAGTGTTTAGCTTAGATAAAAATTATAGATAAGGATGAGGGTACCATAGACGGGTTTATTTTTACCATAAGTTTTGGATTTTAACCATGGGCCATAGGTTTTGGGTTTTAACCATAGGTTTAGGTGAACCAACAGGTTTTGAGTTTTGACCATGGATGTAGGAGGACCATGGGGTTTGGGATTTGACCATGGGTTTAGGTAAACCATTTGTTTTGGGTTTTGACCATGAGTTTAGGTGGACTATGGGTTTTGGGTTCTGACCACGTGTTTAGGTGAACCATGGGTTTTGAGTTTTGACCATGAGTTTAGGTGGACCATAGGCTTTGGGTGTTGACCATAGGTTTAGGTGGACCATTGGCTTTGGGTTTTGACCATGGATTTTGGTGGACCATAGGCTTTAGGTGTTCACCATGGGTCTAGATGGACTATGGGCTTTAGGTTTTGACCATGGGTTTAAATGGACCATAGACTTTGGGTGTTGACCATGGTTTTAGGTGGACCATGGGCTTTGGGTTTTGACCATGGGTTTCGGATTTTTTGACCATTAGTTTAGGTGAACCATGGGTTTTGGGTGTGAAGATGTTTGGATAGGTTTTGTACTCTTTACAAGGTTTGAGCTATGCATGCATGTATGCATGAATGATCAAAAAAGGTTTCATGAAATACCAAGTTCAATATTATGGTATATACAATCCTAAAGGAAGGTTTTATGAGTCATTACATGAAAGGGTTAGGGTGGTTTGAAGGGATCCCATCACAACAGAGATGCAATATACATAACCATATGTGAGACAAGGAGCCTTGCGTGGGTCCAATGGTATGTGCATACTCATTACACTTCTAAAAGGATTAGAGGATATGTTATAGGCCGGATGATTTCACTATTAGCAAGCAAACCTAAAGAAGGTTGCTCACTCGATATTATTTTCTATCCTTTGTTTTCCTAGGAAGCTAGGGTTTTTGGACAATGAGTCCGATGTAATGATGCATATAAGAGTTATTTTGCATATAAAGCCAAACTGGGTATTTTACCAAAAATAATCCACTTTATCTTTATTTGAAAAAGATTTCAAGTCCCCAGTGGAGTTGCCAACCGTGATACCTCACCCAAGCACCGTTCTGATCCACTGAGGGGAATCGAAATGCTCTTCAAGAGAAACTCCATGATTAGAACTCGCTGTAAGTTCAGACAATTGGGTTTTGAAATTTGTTGTTTGTGAAAGGGAGTTGCCACTTTAATTTTGCTTATTTGAATTAGGAAAATTAAAGAAAAACCCAAATTGATTGACTCCAAAAATATTTGATTCACCCTAATGGAAAAGCACTAATCTGCAAGTGACCAAAGAGGGCTCGGGGATTAAGTTTTGATAATTACACGATTAAGAAAGTATGATTTTCTTCAATTTGGCTAAAATTTGCAAAATAACTCTTAAAAAAAGGAATTTTTGTGTATGCATGAATAGGAATAAAATGGTGAATGAAATAAATATATATGATAAAATGAAATGAAATGACAATTGTAAATAAATAAGCAGAAGAATAAATCCTGCTTAATTATTACAAGATCAAAAAGAATGAAATAAAGAGGATCTTTCCTCTAGCTCTTATGGGTACTAGGAAAAGCACACATTCCTCAATTAAGTTAATACAGAATTCAGAAATAAAGCATTAATGCAAATAAATCAAATTAAAAGGGAAAAATGTTATTAAAAAGATTTTATAGTTAATGCCTTACAGAATGGCAGCTTGCGTATCCTATTGAATAGGAATCAAACCCCACATAGTTCTTCCTTCTTGCGAAGGAGGGGTTTTAGAAAAAAGGTGTTGATTTGATTTATTAATTTAATTCTGATCTTTAAATTAATAAATTTTAAATCTTTTCTATTTTAGACCTAAGGAGAATTTTATATCTGAATTTAGAAGTTTAGAAATGGAAAGAAGAAAATGAATTATACCTTTGCTTTTTTTAATTTTCGGATGAATGGAACAAGTTTAGCTCCGGATCTAAGCTTCATCTTGGATTCGAAACCCTGAGTTTGAACCTTAATAGCAAAAGATTAGCAAAATAGCATAATAAATGCAAATTAAAAGAAATTGAAGCAACAGCCTTTGAGTATTAAATTTGAAGCAAAATTTTAGCACAACAAGTAGAACAATATAAGAGAGTTTCTACCTTGGAATTTGTACCAAATGAGCTTGAAGGAGGCTCTATTTATAGAGCAACTGAAGGGGTGCCACTGCCAGCAATGCGCCAGTCAACTGAGCAGCACGTTAGGCATGCTGCCTGTGACACCGTGGCATACCTGGCATGCCGTAGATCCACTAGTCCAACCTAATTTTGCACTGTTTTGGATGTTTCTAGTCCATTTCTGATTCATTTTAAGTCTAGTTTGATTCTATGGGTTCTTAACTAAAAAGCGAAACCGCCGTATATGTAGCGCACTAATCTTTAACAAGTGTCAAGCTCCAGTCAAATCCTTATGGTGCAATTTTGAGGGTTCACAAAGAATGGTAAGGGCAATACTTCCAAACCCTCTAAGCCTTACTTTATTTATGATGGCCCTTATTGGGTGAGAGATTGCCCATATAAGAAGACAATCAATGCCATTATTGCGGAGCTCTAATGAGATAAAACCTAAGAGGAATCCCAAGCTTCTATGGGGTCCTTCCAACAATTAGGCACTCTGTGTAAATTTCTCACCCCAAGCAATTCCAAGGAAAAGGGGCTGATGTTGCCAAAGCTTCTATGGGTGGCAAACAAACTCATGCCTTGCTTAACACTGGTGTTACACACAATTTCATCGATCCTAAAGAGGCCGAACGATTGGGCCTCAAGGTGACAAAAGGGAGTGGCACCATTAAAGCTATCAACTCCAAGGCCAAACTAGTTGTGGGCATAGTAGAATCGATGATAGTCTAGATTGGCAATTAGCAAGGTATGCTAGACTTTTCCATTGCTCCAATTGATGGCTTCAATGTCCTTGGTCTAGCTTTTTCCCATAAGGCCCATATTTTCCCCATCCTTGCTTCAAGCTTTCTTATAATCCTAGATGACAATTATAAGATTCATGTCATCCTGGTTAAATGTGTTGAGAAATCAAATACAAAATTAACTTTGATAATGCAATTTAAATGGGCTTTTAAGAAAGAAGAGAGCTATATTGCTACCATAAGAGAACTCAATGATAGGGAAGACGTTGTGGCACCTAAAGAGCCATTACCAATTGCTATGCAAGTAGTGTTGGACGAATATAAGGATACAATGCCTACAAAATTGCCTAAAAAGCTTCCTCCTCGATGTGAGATGGATCATTAAATCGAGTTGCAAAACGGTGCTAAGCACCTTGCCATGGCAACTTATCGCATGGCACCTTCTAGACTTACAAAATTGAGGAAACAACTCTAAGATCTCTTGGATTCGGGCTATAAACAACCCTCTAAAGCTCCTTATAGTGCACCAGTCTTCTTTCAAAAAAAGAAGGATGGATCCCTTCATATGTGTATTGACTATAAAGCACTGAACAAGATCACTATCAAGAACAAGTACCCAATACCCTTGATAGCTGATCTCTTCGATCAATTGGGGAGGCAAAGTATTTTTCCAAGTTGGATTTGTGATCTAGTTACCACCAAGTTTGCATTGCTGCTTGAGATGAGCCAAAAATGGCATGTGTGACATTTTATGGGGCCTTCGAATTCCTTGTCATGCCCTTCGGTCTCACCAACACTCCTGCCACCTTTTACACCTTGATGAACAAACTATTCCACCCCTTTCTTGACAAGTTCATGGTGGTAAACTTGGATGACATTGTGGTATATAGTACTATGCTTGAGGAGTATGTGCAGCACTTTAAGCAAGTCTTCCAATTCCTTTGTGATAATGAGCTATATATTAAATTGGAAAAATGTTCATTTGCTCAAAAGGAGGTGGACTTTCTTGGTCCTAAGATTAAGGATGGCAAGTTAATGATGGATTTAGTGAAAGTACGAGGCTATCCAAGAGTGGTAGCCTTTCACTAAAGAATCAGAATTAAGATCCTTCCTTAGGCTGGTGAACTATTATCGTTGGTTTATTAAGGGGTATTCAGCTATAGCAGCCCCATTGATGGACTTGCTTAAGAAGGATTGTGCTTGGCATTAGTTGCAAGAATGCCAAGATGCCTTTGAGGAATTGAAGGAGGTAATTTCTCAAGAACCCATCATAGTGTTGCCTGATCATTCCGAACCCTTTGAGCTACACACTGATGCCTTTGATTTTGCTATTAGTGATGTGCTTATGCAAGACAGTCATCTAATTGCTTGCGAAATTCACAAGCTTAATGATACCAAGCGGCGATACACAGTCCAAGAGAAAGAGATGACTACTATAACTCATTGCTTACAGACTTTGAGTTATTATTTGCTTGGTAGTAAGTTCATTATCAAAATTTGATAATATCACCACGAGCCATTTTCAAACTCAAAAGAAGCTCATGCCTAAATAGGCCTGATTGTAAGACTACCTTGCCGAATTTGACTACAAGCTAGAATATAAGCTAAGCAATGCAAATGTAGTCACTGATGCCTTAGTCGAAAAGCATAACTTGCTGCCATTAGTGTAAGTTCACCCCAAAGTGACTTTCTTGATCATATCAAGAAAGGCCTACAGCATGATTCAATGGCCAAGGACTTAATCAAATTGGCCAGTGAAGGAAAGGCCTGACTATTTTAGATGGATAATGACATCCTTAAGCAATTGGAAATAGATTATTCATGCTGAAGTGGGGGAACTTATGAAGAGAAATCCTCAAGGAATGTCATAACTCCTTGTTGGCTGGACATCTAAGTATGGCACAAACCTTGGCCCTTATTCAAAATAATTATTATTAGATGCACATGCAAAACGATGTGGAGGCCTATATGCAGACATGTCTTGTATGTCAATAAGACAAGGTTTAACAACAACATCAGGTGGGATTGCTAAAACCCCTACCTGTGGCTGAAAAACCTTGGGAAAGTGTCTAAATGGACTTCATTGTTGCCTTGCCCAAGTCTAAAGGTTGCAGAAATATTATGGTGGTAGTGGATTGATTTAGCAAGTACGCCACCTTCATTGCTACTCCTGCCGATTGTAAAACAAATGAAGCAGCTAGTTTATTCTTTAAACATGTGGTAAACCTATAGGGCATTCCTAGAAGCATAATCAACGATAGAGATCCTCGCTTCATAGGCAAATTTTGGCATAGTTGTTCAAGCTATTAGGGACAGATCTAAATTTTTCTACAAGCTTCCATCCCTAAAGCAATGGTTGTACTAAGCATATTAATGCTTTGTTGGAGCTGTACCTATGGCATTATGTAAGTGCCTATCAACAAGATTGGGCGAAGCTGCTTAACATAGCCCAATTCTTTTATATTCTCCAACAAAGCGAATCAACAAGCAAAAGCCCCTTTGAAATTGTGACAGGCCAATAACTTTTGACTCCTAGTGCCATTGCCTCTATTTACAGAGGAATAAATCCATCGACTTATAAATTTGCAAGGTCTTGGCACAAGGAGGCAAATATTACACGAGTATGCCTTGACAAAGCTGCTCTTAAGATGAAAAAGTGGACTGACATTAGGAGACGTCTTAAGGAGTATTCTAAAGGCAACTTGGCGATGGTCAAGCTCCTGCCCAACCAATTCAAGTCCCTACGCAAAGTTCATAGAGGGTTGGTGAGGAGGTATGAAGGCCCATTTCCCATAATGAAATGTGTTAGGAGGGCAACTAATCAAGTAAAACTTCCTCCTAAGCTTAAGATTCATCCTGTCTTTTATATGAGTGTGTTAAAGCCATACCATGAAGACAAGGAAGACCTGAGCAAGGGAGAGTCCAAGTGCACCTCGATAGCAGTAGCACCCAATTTGACAAGGAAGTGGAAAGTGTGAACCCTCATTTTAGTACCTCCAAAATTAATTCTGAACTCTTCAAAACTAATCGAATTATTCTTGGCATAATCTGACGCCTTTCCTATCTTAACCAGATCTTCTGTATCATATAGAATTTCTTTTAAAACTGATTAGATCTTTTCTCAGACTAACTATTTAATCATTCTAAAATTAATTTCAAGTCTATCGATACTGACCGATAAAATTTCTGAGCTCTGTAACTCCTGAAAACTAATACAAAAGTCTCAAAATCTTACCAAAAAGAAAATAAAGTTTCAGTTGGCACGCCCATAGAGGCTCGGGCACCAACACTACTGGTACCTCCAGTGGCGTAGGCCCCATTGCCCCACCTGCATTGTCCAAAATACCCCTTCAATTTGATTTTCCATCCCTTTCTAGACCTACCTCTCATGGCCTTTTCACATTTTTGCTACCTAAACTACCCTTATCTCTCTTTACCTATAAATACGCCCTCCATCTTTCATTCCAACACACACCAAAGTTGATAATGATTGCTATTTATCAACTTTTTTTCTTCTTCTCCCTCCATCCACTATCTAATTAATTAATTAATCATTTTAATTAATTAATTATCTTTTTTAAATTAAATCAAAAATCTATTTTTACTCATCCACTATTTTAATTAATTAATTAATCATTTTAATTAATTAATCTACTCACCAATCACTTTTTAAATAATTCATCAATCCAATCGCCCGGTCCAATAAAATGAAGTTTCAGTCCAGTAAAACACTTTTTCCATCTCATCCACCTAAATCCAAGGTATTTTTCATAAACTTTGTTCCCAAACTAAAAATCATTCTAATCAATCTGTAAACCTCTCTACTTGATTGTGAAATAAATTACATGGGTTTTGATCCATATTCAAAGGGGTACATAGGCACATTTGGAATTTAAATCCAAAACTTCAAATCCAATCTTTCAAATTTAATTTATTTTCTATTTTGCCAAATGTAATTATTTCTTTTTTTAAAAAAAAAGGCATTTGTAAGGGAATATGTTATCTTCCTAGAATCCCATAAGGGCTAAAAAAGGCATCCCAATTTTTATCAATGTAATTATCTTAATTAGAATTAAGGAGTGATAATATGGTTCTTCTAAATCTCTAAGGATTGGAGGAAACATCTCTTTAATTTGTGAATGTTTATTTTAATTGTTTCATCAACTCTCACAAACCATGCATTCATGTTATGCCATATCCATGCATTTTATTTACAATTATCATCTTATAAATTTCATTCATAAAATTTAATTTTCAAAGTCAAATTAAACTTAAGAGTCAAATTTAGATTATTTAAAACTAAAAACTTAGTTCCCAAACTCAACCTGCTTCGAGAATAGTGATTTTATTCATGGGTAAATTAATTAAAAATTAATGAATTGGAGTCGAATTGGGTTTTTTCCTTTATATTTTTCCAATTAAATAAAATTAAAATGGTGACTCCCAAAATTATTTTTAAAATCAATCAAATCCGAACGCAAGGGTTCCATCATAAATCTAAACCTGAGGGTTCCATAATGAGTTTGAACCCGAATGAGCCCAATTTTTTCCAGCGGATCAGGCCGGTGCTCGGGCAAAGCCTTACAGAAAACATCCTTGCAGATCATGTGATGCGAGAGTGGGGAGTTCCTAACTACACTGAATACTTGGTAAAATGGAAAGGTCAACCTGAAAGTGAGGTTAGTTGGGAATAAGAAGATCTCCTTTGGTAATTTGCTGATAAGACAAAATAATACAAAGAAGAAGATGCAATGAGGATGTCATAAACATGAGTGGAAGAGGGTGTTACAACCCCCATGGACTTGGTTGGCTAAATTGTGAGCAATTGGTCTATGGTAATCTGCCTTGGCAAATGGATAGGCTGACGGCATGAAAAATTGGCCAAAATGCCAATAATTAGAGGAGTCTCTTGAAGCTAGGAATGCTAACACGCTAACCAGCAAGCCAGTTAGTGCCAGTAGGCCTACCAGCAGGCTAATGGGCGAGCAATATGCGCGAGAAGATTCCAGAATTGCCTAGAGATCTCACCTATTTAACCTTTGTTGGCAGCCAAAATGCACTAGAACGGGCCCTATAAGCACTGGAATGTGCTAGAGTACATTGGAATGTGCCGATATGTGCCAGCATGCACTGGAACATTTAGAACATCCTAGCAAGATGGGCAACCGACCTTGGCATGACTCAAAGGCCAAGTGAAAGCAAGAGGAATCTAGAGACTTCTATATGTTTAAGGTACGCTGGGAAGTCAACCGAGGAAGCTTCCTAGCACCTTTCTAATATATAGGAAATTCTAGATCCTAAATAATAACCACACATTTGAGGGAGCCAACAACTATAAATAGCCATTCCCCTCATTTGTAAACTTTTACATTAGATGCCTTGTATGCTTAAAACTCTTTGTACACACACTTTGAGTGCAATATACTTATTCATTCTAACCTCTTTGTGTTCATTTGTTTCTAGCATAACTCTTTAAAGGCTTACTTAGCAACTTCCAATGTGTAAAGAGCTAAGTGCCACAAGGGTTAATCGACGTAAAGAGCTAACTCTGTGACAGCGGTTTTTTTTGTCCTTTTGATTAGATTTTCATGGTATTTATTGTGATTTCCTTCAAATGCCTGGCTGATTTATGATTCAAGAACCTATAAGCTCTCACATATTATTTTTATCATTTAGTGCATACTATGAGTTCTTATATTATGGACCTGAGTCCGCATTGCAACGTAGACTAGGCCCACGTGTTTACATCATGCGCGCCACATTTTTTTTTTAAATAGTAACCAAATCGTGCAAATTTCTCAGCTTTCCAAAATAACAACCTAGTAATCTTCTTAACGAATCACACCATTAAATTTTTAGAGCTCAAAATATTCTTTTTATCTATATGCCATTGATCTCCATTGTCTCTTCCATTCTCTATCAAAAGAAATTCAATGATATTGAACTGAAATCCACAACCACAGCACATATTATCGATAATTTCCTAAAAAAAATAAAGCTAAAACATATATCTATCAAACATCATAATCAATCCATGGAGGAAATCAACTAAAGCACAAATCAAAACATTCCTGATGCAACTAAATATTCAATCAAAACTTATAATTGATCAACTGATACAGGTACAATCTCTATCAATCTCTATTATCCCCTTTATCTATTTGCTTCATATTCACTGTAATATATTATAAAACTATACAAATTTCAATAAACTGTGTTTATATATCACAGATTCATATTTATATATTACATAAACTATTGTTAAAAAACTATAACAATCAATCATGAAACTAAAGCTTTATATCTTAAAAACTACATGTTCACAACTTATAAACCATATATTCATCAAAAGCAAACCTCATATTCATTATCTATAATCTATAAATTCAGCATTATTAAAATGCATGCTCATATCATACTTATAATTCATGGCATAAAACTACATGTTAATAAGTTACAAACTATACATTCATCAAACATATGCATGAGGCTCATCATTCATAAACTACTTATCCATCACTATTAAACTATAGTTTCATAGCATACATAGACTATATGTCCATCAAATCTGTGTTTGAGGTTCATCATTCATAAACTACATATATGTTACTATTAAACTATAGTTTCATAGCATACTTATTATTATTGGCATAAACTACATCATAAGTTATAATGTAGGTTCATCAAATCTATGCCTGAGGTTCATCATTTATAAACTATAAATTCATAACTATTCAATTATATTTACATCGCAAACTTATAATTTTTAAATGATATATTGTCTTTTTGCAGTTGATAACCAAAATAATGATTATGCGTTTGCAATTGCAAATTGAGGATGAAGAACTATTGGGATTTTGTGTACAATCTGTTGATGAAGTCTTCAATTTATATAATAACTATGCATTTAGAATGGGTTTCAGTGTTTGAAAGAGTAAGCAAAGATATAGGGCAAATGGTAAAAAATATCAATGAAAATATTTCTTTGCTCAAGGTCTAGAAAGAAAGAAAACAAAGGAAAAGAAAATACCGTTCACTCAAAAATATACATTTGAACTTATTGTAAAGCTTACATTCAGTTTAATATTGATGAACAAGGAGTATGGACTACTAGAAAACATAAGGAGACCCACAATCATGACTCTTCTTCGATCTCATAAAAGAATTACAAGAAACCATATGACCTATCTCAAGGAACTAAAAGAAAGTGGGTTTCCTTTAGGTAATAGAATTATATTTGCTAAAAAACCAATTAGGTAGATCACCTTTTATTAGCTTCATAATTAAAGATGCATACAATTGTTTGGCAATGCACTCATCAAAATTTTCAAAAGAAGACAATCAAATGAAAAACACTTTTCTTCGACTTTAAGATTGATAGTGATGCAAGACTGTTTAGCTTCTTTTAGAGAGATGGATGGATGAAAAGGGATTAAGAAATTTTTAGAGATCTATTAGCGCATGATATACCATATTGCACTGATAGATATGATATGATCTGTGCTCCATTTGTAGGTATGTACCACTATTGCATGAATGTAATGTTTCGATATGGTTTTCTGTTAAATGAGACAATAGAGTCTTTTGCATGGCTCTTTGGTACTTTTTTAAGGTCTAGGCAATACAAGCATCCAATAACAATAATAACAAACTAATCTCCTGCAAAGGCCGTTGCAATTTCTCAAGTATTCCCTAATGTATTCCACAGGTTATATACATGGCACATAGGAGAAAATTCAAAAAAGAACATCAAAGCCGTAAGAAATAAAAAAGGATTTGTAGAATTATTCAATTACATGATGAAATACATTGATACAGAGGCTGAGTTTTAGTTTTAGTGGACCAGGTATATCAATTTCTCTTATACAATTTATTACTGATTTGCAATGAACTTGTAACCATCCAACAATGAGCATACAACTATCCATTAGTAAACATAAAACTTTTATTAGATGAACATGCATGTTTCGAAAATGAATTTGCTACTGTTCTTTAATGTGTACTTTACTATAATATAAGAATTGTTATTCATCAAATGTATGCATGAGCTTCATCTTTTATAAACTACATATTCATACCATACTTATAATTATTCTCATAAAACTATAAGCTCATAATCCATAAACTATATTTTCATCGAACATTTATATGAGCTTCATCATTCACAAACTACATATTCATTGCTATTCAACTATAGGTTCATAGCATACATATAATTATTGGAATAAAATTACATGTTCATACTTTATAAAACTATTGTTATTGCTAAATGCAGCTTCTGAATCTTCTTAATACTGAATCTACAATTTATGCAAAAATAATAAACCAATCATCACATTTCAATGAACTTATAACTATTCTCAAATGAACTTCAAGTTTGCATGTAATGAATATGCTACTTATTTGATAATATTTGCATCTAATTAATTTTTCAGGTTGATAACAAAATATAAGTGTAACAATAACCTTTAGATATAGAAGGTATACAACATCAGAAAAAAATGGTATCCTATATTTAGTAAGGACTACTTTTCTGGCAGTGTTTTGCCCTCACAAAAGAGTGAGTCTATAAATCATTCAATCCCCGGAAGACTTTTCAAGTGTGCTAGATTTTATGATTTTTATAACTTATTTGTTGACATAGTGTTAGAATGGAGGATTAATGAGAATAGAGAAGATTTATGATGTTTGCAAAGTCAACCAAATATGGCTATTAATCATGCCAAACTCCTTTTTCATGCTAAAGAAATATACATCATAGGGGTGTATTTGTTGTTTAAGGAGCAATCTATGAAGAGCATTGCATGCCATCAGCAATTTGTATGCTTAAACAATGAAAGCTTTGTACATTATGTGTGGTGGCCAGATGTCGATATTATTCAAAATGAAGTGCATTTCAATCAACAACAATTGTCCATCTCTTGCACTTGCAAGATATTTATAGAAGTAGGGACACTATGCTACCTTTGTTTGCATATGATGAATGTGCACTATATTGAAGCAATCCCAAATGAATATATCATCAAAAGATGGACGAAGAAGTCATTCAAATAAAAATGTTCTAATCATGTCATCAATAGATGAAACTATTATAGCTCCTTCACTTTGGAAGATACAAATGGCTAGAAAATTTCACCAATTGATTTCAGCTAGTGAACACAACACCAAATCTCAACAACACTATTAGAAAGCTTTCAAAAATGCAAAAAATAGCGTCATAAATGAGATTGGGGCTATTTACTTCGAAGAATCTGATCAAACTCAAACAACCTCACTTGAGAAAATACAAACTCCACCTCATAAAAGAGCAAAAGGTAAGTGCAACATAAGGAAGAAGAGCATAATTGAGAAAAAAATATAATCAAGCAAAAGTGCATAGGAGAAACTTTTTAAGGGCTGCATTGAAACAAAAACAACACTATAAACTTCAATTCAGGTACTCTAGTTGTCTTTTTTCTAAATATAAAACTAATTCTTGAATCACCAGTATGTCCATTACATATTCACAAATAAATTTGATAAGAAACTTCATCCCAAATAGTTGGAAATGGATATCTCATGCACCCAACATCAGGCAGCTCACAATTGATGACTAACATTGTAGATTGTACTTCTACTACTCCTGCTGTTATCTAGTCTCAAAACTTCCTTTTAGAGGTAGAAGCAAATATATCTGACAAATCTACTGCTCCTAAATGATAAACCTATAAGATTTATTTGATAAACCTATAAGCGATACTTATTGATTATTATAGAAAATATATTTGACAGTCAATTTTCAATGAAACTATAGAATTATACTGATGAACCTATATTTTATGTTTAATAAACATACACGTTATCATATGTGACTAATATTGAATGACAGTTGATTTGATACTTATAGATGATCAACCTACACTATACTTCTAATGAACCTGCAACTTATCATATACGAAGCTATTAAAAAGGGAATAATCATGAAATTAATAGTTAAAACATACTACTTATATATCCAATAGCACACAGTACTACAAAACAAAAGTATATAAAGAAATAAACCTAAAGTGTATGTTTCATGAACATGACACTAATAACAGATAAATATAAACTTGATCAATAATAAACCTAAACCTTATATTCAATGAATCTAATAATCATAAATGATGAACTTGTACAATGCTCTTAATGTATACAATAACATTGATTAAATAATTAAATTTGAAATAAAAAAAAAATCACACATTCATTTACTGAAAAATCAAACTGTCTATTTCATTACTTTTAAACTATATATCTACAATCATATGAAAGTTGTCAACAATCCATCACTATAAATATTCCTTTATTTCTAAAATATTTACAACCAAATTGTTTAAAAACATTTACAATATCCAGAAAAATCAATCTCATTGATTCGTTTACATCATTTTTCTTCAAACTACAATCCCATTTCTTAATTACTCCTTTATAAGTCTCTTTATGCCTCATACATGATACCCCACAATCAACATTATTATTACTTGGTCTTTAGGGCATCCTAACCAATAATTCTTTGAAAGCTCTTCACCTCAACACCTCTACCAGTTCTTCTTTTTTCCAAAAAGTTTCCAAATGAAGTAGTCTAAAAACACACATAATAAATAAATAAATCATGAACATAACTTTTACAAACATTAAACCTGAAACTAATAACAAATGAATATACTATTTATAAATAACGAACATAAATCATATGTTTGATGAACCAACAACTAATAACACATGAATATACAATTTATAACTAATGAAATCTTATTTTTAATGAACCTCACACCAATGTCATATGAATATACAATTTATAAGTAATGAACCTAAACTTAATGTTCAATGAACATGAAACTAATAATATATGAATATATACTTACAATAAGCTTTGGAGACCCTTCATACATAGAATTGTACTTCACACCTTTGGAAAGCATTTTGTTGTCTATCACTTTGTGATATCTTGAAGTTTAAGCACACAACAAAATAATGCATATTTCGAAGAAGAAAGATGAAAACCTAAAATGTCATCACATAAAAACTATAAGATAACTGTATAAATAAAAATAACATTAACGGTAACTATATTACTAAAAAGTACAACAACTACTTGTAAGATTAGCACACTTATGTCAAGATTTAAAGCATATTCCAATTCTAAATCCAATACATTGTTGAAATTATCAAAACGTTCTTCAATTGTCTTGTTCTTCAAATAATCGAGTTTAGGTTCCAAATTGGAACTACAAAAAAAAAAAAGTTAACAATAATATTAATAACAATAGCAATAACCATTGACAAATTCTAAATATGTAAATAATCAATAACCATTGACAAATTCTAAATATGTAAATAATTAAGCAATTACTCACAAATGCCTTTGTAGAAAAAGAACACCCTCTTGGATTCCCCTATGCAACATCATATTAACAAAACTCATTCTCAGTGCCCAAATATCCAAAAGACCACACATAACTTCTTCATCAAAAAGGCTTCGCATATCCTCACGGAAAGCCCACAAATCTCTATGGTTGAATTAAAGTTCACTATCAAAAGGCTTATTAGGGCATCATACTATATTTCTTTTCAATTAATAAACATTAATATAATTATAAATTAAACTTACTGTTTTGGATGTTGTTCATCATATTCTAGGCATACAAAATCTGAGATGAGGCTCTCTTTACAGCTAACACCACTTAATAAACTATCATAACGACTTTAAACAGGAGACCTCACACAAAATAAAAGATTTTTAAACTTTCTACCAAGCTGGACTCAAATTTATACTTCATTCGAATCATATTCAAACTCATTAAACACATTGTCATAAATAATTATTCAAAAAATAAAAAGTTATTCAAAAAATTCATTCAATAATAACACAATAACTAATGAACCTATAAAACAATAATAATGAGCACACATTGTGTAACAACCTGAATTTTTTCATTATTTTAGAAAATCTTATTTTGTATAAAAGTAATATTATTTTATTAAATCATTAAATTTTATTTAAAATATCTTTATATATATATATATATATATATATATATATATATATATATATATATATATATATATATATATATATATATATATATATATATATATATATATATATATATATATATATCGAATTATAAATTTTTATGATTTTAAAAATATATTATTTATTATAACTTTTATTTAAATTTTGAAATACATGAACTTAATGTAAAGAAAATATTTATTTATTTAGTGATGAAAATACTTTATTAAAATTGGATATTATATAAAATTTATTTTTGGTAAAATTAAATGTGAAGATAATAAAATTTTATATTTTATATTTGAATATTAATTTTTAAGAATTTTTGGAAATTAATTTTAAGTTCAGTTATTTTTAATAAATCTAAAAGTAATCATTTATCAAGTTTTAATATATCAAATTAAAGTATATTTTATAAAGAATTTAATAACTACTTACTTGTAATTTTTGTATTTAAAATGAATTTTCTACAAATTTCTAAAGATTTGAAAAAAAAAAAAAAGAAATAGAAGAGAAACAGCTACTGATTGTTCTGAGGAAGACCAATTGGGCAGCTGGATTTGAAACAGGAAAATCATGTTGAGAAGCAGAGAAAGAGAGCGAGAGAGAGAGAGAGAGAGAGAGAGGGAGAATGGCGGTGGTGCCAGATGTGGGACCTCCGGCTGTTGGTGTCAAGCACCGCCGCCAGCACCACTACAAAGAACAGTGCCCAAAGAGTTCAAGAGAGGCTACAGTGGTCGAAACCAGCGATGGATGGTGGGGTACTCGTGAGGAAAGGATTTTCAGTGGCTGAATCTTCAAATTTAGATCTCGATAGCGAAATTCAACAAAATTGGTCTCATTCAACTCCTAGTGGTGAGAGTTTCAAAATGGTACCTGCCATGTCCCCTAAAAGTCAAAAGTGGAGATTGAAGATTTGGAGGTCGAAACTTTCAAGGCATTTTCTAGCAAAAAGAAGGTGAGTGGCAGCTATTTTCGAGGTCTTGGCATCGAGGTGAGTAAGGTGGTATGAAGATCGCCCTGATTCGCCACCAATAGCAACGGCGCATGCCGCTCATCAATGCTCCAATGGCAACATGTGGGGCAAATCTAGTGACTCCATCTTATCATTTTAGTGCGATTCTTGACATTTGTTCGATTGGATTTTACGTGGGTAAATTTGAAACTCTTGAATTTTGATTATTTTGAGATTTAGATTGATTTAAGTATGTTTATTATATTTAATTTGCAATTGATAATTTTATAAATTGGTTTGCCTGTTAAGTTGATTGTGAATGGGGTGGATGCAGAAGGGGTCATTGATATTGTGTTGGGTTGTTGAGGTTGTTTAGAAATGTTTATTTTCTCTGTTACAATTGGATAATGTCCTAGTTACAAGGAAAGCTCTGTCAAAATTTTGGCAAAGTCCTGGTAATTGTTAGGTATAGCCTTGTAAGTTAGTTGTTCTTATTATGATTATCTTGTCTGTTATTTAGAGTTGATGTTTTGGGCATCCTTCCAGTCATCAGATGTCACACTCCATAAGGAGTTAATTGGATTCATCAATCTGTGAGTTATATAGCTTAATATAATATTCTATTCTTTTACTTATTTAAAATTATACTTTCATACATGCATTAATTGTGTGTATACTCTCTCTCTCTCTCTCTCTCTCTCTCTCTCTCTCTCTCTCTCTCTATATATATATATATATATATATATATATATATATATATATATATATATATATATATATATATATATATATATATATATATATATATATATATATATATATATATATATATATATATATATATATATATATATATATATATATGCATTATGAATAGTACTTAGTATCTTGACATATACATATGATTGTTTAATTATGTTGATATTACATATTGATTGTGGATGTTGGATGGAAGTAGGATGATGCAGCGCCACTTAGGGTATGATTGTGATGATGAGGTAGATGAGTTAAGACTGGTGTATGATGGCTACTGGCTTGCTCATAGCCTATGCGCTGCTGGCTCGCTCATAGCCTATGCACTACTACCAGTCGAGTTAGCGCTATTGGAATAGCTGCGACCCTTATAATGGATTAAGAGAATGTATTGGACTAAGAGAGGTAGGGATAGGGGGATCAGCTCTCCATATTGAGGATTAGTGTAGTCTTATGGACTGTGTTCTATCCTTAAATAATTTCATGATTTGTCTATCTATTTGGCATAGTACATTAGCATTATGATTGTTAAGTGGTATATTATATTAGGATCTATATAGCTCATTGAGTTTAACGCTCATTCCTGTTCATAATTTTTTATCAGGTGATGGAATGTGCTTGTAAAGAAATTTCAAATTGAGTTATGCTACTTTTTTATCTTTTAGCAGTGTTCTATAATTAAGTATTTAGTTATGTAAATAATATTCATATGTTTGTAATATTATTTTAGAACTCTACAATGTCATGTTTGATATCTGTATTATATTTTATTTGTCAATTATATTATCTATTGAGTTGATAAAATTGTTTATTAAGCAAAAACCAATTATATGTTATTTGATATTTTTTAGATGATAGTGATGATAGCCCAATGTGGCAATGATTTGAATTGATGTTTAATTGGATCTACTTAATGTATGGGCCCATAGCCCTATTCTATTTTAGTTTTGTTATTTAGTATGAGGTCAAGTTTACTACGGGCATTAGTAGCTATGTGCCTCACTTGTGTCCTAGTGCTGATCACTTGCCCTCAGGTTTGGGTCATGACACATGAATATTCTAATGAGTCTACACCATGGATTCAAAGAACCAAAAAAATAAGATAAGATGAAGACTGAATTTTTTTTTTTTTTTTTTTTGCCAAATAAGATGAAGACTAAGTTGATTACTAATGAACCTAAAAAACAAACATAATGAACCTAATAAATAAAAATGATGAATATAAAGAAGCAAAATAACAAACCTATAAAAAATTATCCAGACAAATAATCATACACAAAAATAATAAATGAAAATAACAATAATAGTAATGAACATATAAATAAATAACAATCAACATAAACAATAATAGTATAAACATAAGAGCATGAATACAAACTTGATTTGTAACGAACCTAGAGAATAACAATAATGAACATACAAAGCATAAATAATGAACATATAATTAATGATCCTATAATACATCAAATATAGTTACAATTCAAAAATACAAACACAAGTTTGCAAATACAATATTAAAAAAAAAATAAGTTCACAAAATACAATATTAAAAAAATACAAATACACAAATAATAATTAAAAAATATAAATTATGGAACATACTCATCAAATAATTCATTAACTATTGCCACATTCAAGGGTTCTAGATTCCCCCCTCACATAAACCTCAAAATTATTAACATCATCATCATCATCACTTCCTTCTCCATATTGCATTTGCATGCCTTCATCCTCTAGTGTTAGCCCTAATTGAAAAAAAAAAAATGGAACATCAACACCTTTTCTTTGAGGAACCTTTTGTGTCAAACTAATCAATTTCCCAAGCTCTGCAAGTGCCTCAAGAATGAGAGGATCATTAAAGAACTTATCATCTTCATCAACTTGATCAACATTGCTCGATTTAGTTAGATCAGCATCACCTTCTTTACTGCTTGAAAGCTTGAAAAGTTACCAAAAAGTTTTGACACAGAATTAAATGTCTTATTCAAAATCACAAAACTAAGATGTTGCCTTCCAATATCAGCCATCACCTCTCCAAACTCTGAAGCAGCCATCTTTTTTAATATAGTAGAAACTTTCTCAATAGACTCCTACATTCATGAGAACTTCCATTACTAATTACAAGTAAAAACAATGAACTTATGTGCTCTTTTTCATGAATATAAAGTTTATATTTAATGAATCTAGTAATAACAAATATTCTTAAACAAAAAAGAAAACATAAAAAAACATAAAGTTTACATTTCTTTTATCTTTTCCTTTAGAGTATTCAACACCTTCATTTTGATATTCATCATCTTCTCCTTCTTGCCTCTCCTCCTCTCCATCCTCTTTAACAAATTCCACAATATTCAGCTGCTCCATAACCTTACCTTTGTCAAATCCTCCAGCATTCAACTCCTATTTAACTCTCTCTTTAATAGCTAGAGATGGCCAACATCTCAAAATTGGAATACTTCTATTGACATTCCTTATTATGAACTGAACTCTATCCAAATAATTTATTGGTAGAAAAAATAAATAAATAAAAATTTGTAATCAATAATGAAATAAAAATAATGAACCTAATAATCACAAAAATAATGAACCAAACACTAATAACAAATGAGCATAAAGCTAATAACAAATGAATATCCACATTATAAGTAATGAACCTAAAACTATATATATATATATATATATATATATATATATATATATATATATATATATATATATAGTATAATAATTTTATAGGCAGCTTCTAAAGTACTCAAAAAACTATGTATTAGAAAAATCTAGATAAGATTTTCCTAATAATTTAAAGCAATGCTTAAGGAATTCTGGGAATTCCTTAATTCTATATTTAGCTTTATAAAGTTCATATTTCTTTTTCCACATTTTTTTGACTTTTTTTAGAGAGATAAGTAAGATACCATTTATTAAATGGATCTTCTTCTAGCTATCAAGATTAGCTATACTTTCTTTATCATACCCCATATCAGAAGGAGTAGGACTCTGAGGATTTCTCTCAAGCTTGTATTGAGGATGTCCCAATCTTTCCTTAGTTTTTCTAATTCATAATGAGGAGGGTGACCTTTTAAGAGATGCCGATGGTTCTGAGCATGAGGTTCTAGGAGGAAGTGAAGATTAGAGCGATGGACTATAAGATAAATTTGAAAACAATCGTCTCTCTAGTTGTAGGATGACTGATCTATTTCTAGAAAAAGCAGTTTCTACATTTTCATCTTTATGCTTAATATTTCTTGAATAGACCTTGAGTTTCCCTTTCTTACTGGGATAACTTCTAACATCCATTTTTCAGGTAAATTAACCTAATCTCATAAGATGTTTTTTGGAATCATTAGATTTCCCTTTGATAAATTTGTTAAAAATAAAGTAGTGGTTCCTTTTGGAGTAAGAAGCTTTGTTAAAGATTCTCCTAGATTAGGGACAATAGTATTCATTGCTTTATAATGTATTCTATATATTAGAATTGCACTCAGATCCAAGAAGCATATCATACCCCTCAGTGTTTATATCTAAACTGAGTGCACATAATAAGTGCATATTAGAGAGAGATAAGGTAAAATTTGGATAATAAATTAGACCATCACATAAGGTCGATTCAACTACTCCTAGTAAGGAGTCATGAAACTTATTATGCCTTTTATCTCTTACACAGAGAATAGCAAGTGTATTTAATCCCAATCTAGTTGCAGGTTTTAAAGTAACTTATATCATTCCAAAATGAAGGAATTGATATTTTTCTTGATGTTTAGTCATCAAATCTTGGGATAATAGGCTAAAAGAAATAAAGCCTTCGTGAATAGGAACAGTCTGCTCAACAGTCTTGATAACATAATCAGACTTAAAAGAGAAATGAGTATTGGATTTATAAATAACAAAGGGACTAATAGCTAGAAGTTTCCAATTATGAAGATTTTGTTCAAAATTTTCTAACAATAATATTTTTTTTAATTATTGATTGCATTAGATGAACTACTAGTGAAATTGCCCAAACTTTCAAGGATTCTATCCATAGTTTAAGATCATTATCAATGATTTACTCCTAGTCTACCAACGCCTAACGTCAACTAAACATGACACAATGGAAACGTGACTTGGGTTTCACTTAAAACAAATAGATAGATCAAAGAACGCAAAGGCTTTGATACCAGTAGGGGAAGCTAGTGCAAGAAAAATGATAGTTTTAAAGTTATAACAAAAATATATATCATTAAATAATAATCTAAATAATTTAGATAAAAAATAAAGAATAAATATATAATTATAAGAAACTTTAAAAGCATAAATATATATTACTTATACTTACAAAATGTAGTGTTTACAAAAGATAGTGCTAAATAGAGAATAATACTTAACAAGAACACTCTTAAAACATTCAAACTCTTAGAAACACACTTCTAAATTTTTTGATGCCCAAACAACTCAATACAAACTTCTTAAATAGAAAAGAAAACCTAGTTATCCTATGTAAGTGCTTACATCATAAAATAAATTACATCATTACTTACATAAGCAGAGAATCATAAAAATATTGATGTTAAACTAGAAATAAGTCTTGTGATTGATAGACTTTATGGATCATATTAATATGGTTGATGAGTATCAAGATGCCTTGGAAGAATCCTATAAATATTTGTAAGTTAAAGATTTCAATAAGGTTCTTCAAGATTGTCATTTCTACCAAGATAGCCTACAAAGACATACAATCCAACCATTGAACATGATTGGTGAATCATCCAAGAAGAATATGAGATTGTATGAAGTTTCTTACAAGCTAATCAGAGATATTTAGATCACAAGCCTTGCATATGGATCCAATTACATTCAAGGAAGCTTCAACATTGATGCATTGCATAAAGGGGGTTGGAAAAAGGCAAAACATGAAAATTCACACTTCATACAATGTAAAATGGGAGAGAAATTGAAAAGGGGTAGAAGCCAACACACCCAAGTATATGGGCATGTCCTTAGGCATGTAGCATTCTATTTGATTCATTTTATTTTTGAATTTAATTATTTTACTTTAGTTTTTGATTTTTTGGGCCCCTATCAATATGGTATAAGCTCATAATCAATTAAATTAAGTTTGCTTATATAATTAGTAAGTTTTGGGCCTATTTATGTTAAGTTTAAAGCCCAAAATGAGTTTAGGTTTATTTTTTGTTTAGAAATCAGTTTAGGAATCTATTTCTAACTAGGAAACTTCAATCCTTATATAGGAAGATTTCCTAGTGAGCTAATTCTTGTTTAGGGTTTTTATAACACTATAAATACTTAGTTATTCATTTAATAAAAAGGATATTCAGATGTTGATTTCCCTAAATTTAAGCTTTTAAGCTTGTGAGAGTTTTCTCAAATCTAGTGCTTGGATTATAATAAAAAAGCTGAACTTTCAAAGCTAATTACTTTGCTTGTTCATAATATATCAAGGTTCCTCGACACATGTTCATCATTAAGTTGAGATTTTTTTCTTTGTAAACTTGATTTAGCTTTCCATAGGAGTCGCTTCCAAGCTTAAAGGTATTGGGTCCCAAAATAGGTCGTTTAGGGTTGGTATCATTTTGGTATCAAAGCTTAGGCTCTTAATCATGTTATATCTTTCTGTTTCATTCATGTTTTATGTTTTCTTTTGTTTTTCTTATTTTCTTCTATTTTTGTTTTCATTAAATTCCTTTGTTTTCACTTTGTTAATTCCATTTTCTTGTGTTTCAGGTCTGAAATTCGAAAATCAAAAAAAAATCGATAGTGTCTTGATATCATCTTCTTTCTTTCATTTGTCTCTTTGTTCGTTCTATCTTTTTGCATTTCTATTCTTTATGTTTCATTGAGAGGTCAAATTCATCTTGGAAACCCATTCGAAATTCAATGTGAAGGATTCATCCATCACAAGCTTGAAGACTTCAAATTCGATTTGGCTTCTTATATTTGATCTTCGATTTGTTTGTTAATTTTCCTTTCAAATTATTGATGTAATTATAAAAAAAAAAATCGGCTAAAGAAAGAACAAAAAAAAAAGAAATGAAAAGAAAAAGGAAATAATCTTGGCAAAATCAAAATATATGGGAATATATAGTGTTTGTTTCCAATTCTAAAGTGGAAAGAAAACAAAAAAAAAAAAAAAAAAAAAAAAAAAAAAAAAAAAGGTTGTTGGAATTCCAACCAAATCAAGAAGAATCAAAAAGGATTTCAATTTTCAACAAGAAGTTGACCAAGTCAAGCATCCCTTCACAATAAGCTAGAAGTTGGTTTCCTAACCCTTATCAATTTTTGGTTTGACTTTCCTACTTCCATTCTAAGTTTATCTTTTTTTAGTTGTGTCCAATTAGGTTTCCTAACACAATTACGATTCCAATATTGTTTTCCTAGTCCTATTAGGATTTCAACTTTTGTTCCAATTTCAATTAGGATTTTTAATTTTATTTTTTGAGTCAAATTCTAAATTTTGTTTTCCTAATCCAATTAGGATTTTCATTTTCCTAGTCCAATTAGGAATGTCAAATTCTGATTTCTTGTTTTTCGTTTCATTGAGTCTTTAACCATGGGTTTTAGTATTTACATTGTAATTTAGTAAGATTGTGTTAATTTGACTTTTGCAACTAATCTTGGCAGTGAGTGGAAAAAGGCTAAGTGTGAGCTCATAAAGAGAAAAGCCATAATAAATTGAGTGAAACACGAGTGATTGAGTGGCAATACTTGAGTGAAACATATGAGGGAGTGAAGTGAGGTATTATTTTACTTTACTAACATTCTTTTCAATTTTTTTTTTTTTTTACTATGGATGTTGATCAAGAATTTCAAAAAGAATTAATAGCTATTAGGCAAGAAGTAGGTATGCAGATATTAAAGGATGAAGAATGTAATGATGTTTTTCATACTAGATGTCGCATCCAAGATAGAGTATGCCGTATGATCATTGATAAAGTAAGTGTTGTCAATTTTGCAAGCCTTGAGCTAATTGAGAAATTAAATTTGCCCACTAGAAAGCATCAAAGGCCATATTCACTATATTTGTTGAATTGATATGTCAAGATTAAAGAGCAAGCTTTAGTTTCATTCTCTCTAGGAAGGTATAAAAGTGAAGATTGTTGTGATGTTTTACCAATGAATGTGACACATGTTTTGTTTGGAAGGCCTTGGATACATTTTAGTTAAGCAAAACACATCAAATCTACTAACCATTACAAAGTTCCACTAAAAGATGGTAAGTATACTACCCTTGTTCCTCTTTCTCAAGAAGAATTGCTTGAAGATCGAGTAAAGATACAAAGAAAAAAAGAGGAAGAACTTCAAAGACAAAATGGTGACTTTGAGCTTGTAGTGACAGAATTGAGTGTGTCAAAGGAGAATGAAGGTGATGAGAGCTTTAAAAAGGAGGAAAGCACTGTGCAAAATGGAATTGAAGAAGTTATTCATGAAGAAATTCCAATCTATGATTCTCCTCAAGAAGTTGTTATAAACAAATCTAACTTTGTTAAAATAAAGGAAAAAGAAAAAGAAAAAGAGTGCATAAAGAAAGAGAGTGAAAAGAAAAAGAGTGAGTATAAAAAGAAAGAATTAGTGAGTAAGGAAAAAAATAAAGAACTTTCAAATGAGAGAAAAGAAATATTAGAAAGTTCAAATAAAAAGATTGAGAGTGAATAGAGAAAACAAGTGAGTATAGTTGAAAAAGAAAGTGTCAAAAATATTTTGTTTTCTAACACTAATAAGCTTGAATTTTCTTTGTTTAGTTTGTTTCTTTATTTCAAGATTTTAAAGAAGGATTTTCACGGAAGAAAAGAGGTTATAAAAGCAATGCATTTCCTACTTCCAAGTGTTCAAGTTAAGATTCAAGGACGAATCATTTTGAGGAGGGAGGGAATGATGAGTATCAAGATGCCTTGGAAGAATCCTACAAATATTTGCAAGTTAAAGATTTCAATAAGATTCTTTAAGGTTGTCATTTCTACCAAGATAGCCTGCAAAGACATACAATCCAACCATTGAACATGATTATTGAATCATTCAAGAAGAATATGAGATTGCATAAAGTTTCTTACAAGCTAATCAGGGATATTTAGATCATGAGCTTTGCATATGGATCCAATTGCATTCAAGGAAGCTTCAACATTGATAAATTGTATAAAGGAGGTTGGAAAAAGGCAAAACATGGAAGTTCAAGCTTCATACAAGGTAAAATGGGAGAGAAATCAAAAAGGGGCAGAAGCCAACATGCCTAGGTACATGGGCATGTCCTTAGGCATGTAGCATTCTTTTAATTCATTTTATTTTTGAATTTAATTATTTTACTTTAGTTTTTGATGTTTTTGGGCCCCTATCAATATGGTATAATCCCATAATCAATTAAATTAAGTTTGCTTATAGAATTAGTAAGTTTTGGGCCTATTTATGTTAGGTTTAAAGCCCAAAACAAGTTTAGGTTTATTTCTTATTTAGAAATCAGTTTAGGAATCTATTTCTAACTAGGAAACTTCAATCCTTATATAGAGAGATTTCCTAGTCCTTAGCTAATTCTTATTTAAGGTTTTTGTAACACTGTAAATACTTAGCTATTCATTCAATAAAAAGGATATTTAGATGTCGATTTCCCCAAATTTAAGCTTTTAAGCTTATGAGAGTTTTGTCAAATCTGGTTCTTAGATTAGAATCAAAAACCCAAACTTTCAAAGCTAATTACTTTGTTTGTTCACAATATACCAAGCTTCTTTAACACATGTTCATCATTCAGTTAAGTTTTTTTCCTTGTAAACTTGATTTGGCTTTTCAAGGGAGTCACTTCCAAGTGTAAAGGTATTGGATCTTAAAGCAGGTCATTTGGGTTTGTATCATGGGTCCTAGGAATTAATTATTGGCAGACAATCTTTTGACATGTTGTCTTCATCATCTGAGCTGTCTTTGTCTTTTAGATGGCCATGCCTTTCTTTTGGTTTTGCTTTACTAGTGGACCTAGATTCTTCCTTATCTGCTAGAGCTGAAAGAAACTATTGTTTGATTTCTTCTTTTGGAATATTGTCCAAAAGATCTTTGAATAAGCTAAACAAATTAGCAGATGAAATTTGTCTTGGAATAAGATTTTGTGAAAGAGAGGTCTCTTGATCAGGTTTTTTTTTTTTTTTTTATATCCTTTTAATCAAGAATTACAATTCCTTTAGTTTTATAAATTGAAGAGTTATCAAAGAAATTAAATTTATTCTACCATTTAGTCAGAACTCTCCTAGTTAACCGAAGAATGTTATCTAATGACTCTCTAAATTTTGGATGACGTTTGCTCATAATTTGCCAATCCCATTTAATTATCCAAGGGATACAATACCAAATGGCAAATGAAAGTTTATGGTTTCTCTATTTTTTTTTCATTAACAAACTGTTTATAAACAGTCCTTACTTTGTTGGGTAGAATATTTGGGAAAATTCCCCAATTGAAAAACCAATCAATAAACCAGGTGAGAATAGAATTATGTCCTTTAAGCTGAAATTGAGCCCATCAACTGTGTTTCCTCTGCTTGTAGCTATCCAAGCTTGCTTATAATCAAAATAATTAAATGTTTTATAATGGGAATAATATTTTATTTCCTTGTTAAGGAAAGGATCATTACCCCATTCTTCTAAGGTAATTATCTTTTTGATAATAAACTTACTATAAGCAAGTTCTCCTTTGGATCTTTCTATAGCTGAAAAAATAATAGAATCAGTTCCTCTCAAAATCCTTTGATAATAATCATAAGATTTAGGAATAGTAGAGAAATGTCTGCTATAGATTTCAATTAGCTCATACGGAGTTAATGGTGCATGCTTTGCATCAATAATTTGTAAAAAGTAGTAAGATATTGGAATATAAAGATACAAATTTTCTTTTTCTGTAGTTGCTTAGATACTGGT
This sequence comes from Reutealis trisperma, assembly GCA_947687605.1. Taxonomy (NCBI): domain Eukaryota; kingdom Viridiplantae; phylum Streptophyta; class Magnoliopsida; order Malpighiales; family Euphorbiaceae; genus Reutealis; species Reutealis trisperma. The sequence goes on from CANTUT010000467.1 coordinate 70,519, forward strand.
TTTATAAGCATCTTCTCTAAGGTGATCTTCGGGAATAAAGTTGCTCATTGATGACTCATAAGTCCTTTTAGAGGGAGTTGCAAGACTCTTTCCCCTTAAACTCATTACTAGTCAAGAATTCTTTGGTTAAGAAGTCAAGCAAAGAGTTGGATTTTCCATTTATAAATTCTATATCAAAATTAAAAACAGATAATATTGCTTGCCATCTAAAAAAAATTTGTTTAAAGGCTATATTTTTACATCCTTTAATAAGATATCTTTTGCAGATCTGCAATCAACTTTAATAAGGAATTTTTGATTTAATAAGCCAGATTCAAACTTTTGGATGCATAGAACTATGGATAATTGTTCCTTTTTTACAGTAGAGTAATTAACTCTAGGACTAGTCCAGATGCTAGAGGTGTATCTAATTAGCTATTCATTGTTATTTATTCTCTATTTAAGAATACCACCATAACCTTTATCAGAAGCATCTATTTCAAATATCTTAAAAGCTTATGGATGGGGAATAGCTAAATAGGGAAGTTCTTTAACTCTAGCTTTCATTTTTTATATAGCTAAAGTATGAGCCTAAGACCAGTCTGGGGGATTTTTTCTTAATCTTTCAAATAAGGGTTTGGCATCTTTAGCTAGATTTTTATAAAAATCTCCCACATAATTAAGACTTCCTGAAAACCTTTGCAATTGAGTTCTATCTCTAACTTCATCAGGAAATTTATCAGCAAATTGGATGGCTCTATCTATAGGAATGATAGTTTTTATTTCTATGTTATGTCCTAAAAATTTAATCTTTGTTTGACACAATCTGATCTTTTTGCTAACACCACTAATCCTGCCTTTTGAATAATCTTAATAAAGGCAGTTAAATGTTTGAAATGCTGATCTAAGTTGCTAGAAAATACTAGCACATCATCTATATAGACAATAACTGGATAAATTTTATTTGGTTAGCATTTAACTTTTATTTATGGTCAATTGAGTCATTTTAAGAATAAAATAATATAAAAATTTTTGATAAAGCGCAAAACATATTAAACTCATATAAGTTTTATATTATTTTAATATATTATTAGCTATAATATTGATCATTTGTTACAACGGATCTAAAATCGTGTCTACATATTCAAAGCTAAAGTAGAAAAGATAACCCAAAAATAAAATTGTAACTCCAAAATTGGGATTTTCATTGTGGCAAGAAGATGAAGATGAGGAATCAAAATTGTTGTCCAAAATCAACGGTGGTGTATTCTTGATGTAAAACATCTTATAAATATCGGTAGCTTATGTACTTTTTAGAATGTTGAACTGAAAAGCTAGCTATAAAAGTTAAAGACCCTAATTATATATATAATTTCATTTAACATATTATATTTAGACCCTGTTTGATTTAGATGTTCGTAGCAGTTATTAACGGTTGCTAATAGCTATTAGCGGGTAGTTATTTATAGCTATTAGCAGATAGCTGATAGTTGATATTAGGCAATCGGTAATTGATAGCTAATTGTTGATAAGCCTTTGATAAAATTATTATTAGTAGTTGCTGTTAATATGCAAATGACCATTAAGGATAAATATTAATATTTATCTTTTTAGTTAAATATTTTTTTAATAAGATAATTTAGTATTTTTATTTAAATAAGTATGAGCAGTGCAAAAAAGTTTCAAATTGAAATACTTGTGTGTGAAATACTTGATTTTCATATTAAGAACGTTTTATATTATGATTAATTAAGTAGAGAACAAGTATAAGAAGAAATAGTTATATTTATATATGTATATTAGAGTTTATTTTAATTATAAATATATATGTTCCTTAATATATATATATATATATATATATATATATATATATATATATATATATATATATATATATATATATATATATATATATATTCGTATGTTAAGTTTATTTATTTATATATTTAATACATAATCGTATGTGTATTAATGTGTATTATTGTGTGTGCACATATGTGTGGTGTTGTGCAGGGTTAGTAGAGGTTTAGGGTTAGTGAAACTTTATATAAATATCAATAACTTTAGAGAGATGAGATTTTCAGCCGCCAAGGAGAGTAAGAAGAATAAAAAAAAAAAAAAGAACAATAGTAATTGAGTGCTTGAGAAACAAAAGTGCATTGTGGGTGACTAGAAGAAAAAATAAATAAATAGGATCTTTGAAGTTTCTAAAGGGTGTTTTTCAAATTTTCTTCTAAAATTTTGATTATTTGAGATAAGTCATTGTTTCTATCTATTTTATTAGAATTAATTTTTATGTTTGGTTTTTGATTTAATTGGAGATTACAGGAGAACATGTTAAAGTTGGTTCATGAATTGAAATTGGGTTAGCTATGTATATATTAGATGACCAGTGATTTTGAAAATTGATAATAAATTATTGGGATAAAATTTAATGGCGAAATTTTGATATTATTTTTTATTAGATGTTATTTTTATCATATTTAAGTTTGAAGATGATCCAACGGTCAGATCGAACAAAATTAAGAATGATGTGATGACTATTTGGTAAGAAAATTTGTACAGGTCAGTTTAGAAAAATAATTCTTTGGAGGTCCAAATGATGTCCAATTGGTGTGAAAATTTAATGAAATTTAATTAGGTATGTTGAGGACATCCTATTAAAATTCATAAATTTTGGAGAATGTTTATATATGTTCGTAAAATTTTTATTTTTCTGCTATCGATGTTCAATCAGTTTTTTGACAGCAGAATTTAGGGTACTTTTCTTGAGTCCCTAATTAAGTCCAAAGTAAATGATTTTCAGGTGGATAGATTTAAATATGGGTTGGCTGGTTGTATTTAAAATTTGGATTTATTTGAAATACTTATAAGAGGTTTGGAGCAAATAAATTTACTACTGTCAATGATTGAAATTAGAGGAAAAATATTTAGATTATGGTGTTGTGTTGCATAACACTTGCATCTCATGAAACCTATAATAATTAGATGCATTTGATTCATATTTACATCAAAAGTTAAAGGTAATCATTGTAAAATATGTGTGTATTCAGGTGGAGAATTAGATAATCAGTAGAACCAATAAATTTGGTATTATCACTTGATTAATCTGTTTCAGGTGAGGATACGTGTGTTAAATTGGTAATTAGCACTAAATAATTTTTTGGTAATATGATTGATGTTTGTATTGCCTGTATTAGAAGTCGGGGAATAAAAGAATGCATGCCTTTATATGTGATGTAATTGTATGAAATAACTGATATGTGATTTATCAGTGTAAATTGTTATTGTATTGAGACAATATTTATTGTATTGGGATAAGATCATGACTTAGACTTCCCATGGTGCACTGGGGATATATTTGGTTACTATATGATTCAGGCAAAACTGCTTTATATGTTATATGTGTGTACCAGGCCTGTTTGCAGTGCCCCATTGTTAATGGTACTTGGGCTCAATACCTTGTATGTTAAATGACAAGTCCCGCAAGGTCTTTCCCATTGTATGTTGTGTTTGCAAATTTCTTTAATAATAATTGAGCTAGTGTAATTACTATAATAACCAATGAACTTTATGGTATTATCGAATGAATTATATGAGTTATAATATAAACATATTATTTAAGATCTTGTTAAGTGTAAGAAACTATTTGTTGTGCAATATTTGTGATTGATCTTATTGTCATGTGAATTGTTTGATTTGTGCTTGATGACAAAATTATTTAACTTGATGAAAATAAATTGTTAGGAAATTCCCTGCCATATGTGTTCTCACTGAGCAAAGTGGTATATGCTCATTCCTCTTCAGATATTTGTTTTGTAGACCCTTGGTAGTTGGCAAGGGTTAGCTCATCTTTTATTCTTGAAGTTGTGCCAGGTCTAAAAGCATCCATTTGTTGTTCCATTTTAGATGATTTCCGAGCTATTAGCACTTTCGACTTATTATTTTTTTATTCACTTATTTATACTGTCCGTGAGTAGTTTAAAGCTATTCATAAGTATTCAGATTTTTAGATATGTCATTACTTATTAATTTGTTTTCCTTTATATTGTAATTTAAGTTGGTTATGTAATTTATAATTGTGGGATTTAATAAGTTTACGAGTCAAACTCGTACTTTGAATTAAAACCATATAGTGTTATATCCTTATTATAGTATAGTCAGGCTTGTGTGATTGAACTTCCGTCTAATTAAACGCAGGTCACGATCTCTAAATTTGGGTCGTGACATTTTGTAAATAGCAACACTAAAAAACAATTACAAAATAAGTTTGATGCAACTGTTAGAACTATTAGAAACCAAAAAGCTAACAATTGCATCATAAAACTTTACCAAGCACCCACTTAATTTATATGGGATTTATATGTTAACACTCCTCCTCAAGTGATGAACTAGACTAAAAGAATTTTTTAATTAAATTAAGTTGATACTTGCAAATTTATAATAAGAATTATAGTTGAAACAAATTTGAAAGCTCATCACTGAGAAAAAGGCAATTGAAAAAAAAACCATCATGGGTAAAAATTGAAATCAAACTAAATCCAAAATGTAATAAAATTGAAAGAGAAATTAATAACGCAGTTTGAATTATGATAGAACAAGGGTAGATATAGGTGTATGGATCATTTTTCAGCTTTAATATCATGTTATAAATGTTAGGAACTTATATAATTTGGGAATGTCAACCTCAAAAGTTAGTTATTGAAATTAAAAAATCTATTCTATATCTATATTATATATAAATGTATGGAAGGAAGGATAAGCAAATTTATGTAAAAGTTCCCACTAAGTTTTTTCTAATTGTGCATTTATGATAAATAATATGTTGATTTATTAATTAAATAATATAATTATTTAATTATATTTAATTTAATTAAGAAATGATGAATTTAATTAGAATAAGAAAAGAATAAAATAATTATTATTTAATATATAACAAATTATATTTAATATCTAATTATATTTAATTTAAATAAGGAAAGAATTGATTAAATTAGAATAAAAAATAATTATTATATATTATTATTATTTAATATATAATTAATTATATTGCAAATTTACAATTTTACAATTATTATAATTAAATAATTTAATTTTTAATTATATTAATTAAATTTAAACAAAAAAGAATGAAATCAATTAGAATAAATAAAAAATAAAATGATCATTATTTAATATATAATCAACTATATTTAATTTAAATAAAAAATAATTCAATTAGAATAATTTATTTTTTTTATTTTTCAAATATTAAAAATTTTTTGAGCAAGCTTTTTAATATTCAAAAAAAAATTAGGAAATTTCCTCAAAAATTTATTAATATTCAAAAAACATAAAAAATATAATTTTTTTTAGAAGTTATAGAAATTTTAATTTGACTTTAATTGTTCGAATATGAACAAACTAGAGAAATTCTAATTTAACTTTTATTGTGTAAATTATTACTTTATCCTACTATAAATTTTAAAATTAGTTGTTTTAATCATTAATAATAATTTGTATGTTTTCAAAAAAATAATAATAGTTTGTATAAATGAATTCAATCAGAATATTTATTTTTTTATATTATTTCTAATATTAAGAAGTTAGAAAATTTTAATCTGACTTTGATTTTTTAGAGTATTAATAAGTTAGAGAAATTCTATTAGAAAAATTATTTTTGATCCTATGGAAAGATGCGACCAAAAAAGAAGGCACACTAACTGAGTGTTCATTTAATAACAATCAGCAAAATCCTATTATTGCATTATTAAATGTCAAAATTTTTATATATAATGATATATTTTCTCTAAAAAATAATTTATTTGCGATTCTATAAACACTTAAATTTAATATGTACTTTTTAAATTTTTTATACTATAGTTGAGATTCAACTATCAATATTGAAATATTTAACTTAAATTAATATTTTTAATTCCTTATGCTATAACTGAGCTTCAACTATCAACATTGAAGATAAGCACTATTCAAATTAATCCAAATATATTAGAAATTCATGAGCTATAGGATTTGTGAGCATATTAATTTTAAATTTTATCTTTAATAATTTTGAAAATCTATTATTTATTTATAAAAATACTAATGTAATTATAATTTATGAAATTATCAGTTATAATGACATGATATTAAAGAGTGATAAAAAAGTATTTGTAATCAAATATGAAAATGTTTAGACAAGAACTAAAAGTGAGTCCAAAAGAAATAACAAGAAAAGCATTTCAAGTAAATAACTAAATGATATATAGATAAATACTTGAATTTGTTATATTTATATCGTAAGATATTTTTTTTAAATTTAAATCTTGCACAAAATACACAACTAAATTTTATCCTATTGGAATGAAGGGAAATAGAGATGTGATAAATTCAATAATAAAGATGCTAAATATGTTAATTGGTATTTGCTTTTAATATAACAAGTATTTATTTTATGTCATAAGTATATATTAAAATTTCAAGTATTTGATAGAGATATGAATATTCATATAACTCTATATAAAAATACTTGAATATTGATGAGATGTGCAGTTAACGAATATAAAAAATTATAGAAGTATGTTTTCGTAACATGTTACATTATGTTAATATAAAATTTAGTTAATTATATATTTATTATATCACTTCTTGTTTTAAAATTTTTTATATATTTTTTTAATTTATCGTAGAAAGAAAGAGATTATAGTAAATTCAACAAGAAATTGATTGGCATAAGAAGAAAAGAATATTATTTTCTTGTGAAATTAATTAAATAAAATTATTTAAAAGATAAAATTAAACTTTTCATTGCTTAAGAGATTCAAAATGTATCAATAGAAACATAAATAATAAATATTGAAGAGAAAAAAAAAGATGAAAAAGTCCCGCTACTAAGAAAAATGATCAAAATCGAAAAAAAAATAAAAATTTATAATTCAAGTATGATTGTTTCCTCTTATAGGAAAAATTATTTAATTTTTTTTACTAACAATAATAGTAGACCGGTTTATTTGTTTAAATATAATTTTGATTTTTTAAAAATAATAGTTATTTTATTATTTTATGACAATATATTAATTATATTTTTTTATATTTTAATATTTAATATCAAAGTTACAAAAAATATAAGTTGTCGTAATAAAACAAATTAATATTTCATTAATTTATGGTTAGAATTAATAATCTATTACAAGCATGTTTATGATAAATGTTAATTAACAATGTATTTTTTCAAAGGTAAGCAAATGAAAATTTTGTAAACTATTTTGAAAGTTTATTTTAAAAAAAAATTATTATTTTATATTTTTTAATGAACAAATCTAACATAACAAAAACAATATTAATAATAGATAAAAAGTTTGTTCTTTTGTTTAACTAAATAATACAAAATTTATTTTTTTATAAAAGAAGAAAGGAATCAACAATTTTCATATTTGCTAAGGTACGATTAAACTCAATAGTTTTTTTTTTTTTGGCATATTATTTCTATTAATACAAAAAATTAATTTATAATTGATATTTAATTTTCACTCTATTTACCAAGCAAATAAGAACTAATCCAAATGTCAAACTATTGAATTGTTTAAAGGAATAAAACTATTAAAAATTTCAAATTATTAGATTATCAGATAAATTTCAATTTATATTAGAGAAAATCTTTATTTAAAAATAAAAAGATAAAAGTATGACATTTAGATAAATGTAGATAAATAAATAAAATGAGTCTAAAATATCTAATATGATATATGACATTTATATAAATGTAGATAAATAAATAAAATGAGTCTAAAATATCTAATATAATATACAAAATAACATAAATAAGTAAATTCTTAATATGAATTGAAAAAGAAAAAAGTTAAATCAAATTTTATATTTATTTCTAATGAAAAGATTTCTTTATTTTATATTTATTTTGGATTGAATAGTCAAATTATCATAAATTAAAATTTTTTCAATTTATTTATTTATTTTATTATTTGCTAATATTAAGGCTCACACTAATATATACAAGTGCAAAATCTAAATACAACACAATACCCACGAACTCTACTGCTTATTCCAAGAATAGTATACCTCTTCACACATAATTCAATGAATTATATAACTGTGCAATTATAAAAAGTCAAATTATATTTCAATATTTTATTTTTAAAAATTTCATAATGCTCAAATTTTCTCAAATTTGAAAAAGTTTCATTTAAGCTAGATTTGGTAATAAAGGGAGAACATTGAAATTAATATCAAATATAACAACAAAAAAGTGTGGATTGTACCAAAAAATAGTTTCTAACTTTATTACCAAATAGTTTGTCACCTCACAAGTTATAACTAAAAGTTAATTATTCTATAGTATTACTCAATAGAACAAGGATGGTGTGCAAAATATTTGCAGAAATAATAGCAGGACAATATGCAAGAAATTAGGTCTTATTGCCAAAGATATCACTGTCATGTGCTGAAAATAAGGAATATCCTTTTCATTTTAAAAGAGAACAGTTCCCTATATGTCTTTATTTTATAATATTTATTAATAAAGCAAAATGACAAATAATACCTAATATAAAGGATATTTACCATGGATACTTGTATGTTGCATTGTCAAGAGGTGTTTGAGCATTTATTATGAAAATATTAATCAAAAGTGAAATATAAAATAAAAATAAAACAACTTACACTGAAAATGTAATTTATAAAGAAGTTTTGATATCTAAAAATACCATAATTTAAAAAAAACACATAATATTTATTAAAATTATTTACATACCATATAATATTTGTACTAATATTTAAAATATAAATATTTACAAATTAAATTATATTTCAAAATGAATCATAATAACGAATTATAATTGAAATTAACATGTAAAACACAAAATAAAATAATTATATATAAATTTATTCAAAATATTATATTTAGTGCATGTCGTATTTATATCTTAACAAAACACTCGGTTATACTGGGTTTGGGTGGATTTAATTAAGAACCTATACGAATTTGATATTTTTGTGCTTGTCAGAAAATTTTATATTATTTTATTATTGAAAGGGTTAAATTCATGGCAAAATAAAAGTTAAAGTGCTCAATTTCACAAAATAAAAATTAAAGCGTCAAACTCGCAGTTGACATCATTTGGCCAAAAAAAAAAAAACCTGCAGTTGACATCGATAGAAAGGATTTAATTAACCCCAAAAACGAAAGTTAATGATTATGCAATTTCAAATAATGAATTAATAAAAAATATAATCTATTATGGTAGGCTCTAATACCACTGAAAGTTTACAGATAAATTTAATATTGGAATATAAAAATTATATATTTTGGGCTAAAATTTATTAAAAATTTTTGATAGGTTATTAAGTCAATTCCAATTAAAAACTCATTAATATACTAAATTTAGTACATTTTAGGTCATTAATCTAACATGTACTAAATTTTTAGTATTTTTTATTTTACTCAATAAAAATTTAATTTATTATAGAAATGTCATTAACTTTTAATTTTTCTCGTTGGTAGGTCATTAAGCCAATTCCGATTAAAAACTTACCAGAAAGTTAACGTGACATTTTACGTTACATATAAATGTTAATTAAGATGGACATGTCAGCTTACTCACTGGAAAGTTAACATCGCATTTTACATTACCCACAAATATTAACTAAGTTGAACATGTCAGCTTGCCGCATTAGATCATTAAAATTGCATGCAAAGTCACTAAATTTTGTACTATTTTCTAATTTGGTAACTAACATTCAATTTCTTACAATTTGATAATTAAACTTTAATTTTTTTCACAAGAGAGTCACGAAGATAAATCCAACACATTCAAGGATGATTTCTATCATTTCCGACCACAGTTTTCAAAGTTCTTAGTATCATTCAACTCCCCATATTTAGAGCTTCATTTCAATACCTATTTCATCGCTTGAAATTGAATAGAGATGGATAATGGAAAATGAAACTATTGAGGCTTTTGGTCATTTTTCGGTAAAAAAAGGAAAGTGAGGGTGAGTAACTCATGTTTTTATATTTATAATGTCGAGATGAGCTAATTGAAATCAATCCTAGTGAATTTTTCACCAATTTGTCTTCATAACCCACCTGTGAAAAAAACTTAAATTTTAATGATCAAATTGTAAGAAATTAAAAGTTAATGATTAAATTTAAAAAATATATAAAATTTAATGACTTTGCATGCAATTTTAATAACCTGATGTGGCAAGCTTAGTTAGCATTTGCAAGTGATATAGAATGCCACATCAGCTTTCTAATAAGTTCTTCATTGGAATTAGCTTAGTGATCCGCCGATAAAAATAAAAATAAAAACTTAGTGACACTTATATAAGAAATTAATCTTTAGTGAGCAAAATAGAAAACCACCAAAATTTTTTTAATTTTTTGTGTGTTTTACCCTATATTTTTATTTAAATAAAATAATATTGTTCATTATGCACCAAGTATGGTTGAATTGGTGGCAAATTAAAATTTTAGCTTGAAAGTTAAGGGGTAGAGAAGAAAGAACACGAGAAATTTATAGTGATTCGGATATAACCAACCCTAGCCTTCCAACCTCAATTAGATATTTCCACCATAGCTATAAAATAAAATGGAGTTTCCCCAAGATCCCCTCCAACTTAGTATTTAGACTCATACCAAATCTTACAAGTATCTCTTAAGGCTCTCACTCAAATATAAACAAGAGTTTTTCTTAGGCTCACTCCCAACGTAACAAGTGTTCTATAAGGTTAACATGCATCCTTTGAGCCATGAAAGCTCTTACAATAAACACATAGTGTATAAATAAATGAACAAGGCTCAAGAAATGAATTTGCAAGATTTTGACCACTTAAAAGGTTGTTGAACATCATTACATCATTTAAGGCCTTTGGAGGGAGTATTTATAGCTGCCCTTCACCAAATGGTCATTACAAATAAGGTCATGGCCAAATCTCTCCCAACAACTAGAAAATCTAAATTAAATGCAATATCAGAGTAAAATCATGCTCGCGATCTAATTTTGTGATTGAAACATCTGTTTCATGGTCACCATTTACATTTTTCCTCAACGGCTAGTTGACAAATGGCACACTTTCACTTATTACTCATATGACTGTTAAAGCTTCTGTCTGCTTTATGAATTTCGCAAGTGCGCTTCTAGTGTTGTGGTCGTGAAATGCCTTCTATGCACTGAGTTGTGACTGGACGGAGAATGCGAACCTTACTATGCCTCAAGAGAATTTCAACCTTAAATTAATTGCAGTCATTATAAGGGTGTTGCGATTGCGACTTAGGCATAATGGACACGATTATTCTATAGTGGATGCAACTTTTAGTTTCATTTCAAATTTTAAAGAATTTTCTAAGTTTTTGATACTCAACCTTTTCTAAGTAATTTTTCCTATAAAAGTACACTTCGTAGAATAATTAGTACCATTCAATTTAATTATTCAGTTCAAAATCCAAATTAACTAAATTGAATACCCAATTTAGGTTAACAATCTCCCTCTTTTTTATTTTGAAAATTAAATTAAATCAAAGGAAAAAATTAAGTTCAGTTAACTAAGTGGCAAATCATAAAATTTCAATATTCAAAAATATAAGTTCAAAAATCAAACATATAAGTTCAAACTTAATCAAACATATAATTTCAAACTCCCCCTCAATCAATGATCCCTTTAAGTTCAAACCTAGTTTCCCACTGTCATGTCTATGATTGTCACCAAGTTTGCACTTTTCCTAGCATTGTGTGTCCACATTGAGGCATCCCTGCCATTGCTCTAGCATGCTTGTCATTGCCACCACGCCATTAACGGCGCCACTATGCCTTCATTATATTCATCATCCTATTGTCAAGGGTCTATTTTGGGTCTGTGATGATAATATTACCAATATTTCCACTCCAGAAAGTAGGAGTACTCTAGGAAAACAAATAAGGGACAACCATTTCAGATGTCATTGAAGTTGTTCTCTGCTTATTTTGTCATCACCGCAATCTTTATAGAGATTGTTGTTGTTGTTCAATAATTCTCACAATTGTATTCTATACTATTATTGTATGATCATATTGGCTCATCCATTATTTATACACTCCATATGTCACTTTTACATGCATTCAAGCTTGATTCTTTGTTAGTTGTTTAAACATAGCTCCACCAAGCTACTAGTTGATACCGGACCTTTCGTCCTCCAACTAGATACACGAGGCCATAATCCCTCCTGTTCATTATTATGGGGCACTAAGCCCTCCAAGTTATATCACGACAAGGCACTAGTCTCTCTAATTATCTTACGAGGGCATTAGTGCTTTATATTATATAACAGGGCACCACACCCTCTAATTCAATGATGGTTGCCTTAAGTTATTTTGGCAAACTGTGGACATTTTTTCTTCTTTCTTCACCTCATTGCAACAATCTATGTTGGCTAACCTGTATGTTGCCGCAAGCATTCTCTTTCTTTCACTTTCTTTTTTTTTTTTTTAGCTTTATCATAATTATCAATTTTTTTTTTTTTGCCACATAGTTGCCTCACACTCCAAAGACTAATCAATAAACATTAGAAAGTGGCCAATTTTTTAAATCACCTCTTGGCTCACTAGCCAATTTCTCGAGTCATTTTTAGGCTATTACATCCTTGTTATGAGCTTCTAATTGTTAAAAAAAATGGTACTTTTGGGGCATCACATCCCTTTAAAACAATTTTCACATTCAATCTCATTGGCCCATGGGCCTATACCATCTCGTGTTCGGCCCATCAGCCTATTTGAAGTAGCAAACTTCTATGTTTCCATCCATAGGCTAACTAGCCTATATTCATATTTGTATATCTCAATTTCCGCATCCGTAGGCCAACTGACCTATAGTTGCATCCGTATACCGCTATTCTGATTGCCATCCACAAGGCAATTTATATAACCATCAATTCTGCCAATTCACTTGGCTTTCCCATCCTCGAGTCTCGTTTGCCTATGCCAGGCATTGATACTTCCAATATTGGCCAATTTAATAGGCCTATACATTATCCTTAAGTATCCTGATTTGTTTCCAATTATTGCTCCTAACTAGGAGTTTTTATAAGTTCACGTTGCTACCGATGATTTTGTCACATTTTTTGTATTAACCAATGTCTCATTGTTACAACCAATTCCATTACTCTGTCAAGAGCATGGGTGTCTACCTCCTTTCATACTTAATGGCATGTAAGCTAGGGTCCCACAGGTACACACCCTCTATGCTCACAAGCATGAACATTCTAGTGGGGAAACACACCTACTTCCCTTTTTTTTTCATAATTGTATAGTCACAACATGTAAACAAGGCTCTCATGTGCCTTTACACCCAAGTTTACATGGGTGATTATTTTACTGAACATAATGAAGCCAATTGGCTTTTCACATTGCTCGCATAGCACAAATAGGCTAAGCTCTCGAGGCACTCGCCCACTACCCCACCACACTAGTCCATAATGGAAATAGCCAACTAGGCCTCCAATTTTATGGCAATAAGCCAATTCCATTCACCAACTCAAGATTTAAATGTTTTCCAATTTAATGGCAATAAGCCAATTCAACGGGCCAATTCATATGTTACTTCATTCACCATCCTTATGGCTTTAAGCCAACTTATATGTAATATCATTTGCATTAGGCTCTTAAGCATGTAGCTTTTAAGCTCTAATACCAAATGTCATAGGCCTAGGCTTTGGCCAAGCCTATCTCCCTTATGGCGCCTAGACTTTCATGCATCTAGGCCAGCCTTTCCTAAATGTCATATGTGACATTGTATACAAGCCAACTATTAATACAAACAAAGGGACTTATCCAAGTATGTCTGACCTATAAGCTAATTGGGAAAGTCGTATGATATAATCTCCCTATATACTATAACTTTCATACTAGGAGAGGGGCGCACTATGGGCACACTGCCTAGCCATAGTGTCCATAGAGCTCCTTCCCTATAGAGACTTCGACCTTTCTTTTCTTAGGTATGAAGCCCACCTCCTAGTTTTCCACTAGGGTAGCTCACTTTGGCCTCAACACATAGCCAACTACTGGGCCCAAGGATGGTAAAGAGCTGACACCATACTATCCCCTCCTATATATGCAATAAGTGTAAACTGGGTTGTGCGAGGAGGAGAAACACCTAGGTGTAAGGAGGAGAGTCCTCCATAACTTCTTTCACATAACTCTGAATGACTCCAAATTTGGTATTGGACCATCATTAGGGATCTAAAGGCCTCTCATAAAGTATTAGACCAAATGCACAGGTGGAACATAGAGAATTAGCTAATACCACATGCCTGGCCCAGTCGCAAGCCCTGCAGGCCAATTTTGTGTATGCTGTTGAACATGACACTGTCAACCCATCAACACCTCTTATTAATGGAAATTCTATCCAAATCACATTCTTATTGATCGAAAAGCCCCTATGGGGCCCACACCGTCTCACTAGTCATCTACTTTTAGGAAGACCTTAGTAATTTGATAGAAAAGCCAAGCATAATGGGTTTACCAACTGGTATCTGATTGAAAAAGATAGCAAGCATAATACTCTTAATTCATTGTCTCCAAAGGAAGTGTATAAAGATGACCTTAAAAGAATGAAGCAACTTAAAGAATGGAGAAGTAGAAAGTGCTTGAATCTAAAGGAGAAAATTTGACTGAGTGCAATTAAGAAAAAAAAAAGCAACAAAAAATGAAAGAGTGAAAATAAAGCAAGAGAGTTCGCACAAAGAAAAATAGAAGGGGCAGGTTTAGGAAAAGGAAAAGAAATTGAGCGTAAAAAGAAACATGTGAGTTTTTATTCTAAGGGAAGTGATATCGAAGATGTTATGATCTTAATAATGCTTTACTTAATCTTTTGTTTCTTCATTACAAAAATTTGAAGATGTGTTTTCTAAGGAAGTGCCTAATGGTTTGCCACCCATTTGAGGCATTGAATATCAAATCAATCTCATTCCTGGAGCACCAATTGCAAACCGACTAGCCTATAGGCGTAATCCTGAGGAAATGAAGGAGTTGCAAAGGCAAGTTAAGGAGTTGATCTTAAAAGGGTATGTACACAAAAGGCATGAGTCCATGTACGGTTCCTAGTTTGCTTATTCCTAAGAAGGATGGTACTTGGTGCATGTGTGTTTATTGTAGAGTAATCAATAACAAAAAAGTAAAATATAGACATCCCATTCTTAGGTTAGATGACATATTAGATGAATTGCATGGTTCTTGTATTTTTAGCAAGATCAATTTGAAAATTGTGTATAATCAAATTCGCAAGAAAGAAGGTGATGAATGGAAAAATCACCTTTAAAGCAAAATATGATTTATTAGTAAGTTATGCCTTTATGAAGTTAATGAAGCATGTTTTGAGACCTGTTATTAGTAAGTTTGTTGTTGTTTATTTTGATGATATCCTTATACATTTTAAATATTTAATGAGCATTTAGAACATTTAAGTTATGTGCTTGACGTTTTAAGGAAAGAAAAGTTATTTAGTAACCTTGAATAGTGTTCTTTTTTTTTAGATTGAATTGTGTTTTTGGGTTTTGTTGCTAGTGCACAAGGTGTTGATGAAGAAAATATAAGTGCCATTAAAAATTGGCCAACTCCAAAATCAATTTCTGAGGTAAGGAGTTTTCATAGTTTGGCTAGTTTTTATAGGCAATTTGTATGAAACTTTAGCATAATTGTTGCACCACTCCCCCAAATCATAAAGAAAAAATGTTAGTTTTAAGTGGGGTATTAGGCAAGATGTTTCATTTAATTCACTAAAGGAAAAGTTAAGTGTGGCATATGTTTTAGCTTTTCTTAACTTTATAAAAACTTTTAAAACTAAATATGATGCTTAATTTTTAGGTATTGGAACTATTTTGATAAAAGAAATGAGGCTCATTGCCTATTTTAGTGAAAAGCTCCATGGTGATACCTTGAATTACCCAACTTATGATAAGGAACTTTGTACCTTGGTGAGGACATTGGAAACTTGGCAACACTATTTTTAGCCCAAGGACTTCGTGAAACACACAGACCATCAATCATTGAAATATCTCAAGGGTCAATGTAAGTTGAATAAAAGGCATGCAAAGTGGAGTGAATTCATTGAAACATTCCCATATGTTATCAAATACTAGAAGGGTAAAGTGAATGTGGTGGTTGATGCATTATCTAAAAGGTATACTCTCATTACCACCATGAATGCGAAGATGTTAGTATTTGAACATGTCGAAGGTTTGTATGGTAACGCCCCTCCGTCATTTTTTGATATCTATACAAACTTAAATCATTAGATTGGAACAACTTGAATGCTTAGTCTATCTTTTTTTTTTTAATAATTTTATAAATTGAATCATTCTAATTTTTCTAGTATTTATGATGCTTGTGGAATAGGGCTTTTGGTAAGTTCTATAGAATGGATGGGTATTTATTTAAAGAAAATAAATTATGTATACCTATTTGTTCTATGCATGAATTGCTTGTAAAAGAGGCATATAGGGGTGGGTTAATGGGACACTTTGGGATTGGAAAAATTTTGGACACATTGGGTGAACATTTTTATTGGCCTAAAATGAAAAGGATGTAATTAAAATTTTGATAGATGTGTTATATTTAAATAAGCAAAGTCTAAAGTTTTATCACATGTTTTGTACACTCTTTTACCTTTACCTAGTGAACCTTGGGTTGATATATCCATGGATTTTGTATTGGGTTTGTCTAGGTCAAAAAAGGGAATGGATCCAATCTTTGTCATTGTTGATAGATTTTCTAAAATGGCACATTTTATATCTTGTAATAAAATAGGTGATGCAACTAACATAGTTGATTTGTTCTTTAGGGAGATAGTGTGACACCATGGCATTCCTAGGAGTATTGTGAGTAATAAAGATGTAAATTTTTTAAGCTACTTTTGGAAAGTCTTATGAGTTAAAATGGGGACTAAGTTGTTGTTTTTAACCACTTGTCATCCACAAACTAATGGACAAATTGAATTAAGTAAATAGAACTTTAGATACTTTATTATGTGCTATCATTTAAAAGAACTTTAAAAAATTGGAATATTGTTTGCCATTTGTTGAATTTGCATATAATCTTGTTGTGCATCACTACAAGGAAAGGTCTATTTACCGACTGCATTTACTGATGATTTCCAATTCGTCACAAAATACCGACAGTTCTGTAATGGATTTTGAGTTAGATATAAAAAAAAAAAAAAGAAAAAAAAAACCACTCACCAACATATAAGCGATGATTTTGCTATGAAATATATCGAAAGTCAACAATTGATCAGTAAATTATGGAGAAAAACAATGGCAGGTGTATTTGCTGATAACATAGCGATGATGGGAAGCCAAAAGTCAAGTGAATTATGTACCGACGATTTAGCGAAGTCTTACCATATGGAAATCCTCAAACCGTCGATAAACTGTCCGTGAATTGTAATGAAGTAACTAAAAAGTTCAACCTGTTTACCGATAATGTACTGATGGTTTCATTAATCTATGTGGCGATAACATAGCGACATTTACCAACGGACTTGGAAGCCAAAAGTCAAGTGGGAATTTTCGTGTTCATTAAATTATTTTCCAATGGTTTAGCGACATCTTTACCACATGTCAATCCTCAAACCGTCGGTGTATTACAATGAAGTAGCTAAAAAGTTTTTATCCCTGTACCAACAATTTACCGATGGTTTCATTAATCCAAGTGGCAATGTACCATCGATATATGGGATATATATTTCAAGTAGTTCTCTTTTTGTGTTTCTCTCTTCTTTTTCCCCTCTCCTCTCCTTCGTTGTTCTTCTTCTCCCTTTTGTTTTTGCTACATTTGGAGGTATGTTTGCTGCCGTTCCCTTCATTGCCATCCGCCATCGTTCAGTAGGTAGGTACCTGTTTCTCCTTTTCCTTTTGTTTACATTTGGTTTTCATTTTTGTATATAATTTATTATATATGTGTTTTGTTAATTTTTGTGATTATGTGATTGTTAATTTTTGAATAGGTATGAATTTTTGAATGGGTGTGATTATCTTATTATATATTTGTTTTGTTTTTGAATTTTTTCTATGTTAAAAATTGTTCATATTTTTTGTTAATTTTTGTGATTATTGTATAAATTTTTTATAGATCATAATTGTTTGTTAATTTATTAAATTATGTTTTAATATATTTTTAATAAAATTTTGTAATTAACTATTTATTAAATTATGGTTTATATTGTTTTCATAAATTTTGTTAATTATATTAAATTATGTTTTTTTGATTTTGTTAAATTTTTTATTAAACCCTATTTTCTAAAATTTTGTAGCTAAGAATTATTTTATTAAATAAATTCTTTTTTTGTTAAATTTTGAGCCATTTTGATTTTTAGATCTATGGTGTAAAATTTTAATTAATATTGGGGAAGTTTTATTGTTGTAGGTTGTTTAAGTTTTATTGTTCAATTTTGGTTGATGAATGGGTATGATGAAATGTTTTTTTTTTTTTAATTTTTTGCTTAATGGCTTATTATTTTTTTTTCTTCATATATTTATTTTCTAGTTTTTTTCTTAATTATTTGTATGATTTTTTATGATTTTTATTACATTATGAATTAGTCTTATTTTATTAATTGAATTGCAATTTTTCAACTAATTTGGCATATTGGGTTGCATTGTATTAATTGTATATTGATTTCCACTTCAAAAGGTAGGTACATTAAATTTTCTTTTTTGCAATAATATTTTTTGTACTTCATGTTAAAATAATATTTAATTTTTTTTGTAGCATGTAGCCTATCTACCTGGACAATATTGAAGATCTTCCAAAACCAACTTGATCCTAAGGAAGTGTGTTGGAAGAGGGTGCCTGAGCACACCAAATAGTTTTATTAGACTAAGTTCGGAGTATATCTTATAAATATATTAGATCAAAATATAATAAATATTTTCTTACATTTGTTTAAATTCATTTTATAATTATTAATTAATATATTAATTTGTATATTTCTTTTAATCTTGCATAAGCACGATTATTGGAGCTAGGCGATTGATGTCTTAGTGAAAATAGTCTTCTTTCAGAAGGTTGTAGTGCGATATAAGGACTTCATCCATGAAATCAAGAAGAAAATGAAGCAGGAGACCTAGATTCCTAATGAGACGTGGAAGAAGTGGCAAGAGCACTGGGAATCTGATGAGCGCTAATGGCTCTCCTAGCATAATTCAAAGAATAGGAAGACTGATAAAGGCGGTCCAGCGAATGGACTATCTAAGTGTTAGTGATATGTTATAAGCTAATAGTATGTATATTGTCATTATTATTATCATTATTATTATTATTATTATTAAATAGGCAATCTATTATCATGTTATTAATTGCAACTAATCTTCTATGACTGGATAATAAATTCTATGAATAGTTAATTCCTCCTAAGGTCATCAAGTGCATGATTTGATAGTAAAACTCCAAGATAAATGGGATACTATTCTATATTGTCCCTAGTAGTCATTATTAGTGGAACAATAATGAATTAAAACTAGTATGTAGTTTGACTGATGATCATATTTTATTGGTTATGAATATGAGATATCAAGTCAGCTCGTAAGTAGATTTAGAGAATATTGTATTGAACCAATCCACTGTGAGAATACTACATGGTTAATGTCATGTGTAATTCTCATTACAGTATTGTTATTCAATCCTCTAACTTGAAATTGCCATAGATTCCTATATGAGGAATTCTATATTTTGATATAGTCCAACATCATCTATAACAAGATGATAATACAGTCTATTGTTGGATATAGAGTGAATCATGCAGAGGAATGTAAGTGATTAAGTAGGAATCCCTCTCATTTTGAGAGAGATATCTCAAGGCCTCTCAATAAGTGAGACTGAGAAAAATGCATGGTCGTGCTTAAATGAATTGATAAGAGATATCAATGTCATTTGTTTAGTTAGTCTACTTGAAGATCGAGAAATAGTCTGATTGAATAATATGAGGGTGACGTAATCCATGCCTCATGTTCAATTATGATATCGAGTGACAAAGGACCATAACGCTAACTATGAAAGGTTATGTCAGATTACCGATTTTCACTTAACTTGGATAGTCATAATGTCTTACTAGAGGCCGTTATGACTTGTGGGCCAAAAATGAAATTTCAGGCCCGCTACCAACGTTTAGTGTACCTATAGGGTCGCACACTTAGAACAAATTTGAAACGGACTATAGGTTAATGTTTGTCTAGGTTCATTGATGGAAATTGTCCAAGTTCATTGAACTCGAAATTATTTAGGTTCATTGAATTAAAGGTTGTCTAGATTCATTAAACTAGATGATAATTAAAAGTTAACCTAATACTAATTTACCCTTACTATGTATATTTACTTTATTAAGATAAAGTAAACTTAATATTTAAAATTTTGTATTCATATACAGATAAATATTTTTAAATATTAAAAATAACATAATATATCCTCAACAGTTAAGGATATCCTTTGAGGTCTTCTAATCATATCAGGAAATAGCCTAATTAAGATGATCTTTTTGTATTAACTGATACGTTTTTTCTAGTGAGAGGCAGAAATACACAGAGTAAAAAATTAATATTTGTATATAAAAAAAAAAAGGATTCTTGAAAAATGTTTTCAAGACTAGTGCGAGCACACTAAGGTCTGATTTCTCGCTCTGTTCTTGTGGATACCAATAGAGGGTGTTCGTTCAAGTAGTAGCACCTGTGATCTAAATTCAGAGGTTGTTCATTTTGATTCAATGAGCCCAAATTCTTAACTACACCAAGAGTTTTCTGCTAGCTACAAGAGATATACTTTTCTGCTAGCTACAAGAGGTATACTATCTAAACATTAATCAATTTATTTAGAATGCATGAATCCTGGTAGATTTTGGAAATTAAAATTTTATTTTTTGCTACATGTGATATGTGTTTGATCCCCAAAATCCTTCATTAAGCATACTAGATGGTCTATCTCTACGAAGGAGCATGTATGGTGATTGGTAAGTAATTGTTTTCTATTTTTGTTATTAATTTGTTGTTAATTTTAGTATTTTATATAAGTCATTAATTTGCATATTTTTAATGTTATTAATTTTAATTAGTATATATATTAATTGTATTTGATTAACAAGTAAGGTAGTTGGCTTTGGATGTTACTCTATTTGAAGTCTTCAAGCACAAACACCCGAAAAAGCACGACAAAAAGACATTCATTGACTAGCGATCGCAACAAATTAATGTAAGTTATAATAATTTTTAAGTTCAAGTAAACTTAAAAATATCTTTACTTACTAATATTGCTTAAAATACATGCAAGAGAATATCAAAAACCTTCGCAAGCAAATATCATAGCCGTCCCTCGGATCCAGTGAGCCCACTCTGGTGGATAAGACAGAGCTATACTTCAGGGCTATCGAGGGACGAGAGAAGGGCCAGATCTACAAGCTTGGTTCTAGAGAGCGATCATTCTATAGACATGCCGATGCAAATTCCTCACTTGCTTCACCGCCTCCTACATCTATAGAGATATAGAAAGAGATTGATAGGCGAGTCACAAAGCAACTACAACAGATTGAGCTGTGGGTGGAACAGCGGATGCAACAGTTCATGCGAGATTAGGTTATCTATGTCACCTCCTCCATCAACTCCTTCTCAGCATACAGCCGTTGATCCTACTACTGATGCTACTACTGCTACTAACGAATATATTATAGATCTAGAGGACGCAGAGGAAGATGATGATGCAAAGGATCTAGATAGTTAGGTTTATATTAGTTTTTTTTTTATATATATTTGTACATACTAGATTTTATTTTAGGATATTATATGATTTTATAAATATTTTCTTTATTTATATTTATAGTCTTAAATTTATTTCAAATTGCATAATCTTTAATTTTATATTTATATTATTTAATTAAATGACTGCAGAATATATAATCATTTTTTTAAAAAAATATATATTACACGTGTACTGACAGTTTACTCATGATTTTAATTATTTAATTATTTTTTTAATTTCCCTCGAGTAACAGGTTATTGATCGCTTTAATTATTTATTTATTTATTTTCATTTTTGGAAGGTTTACCAATGATTTTTTATTATTTTATTATTTACTTTTACTAACGGTTTACCAACAGGTTTCAAATATTTTATTAATTTTTATAAATCAATTGTCCAATAGTTTATTAGCTATATCGACGATTTTGCCATCAGCAAATATTCTGATGGATTGAAAAAATTGTCAACAAATAATTATAGACCATGATTTTGACGATGAAATTGTTGAGTCTCTAATCCAGCGATAAACAATATTACCAACTATTTTCTTGATGTTACCGATAGTTATTTCAGTCGATAAAAGCCCCCTTTTTTTATAGTACATTCTACTACAGGATATTCACCATTTGAAGCTGTTTATGGTTTTAATCCACTAACTCTTTAGGATTTACTTCTTTTATCTAATAATGAATGGAGTAGTTTAGATGGGAAGAGAAAGGCTAAAATGGTGAAGAAGCTTCGTGAGTATGTATGAAAGAACATAAAGAAAAGAACTCAACAAATCGCAAATCAAGCCAATAAAGGAAGAAGGAAAATCATCCTTGAACCAGGAGTTTAGGTTTGAGTGCATATGAGGAAGGAAAGATTTCCAAATCAAAGAAAATCCAAATTGCAACCAAGAGGAGATGGATCTTTTCAAGTTTTGGAAAGAATCAATGACAATCCCTAAAAATTAGATCTTCCTGGTGAGTTTGATGTTAGTGCTACTTTCAATGTTAATGACCTTTCTCTTTTTGATATAGGTGAAGATTCAAGGTTGAATCCTTTTGAGGAGGGAGAGAATGATGCAATCCAAGTAGATAACATTGAGGATCTAATGACTTTGCTAAATGGACCAATCACAAGGGCAAAGATGTAATTTAAGGCTTAATGCAAGACTTGTAGAACAATCTTTTCATAATTGAAGATTACAAAGAGAAGTCAAGTATCCAATTGAGACTTCAAGATTCAAATCTATCTTTGGTTATTTTGATTCAATCCTAGAAGGAAGCAATTGAGCAAAGAAATTGTTATGGACAAGATTAGTGCAACTAAAAAAAAATTCAAAAGCATGGTTGATATGCATGCACATGCAACTATAAGTTTGCATAGCCGTGCACACTTATAAGGTTTTGGGCAGAAGTTGAACTGCGTTGCACACCTGTGCAACTCTGATATAGTGCTATTTAAATTTTTTTCTTTAATTGTTTAGTATTAAGTACTTAGATAGTTTTGGGCCCTTTTTATATTAGGTTAAGCCCAAAATGAATTGAACTTAACAACTTGATTAGGAATTTTATTTCCTTGTTCATTAAGTAGATTATAGGATTTGTAACTTAACTAAGTTACTATAAATTCCTAGCTATTCTACCAGTAAAAAGAGTCAATTTTCGTTCAAAAATTAAGCTTTTTGCTTGTGAGATTTAATCTTAAATTTGATTCTTCCTTAGAATCAAAATCTAGGCTTCAAAAGTTAATTTACTTTGTTTAGTTCACAACATACCAAGATTCTTTAGCATAGGTTCACCATTAGGTTGATATTTTTCCTTGTGAAATTTGATTTGGCTTTCTAAGATAGTTGCTTCCAAGCATAAAGTATTGGGTCTCAAAGCATGTCATTTGGAGTTTGTATTAAGAGCATACCTCATTTGAAGAGTATTTTAAGGCTATAAAGTACAAATGTGCAACTTCATCTTCTTTTTCATCATTGGAAAATTCTTCATCCCATGTAGCCTTAAAGCCTTTCTTCTTCTCCTTATCCCGCTTTTCTTCTTCTTGTTCTTGTGACACTCTAATTTAAAGTACTTTTCTTCCCACACCTATAGCATGTCACTTCATTCTTCTTCTCCTTGTTGGAATTGGAGTTGTAAGAAGACTTATTAAATGGTCTCTTTTTTTTTCTTTCTACTCTTGATTATCTCTTTTACTCTTCTGGATAGTATAGCCAACTCTTCATCTTCATCATCTCTCTCATCGAAGTCACTCTGACTCTGACTATTATGTTTGTCTTTGGTGGAGCATTAAGAGTAATAGTCTTCTACTTCTCACCTTGGACTTTTTCCTTATCAATTGCCATCTCATAAGTAAGTAGCTTGCAATAAGGACATCTGCAAGAAGCTTGCTAAGATCATTTTTTTTGCTCAATGGAAGCCACCCTAGCCTTAAAATTCTTCTTTGGAAGGGCCCTAAGGATTTTGTTGTTTAAATCTTCCAAAGAATAAACCCTTCTAAATTTCTTCAAGTTTGTGACAATCGTAAGAAGCCGATTGATCATATCCCTTACATTCTCATTGGGCTTAATATGGGAGAGCTCATACTCAAGGACAAGCATTTGCACCTTCTTAGATTTTACTTCTTTGGTGCCTTCATGGTAGTTCTTCAATGTCTTCAAAATTCTATGAGCATTTTTATAATATTGAACTCTCCCACATTCTTCTTTCGATAAAAAAGTTTAGAAGAATGGTCATAGCTCTTTTATTCTTGCCATTGGCTCTTTTATAAGGATCAACCCATTCTTTTCTTGGAATCACCTCTTCTACACCTTTAACTATCTTTGATGAAGGCTTCCATTCTTTAAGTACACTATCCCATACATTGATGAGATCGCTATCAAGGTAAACCTCCATTTTATGGTTCTAATAAGCATAATCAATACCATCAAAGTGAGGCTTGAGGTGATGAGTCCCTTCATTAGCCATAGTTGAACTTTTTTTATAAATTAAACTCTTGGATATGAGTCCAAGCTTTGATACCACTTGTTGTCCCTTATGCACCAAGAAGGGGATTGAATTGATGGCAAATTAAAATTTTAGCTTGAGAGTTAAGGGGTATAAAAGAAAGAACATGAGAAATTTATAGTGGTTCGAGTATAATAAATCCTACATCAACTCTCCGACCTCAATTGGATATTTCCACTACAGCTATACAATACAATGTAGTTTTCCTAAGATCACTCCCAACTTAGTGTTTAGGCTCACATTAAACATTACAAGTATTTTTCCAAAGCTCATACTCAAATTTAAACAAGAATTTTTCTTAGACTCACTCCTAAGCTATCAAGTGTTTACAAGGCTAACACATAACCATTAAGCAATGAAAGCTCTTATAACAAACACAAAGTATATAAAATAAATGAAAAAAACTCAAGAAATGAATTTGCAAGAGTTAGGTCATTTATAATGTTGTTGAATATCATTCAAGGCCTTTGGAGATAATATTTATAGCTTTCCTCCATCAAATGCCAACCATTACAAATAATGTCATAGCCAAATCTCTCCCAACAACTAACAAATCTGCATTAAATGCACTGTCAAAGTTGAATCATGGTCATGAAGCCTTAATTATAGTCATAATATAATTTTGCGAGTGAGACATCTATTTTACGATCGTCATTTTTCCTCAACGATTAGATGACATGTGGTGCACTTTCACCGATTACTCATATGGCCATTGAAGCTTCTCTTGGCTTTATGAATTTCATGAGCGCACTTCCAGTGTTGCAATCACGAAATGCATTTGGTGCTTTGAGTTGTGGTTGTGAAGGAGGGCATGAATCTTACTATGCCTAAAAAGAATTTCAACCTGAAATTTATCGCGTTTATGACAGGGGTGTTGCGATTGTGACTTAGACATGGCGGACATGATTATTTTGTAGTGGACGCAACTTTCACGTCCATTTGAAAACTTAGAGAATTTTCTAAGTTTTTTTATTCTTAACCTTTTCTGAGTCATTTTTCTTGCAAAAATACACTTAGTGAAACTATTAGTGCCATTTAATTTAATTTTCAAGATCAAAATTAAGATTAACTAAATTGGATACCCAATTTAGATCAACAAATAAAACGAACTTTTTTTTTTCAATAGCAACTCAAGTGTGTTGCCTCTTAAGAGATTCACAAACTCTCACTTTTTTTTTTTTTTTATAAACTACTCATTGAATGGGTTAGTGCTGGCCAACTTATATGATAGCCTGCAAAGTTAACTGAGAGATTGACATGAGATTTTTATGGATTAAATTTATTTATAAATTTTCTTTCAAAATCAGCTAGATTTTGAAAACTAAATTAATATTTTTATTTCTTTTAAATCTTATTTACTAATTTTATTAGTAAATTCGAACTTCCACACAATTTCAATGATATCCTTCAATATATTGCAATTTTAAACAATTAGTCTCTTTCTATACAAATCTCCAAACTAAGTACCCTTCCACCATACTGTATTTCATATGAGTTAATATCATAATTTCTACATATATTTATTCTTATTTTAAAATTTTAAATTTGATTTTCAAAATTTTAATTGGACTCCAAAAAAATGTATAAAACAATTTAAAATACCACTGACCAGTTTTTTTTTTTAGTTCAATGCTAAATAATTATCAACTTAATATACTCTATTGAAAACAGTAGACTACTTATTGAGTGTATATATATATATATATAAGTAATAGCTGAAAAATAAGAATAAATTAATATAAAAAATATTAATAAATTCAAACATATAAAATATGAAGAGATTAATCAATCTAATATAAAATTTTTCAAAATTATCGTAATGCGAAAGAATTATAAATAATGAGTAATAAAATTAGAAACTCTAATATGTATGTATAAAGCTAATCAAGTAATATATATTTTAATATTAAGAATAATTATATAAACATAATATCGGGGGTTTCTACGGGATAGGACGGAGATCTTCGGAGAGCAGGAATATACTCTCCATTCCCGCTAATGGGGAAGAAATATCCCTCATTCCCATCTCCATAGAGGTAAAAATCGAAAAATTTCTCTCATTCGGAGCAAATTTTCGTGGAGAACAGAGATTTTCCACCCTATTGCCATCCTTATTAGTTATGCCCTTGCATTGTTATTTTGCCGCAGTGGAGTGGTGCGTTACTATCTTTGGTGCCAGGTACCCGTCCAAATTTGGGTGGTGGTATCGCGACAGACATCACGACACCATTTGATTGTTAGTGATACTATTTAGGTAGTGATGCCATTTATAGCGTTGCTAAGATAGAATAGTGAAACAACATGGTTAGTGTCATTTCACAGTTAAGGACACAGCTTTGGCGTCGCTACGGCGTCACTGAGTTAGGTCTAAAAAACGACCAAGCGCCTTTCTCCCTCACTTTCTTCTTTCTTCTTCTTCTCTCTCTCCCTCTCCCGCGCCCCGCTCTCTCTCTCTGCCGGTTGGTGTTCTTAGCCATTTGCTTGCGTATTTCCGGTGGTCCTTCTCCTTTTCCGGCGGTCCTTCTCCTTTTCCGGCGTACCCTTCACCGCATGTAAGGTGTTTGACCTTTTTCCTTTATTTTTTTTAATATCTGTAATTTTTTTTTTTTTTAAATTGTTGAAGGACTGTTCGTTCCTCCTCGCTATCAGTCTCCTCACCGTTCTAACCGACTGTTCACCGTTCAACCCATCCGCCGACCATCCTCCTCTCCGTCAATTTCCTACTAGGTAGGGATTTACAAATTTTTTTAATTTTAATTTTATTTGTGTTTTTAATGAATAAAATTGTTAATTAAAATTGAATAAAAATTTTAATTTAATGAGAATGTTACTTGAATTTTAGTGAATTTTTGCATCATTTGTCCGCTTTCTGTGTTAAATTAATTGTTGGGAACTTATCTTTCAGTAATTTATGGAGCACTACACCTAAAGAGAAGAGAGAGTTGGAGCGCCTTGAAAAGCCCATATATAAGATTCGCAAAGCAGCTAAAGTTCATCGTCAGATTGCTATTAAGCCTTATGTGTTGCATTGTTGCTTAACATTTTGTGCAATTTTATTGACATTTTTTTTTATACTTGGTATTAGATTCGGAAATACTTGAAAGGCATTTTGAAGCATGGATTGTTAATGACTGACTTATGTGAGACCTTGGAGAATATAGTTTGCAAGCTAATATCAGAAAATGGTCTACAAGCAGGCATTGCATTTCCTACTAGATGTTCTCTGAACTAGTGAGCATCTTTTGAGGGTGTATTATTGAATTAAATATTATGGTTTCTTGGTTGTATCCTCATTTGAAATTCTTCTATATTGATAGGGTTCCTGCTCATTGGACCCCAAATACTGGGGATAAGACTGCGCTTCAGTATGATGATGTGATGAAATTAGATTTTGGAACACATATTGATGGTAAAAATTCTTGCAGTCTTACTTTTCTGTGTGTTATAATACTTGTGATGCTGTTAGAATTGAACGTGGATTCAAGATGCTGCTAATTTTCTTATGGATGGGTCCCTTATTGTGGATTCAATATATATATATATATATATATATATATATATATATATATATATATATATATAGCCTTGTTCCAAAATGAATGTTGATGAAACTTATACCTCTCTGCAGACCTTATTTCTACTCATTTAATTGGATTGTGTTACCATATGCTGACTATATCATTTGATTGTTTAGGAATCAGGGATTGATGTGTGCCTTTGTGATGTTGGTGCTGCCATCCAAGAGGCCATGGAATCATATGAGGTCGAAATTAATGGGAAGGTGTTTCAAGTTATAGTATTTATATGAATTTTGAACAATTGAAACATTTGCATCAACAGGTAACGACAGTTTCATATGCCAGGGAATTGAATTTATCTTTTGGGGGAGATAGTAGTTCATGACCCATATAGATTAATCAAAGTCTATTGTTGTTGTGTGCAAGAAAAGGCTATGTAAGAGAAGATCTAGAGTGCAGCCATTATATGAAAAATTTTGATTCTGGTCATATCCTACTAAGGTTGCCGAGAGCAAAGCAATTGCAAGCAACAATTAACAGGAACTTCTCTACATTGGCATCCTGTAGATAGTACTTAGACCATCTAGGAGACTAAATATTTGATGGCATTAAAGAATTTATGCGATGCTGGAATTAAAAATTTAATGAAAATGTTCCAAAGTGATATTTTTTTGATAGATGTTAATTTTGCAGTACAATTTTTTTTTTATTTTTTTTGTTTATTATGTGAATATTATATGATATATTTACATCATTTTCATTTTCATTAAATATACAATATTTAAATTTTCATTTATTTTAAATTTTATAATTAAAATTTTTATTTTTATTTTTATTAATTTATATTAATTTTAATATTAATTAAATTTAATGAAATTAATAATAATAAATTAATATTATTCTATTTAGCGACGCCATTGAAATGAAAACAACAAAAGGGCATCACAAAAAGGAAAAAGATGCAGAAAATGTCAAACTTTGGAAATGACTTTAGCAACACCAAAGTGTGTCGCTAAACTACAACACTAGAATCGCGCCGCTGTGGTGTCTTTTGTGATTCATCTATTTAATTTTGATCTCCCAATTAACAACAATATTTTATTACCTAGTGACAAACTACATAACTAGCGACGCTTCATCGCTAAATCTACTTAACTACAAGCCTTTTAGCGACGTCTTATTTTCATCACAATAGCATCACTATATATATTAGCGATGCCATTTATTTATTTAGAGACGCCTTTTTGGTATTGCTATTTTATTAAATTCTTGCAATATATATATATATATATATAAACACATACACACGAATATTTATGTTAGTTTGGTGTATTTACTTTCATAAATATATCAATAATTTATTTTTATTTTTATTTTATTTCTCTAGATTAAAAAAGATTTTTTAAAAAAAAATAAGTCCATGTATATTTGATGATCATCTCTTTAATTTTTATTCAAGTTTTAAAATAATTAATTTTTAGAAAATAAAAAAATATATACCTAAGTTTCATTATTTTTTATATATATTAATATTTTTCAGATATATGTTATATGTATAATAATAGTGATAATAGTATTTAAAAAAAAAAGAAAAATTGAAAACGGAAATCAAAAGCAATGGAGCATAGCAGCATGCCTGGGCTCAAGCACAAGCAATGCTTTTCTGGTATGGGATGATCCGGCTGCCGATGAAGACAAGGGCGGCAACGGTGAAGCTGGTCGGTGGCCAACAAGAAGAAATCTAAAAAAAGCGAAAAAGAAGAAGAAATGTAAAAGAATGAGAAGGGAGGATGAGGACGTACCTAGGCTTGAACGGCGGCTGGTGGATCAGCTGGTGCAGCAGTGAAGCTTGTGGCACCGATCGGTGAAAAGAGATGGGCTTAGTAAGTTGGTGAAAATGGATCCGTATGAACTTAGACGGGTATGGAAAAGGGAAAATTTTAAAAATAAAAATGGGTCCGTATGAACTTGGACGGGTATGGAAAAGGGAAAATTTCAAAAATAACACAAAAAAGGCAAAAAATATCATTTTTATTTTTCTCATGAAAAAGTTTCATAATTTATAAATTTCAAAAAACAACATTTTTACCTAGTTACATGTTTGGCATATTTTTTGAATTTGTTCATAAAAAAAAAAACTCAAAAAATGATAAAAAATAAAAAGATATTAATTTATATTAAATTAGTGTATACCAACAACTTTATATACAAATTGCAAATTTGTAAAAGATAAAAAGATATAATAATAGTAAATGGTATACGTATACCAAAATTTGGTATACATTAAGTATATGTTTGGTATCCGCAACTACTTTATATATATATATATATATATATATATATTGCAAATTTGAAAAAAATTAAAAAGATAAACTTAGTGAATAGTATATGTATACCAAAATTTGGTATATAGTAAGTATATATTTAATATTTGCAACTACTTTAATACATACATATTGCAAATTTGAAAAATTAAAAATATAAATTAACAATAAATGGTATATGTATACCAAATTTTAGTATACCTTAAGTATATATTCGGTATCTGGAACTATTTTATATTTATATAGATTAGAAATATGAAAAATTAAAAAGATAAACAGTAAATGATATATGTATACCATAAATTAGTACACGTTTTGTATATATTTTATATCTGCAACTACTTTATATACACACAAATTGCAAATTTGAAAAAGTAAAAAGATAAACTAATAGTAAATAATATATGTATACCAAAATTTGGTATATGTTTGCTATTTGAAACTACTTTAAATATATACATATTGCAAATTTAAAGACTTAAAAAGATAAACTAATAGCAAATGGTATATGTATACTAGAATTTGGTATACATTAAGTATCTGCAACTACCTTAATGCATACATATTAAAATTTTCAAAAAATTAAAAAGATAAACTAATAGTAAATGGTATATGTATACCAAAATTTAGTATATGTTAAGTACATGTTTATATATACATATTGCAAATTAGGAAAGTAAAAAGATAAACTAACATTAAATGGTATATGCAATTCAAATGATATTCATCTATTATAAATGTAAAATACATTTGACATATACTAAATATATTGAATAATTTTCTCTAAATTAGAGGAATATTGACCAAAATAACTATTGCTTTTGGCTTTCTTTTGGTTCAGCAGTTATAATTAATTATTAACATCTAGTTAATGACGCATAATTAAAGAGTGAAACACAAATTATTAAAAATTTCAACTCTCAATTTTTCAATTTTAGTTTTGAATAATTAACTATTAAATTTTGAAATGTTATTTTAAATTTAATGTTCTCAAACACTGTATATTAATAGTTGGAAATTCAATCATTTCAAGGTTGATTCATCCAAATTAATCCATTATCATCACTAGTGAATCAAATATTCAATATATGATAAAATATTTATCTTATAATTCATCAGTTAGATTAAAAATTCAAATTCTTGATAGGGAGACAAGGTAATTGTTGTTATTAATTCAAAAACTAAAGTTTTAAATAAAGCACAATAAGCTAATTGAGACTTGTAAAGATCTAAATATAGTACAAAACTTTAGTTGCTTGGGACCCATATCTCGTATAATGCATGTCACTATTTTATGGGTAGTAATATTTTACTAGTATGGCCAAAGCTACAAGACCAGGCGTGGCAAGTTGTTGGAAAAGGGGACCTTGAAAAAGAAAGAATGGATGAAAGAGACGCTTTAAAAGAAATACCAGCAGCATAAAAATGTATACAAAAAAAAAAATGATGATACCAATGAAAATTTCTCGAAAAAAAAATCATACTACATGTAATTTCCTCTATGGAAAAAGGCAAAGTTGGATTTTGTTCAAGGTTGTTAAATGGGTTTAGCGAGAAAAAGTATTAGATTAAAAAGGATTTTTAGTGGGTTTAAATTCAAATAACTGAGCGCAAATAAAGAGAATGTAGATGTTTACTTTGAACTTGAGGGTTTAAGGGAATATGGCTAGGAGTAGAATTCAAAAAATAAGAGGATTGTGTTGGATTGGACTGTAGATTTGTTGAAGGCCAAAACTAAAAACATAAACAGAAGCAAGGCTTAAATTCAATCTAGCATCTGCGGAGCCAGCACATACAATAATTATCAATCAATAACAATAAGTAAATTCAAGCTGATCAAGTTAATTATCTCAAGCTTCCAGAATTTTTATTTTCAATTTCTTATTAAATTTCCAAACCTCTTGACTTTTGTCATTTATTTATCAAAGTCTTTTCTAAATACAAAATTATTATATCAATGTACTCAAGTTTACATTAACACATGCAAAAAAGTTGCAAATTCATATTTCTCTTTATTTCTCGTGTGACAATTGGTGAAATTGTATCAGTGAATTCAAGTTTCTTTAAGAGACTCTTTTTTTTTTTTTTTTGTCTCTTTTCATAATCGTTTAAAGAAATCAAGTACGAATGAGACTCCAAAAATCTCTAGCATGCCTTGCATTAATTCCAATAAAAAAAAAAGGCATCAATAA
The DNA here is from genome assembly GCA_947687605.1 of Reutealis trisperma. Lineage (NCBI taxonomy): Eukaryota > Viridiplantae > Streptophyta > Magnoliopsida > Malpighiales > Euphorbiaceae > Reutealis > Reutealis trisperma. Next base: position 103,271 of record CANTUT010000467.1, read on the forward strand.
TTCTTAATTTAATTAAATCCAATTTATGTACTACTTACTTTAAACACACTTGTTTACTTAAAGTTACTATCTCAAAGATGGAGTAATATATCACTTTATCTCATGGCCGCACAAATATTTGGCTTTCAATAATATTTATCAGCCCAAAATAATTAAAATAAATAACTCATTACTCCTTGCATTTGATTTTTTTTTTTTTACCATTAGCATAATATTCAAATAAAGAATAATTGTATCCATAGTTATGTATTTATTAAATTGATTTTTATAGCAAATAAACTATCATAATATAATAGTTGTATCAATAAATTTTTAATGCAGTGATATTAGATTTTTTGAATTTGGTCCTCCAGTCAAAAAATATATATAAGAATTATATAAAATTTCGTAACTAATATTTTTTTACAAGTTTCTATTTTTATTTTATAAATTTAAAATTTTTTATTTTTAAACATAAATGAATCTTAACAAAAAAAAAAATATGTTAATTAAGTCCAAAATTTAAATTTAAACTTAAAATAAACATTAAAAAATTTAAAAAAAAATTGAACATTTACCTAATATAAAGTTTCAACAAAAATAATTTATACATTTCAAAACTGATATTTTCGACTAGTAACAAAATATAATACTAGCTGTTTTTACACAATAATGTAATTTTTTGTTTAAAATTTTTGCTTTAAGAGCATCTATAACCCATGCTATTTTTTAGTTGAAATACCATTTTGCAGCAGAAATTTTATTCCAATCACTGTATTTTTCATGCCATTCAGCAATCTTTGTATACTACTAAAAAAATTATTAAGTAGACTGAGTCTATTACGTCACTCATAAACTAAATTAATAAAAATATGATACATCAATTAATTATGCCAAATTACTTACAAACTAATCTAATAAAAATAAATCATATCAATTAATGATACTATAATCTACCGGTGATTTGACATCATTAATGACATGTCATATTTTTATTGATTTAGTTTATAAATAACGTGGTAGACTCAGTCTACTTAAAAATTTCTCATAGTACCATGCTAAAATTGATGTGGCGATGTGCCACAACATTTTATATTTTTGCAATTTTTTTTAATTACCAAAAAAAGACCTAATAATTATTGTATTTACCAAGTAATTGGAACATATTTCATTTATGTCTTATATTTGTCATTCTTTCATCTTAATCAAATATTATTTCAATAAAAAAATTCAAATACAAATTATATTAATATTATAACTTTTTTAATTGTGCTCTATTACTGTTATTAATTAATTATTCAATGTAATGGTTGTTTTGTATTTTTTTAAAAAAAATTATTTATTTATTAATATATAAATAGTAAATCAGTCTTTTTATAATATGTAAGATTTAATTAAATTTTTATTTAATTCAATATTATTAAATAATAGAATATATTTTTATTGGAAGAATATGTAAAAAATATTTTTGAGTATAATTTGTAAAATAACAAAAAAATATAAAATGAGAGATCAAAGGGAATATAAATAGAATATTTTTTTAGTGTCAAAAATAAAGATGATAATTAGAGATAAATTTATTATAATTATATTATTTTAGTGTCAAAATTACTATATTCTAATACTATAGGTAGGAGATGATTTATCAGGGCATAATTTTGAAAGCCATAATTATCGCCTGAGTATTTTGAATTTTGAAGCAATGAAAGAGATAGGTAATGGTGCCTTCTTATATGATGTTATATTACTGATTAGATTCTGAAAGGGTTACAATCCAACGGTAACATTTTTGAACGGTCCTGGCGGGACCCACAAATGGCTGGAATGTCAAAAAATTATGACTTTTTTTTTTTTTTTGTCTTGTTAGGGAATTTGTGCTGTTTTTTTATTTTATTTTATCGTTAAGAGATAGGTCCACTTCTTGCTAATAGTTACAGCAAATTTGACACACAACTCAATCTAATGAGACACGTTGTGCCATTTGGAAAAAAAAAAAAATTTAAGTTTTTTTTGCTAAAAAGTAAGGATATTCAATAGAAATATTATATGCTGTATAATAAGATAGCTTTTTTTTTTTTAATATTTTTTTATTAAATTAGTAATTATTATTTATAATTTAAAAAATTTGAATATAAAATATCCCATTTTTTATAAATTTAAGAGAATGAGAAAATCAATTAGAATATATCTTATTAGCTACGAGACATAATAAATTTAATATTTGTTTTATTTAAAAAAAATATTTTTAATTTTTGGGATGTTTCAAGAAATCGAAACATTTCTATCAATAGTATTATTTTTTTTACTTTTTTTCTATTTTTAATTCTTATTAATTTTTATCTTTAAGATGTATTTAATATTTAAAAGAAATATAATTAAGTATATTTATTATATTATTAAGAATATAAAAGAAAAAAATATCATTAATCTATCTTTTAGAAGATGTTTAAGTACATTTATAAATTTCAAAGCAAAAGTCTCACATAAATTATCAAATATATACCCATAATCTCCTATTAAACATGGACCTTTTGATTTTTAGGAACTCAAATTCTTCCCTTTTTTTTTTGGTCGAAACAGGAATAATATAATTGTATTTGTATTGTTTGATCATTGATGTGATGTTGAAATCGGCAGAGAATAATCTATCTACGGAATTCTTTTCATCCATTCTTTGGTTTTTATTTGACTAAATAAAAGTTTAGTTTACACATCAACTGTAGAGATAAAAACAAAAATCAATATATATATATATATATATATATATTATAAAATATTTTTTTTTATTTTTTATGCATTTAAATTTAAATAATTAGTAATTTTTTTATTTAAAGTAATTTTTATTTTATCAATTCAAGAGAGAAATTAAATTTAAATTTGTTATGGTCGAACTTATTATTATAGTAGAAGAGTTTGGTGGGACTAGACTTTTTATCAATTGCGTGTACTGTTCATATTTTCGGCATCAGTGGCTAATTTAGTGGAGGATTTTAGTCACAATCACAATAATAACAACTATCTATTTTGCAACCTCTAATCGTTGCAAAAACACATGGATCTGGAATAACAAATGTACATATTAGAGGTATGCCGTTTAAAAAAAAAATAAAAAAAAAAAAAACGGGTGGTGAATAAGTAATCATTTTTAATGAAGATTTTTTTTTTGAGCAATAATGAAGATTTACTTTATCTGAATCATCAAGAAAAAGTAATTAATAAAATATTAAAAAAATGAGGTAACATGATAATTTGCTGATAAATTTTGAACAATCAAACAGTGGGCCTACCAGATGCAGACTTATGCTCACACATTTGAAAAAATATTTAGAAAAAATAATACATTCATGTTTTTTAACAAATCAAAATTTCATGTTTACGGCTGTTTTCTATATTTAGATATAGTCTGGGGGTGAATACACACTCACTCTAAATAATAGTCTAAATTCACATTCTTATCCCTAATTTAAAAAAGAAAATAATAATAAATAAATAAGGCAAACTGCCAAAAAATGTAAAGGGTTGACAGTGATACTTGCCAAAAAAGCAAGATATATAGAAAGTCAGTTGTTGGGTGTTATTTAGGTCCAATTACTAATTAATGACCAATAAAGTATTAACTATTAACTTGATTTAGTGTTAAATACATTTATCATGTGCCTAGGAACATTTGAGCTGTTAAATTAACATTCTTTATAATATGGAATTAAGCTCTTGAAAAATACTATACAACCAAATATTTTTATTTTAATTGATGTGTCATTATTTTATTTATCAAAATTCTTTTTCAAAAATATATTATATAAAACATTTTCTCATACAATGATGCTACATTAATTGGAATAGGAAGTTAGGATAAAAATGTTAGATTGTGTAGTATTGTTGTTATAATTTTACGTACATTAATTTTTTTTTTTACAATGGAGAAATGAAATTTTTAGCAATAAAATGGTATTACGGACAAGAGATTTTACAAAATTTATGAATTTAGACTAAATTTGTCGTCTGATAATCCAAAAAATAGTTAAAATATATGGATTTTAAAAAATCTCTAACATTCCACAATTTTTTATTTTTGAAGGTTTTAATTTTCTATAATTCTTTATTTTTGAAGATTTTAATTTTCTATTTCTTAGGTGGAAAAGCTAAAAATCTACCATTTCTTGTGTATAAAAGATTGTGATATTTTTTTAATTTTAAGATTGTCCCTAATAATCTATTAATTTTATAATTAATCTAAACAGTAAAATTTTTAAAATTTATAAATTTCATAATCAATAAATTTTAAATTCATAGATTTAAGAATCGCACAATTCAAACGAAGTTTAAATACTTTTAATTGTCCAAGAAAACACAAATCATAATTTTAGATAATTTGCATTTTTTAAATTACCACCCACCAAACAGTTAAGCATTGAAAAAAAAAAAAAAATTCAAACAGAGTATTAGTGTGTAAAATATTATTGAATTTATAGGACTATATGTTTTCTCATAGGCAACCCAAAAAGTTAGATATTTAAACCCTATTTTTTACTTTCCATAAAAAAAAAAAAAAACCCTATTTTTTACTTAAGAAATTATTAATCTATATATATATATATATATATATATAATTATTAAGCAACCTAAAATTCTTTATATATATATATATATATATAAAGAATTTTAGGTTGCTTAATAAATACAAATAAGAATAACCCCTAAATCTGGGTTTGGGGAAGAATAAAATAATGGTAAAAAGAATATTTTATTATGAATTTCACCCATGAAGCACTTTATTTATCTATTTAAGCCGAACATCAGCTGAGTACATTTCACACTCTCAGTGTCTCTGATGTATGCTTTCTTGAAACTATAAACTATAGCCAGAGGATATCAGTTTCTTTTCTTTATCCCGCAAATCCGAAATTTAATTTATCCTTTTCTTACGTACCCTTCTCTCTCTCCTTCTCCCTGTTCCTGAAGTTTTTAGCTTCTGGGTTTGCTTCCCCATGTAAGTTCAAAGGCTACATTATCATTTCTTTCTTTTCATTTTTAATTTGGTCAGCTCAAAATGTAATGCTATATTTTGTGTATGAATATGCTAATGAAGTTTCTTTTAACTGATTTTTCATTTTCAAGAACCTGATTCTTCTTGCTCTGTTCAAATCTTTATGATCCTTGTTGATTTGTTGACTTTAAATCATTTATTTTAGCTCTTTGGATTGTACCGTTGAATTTTATTTGTTACATTTGAGCTTGGTTACTAACTATGCTTAGTTTCCAGATTTTAAGTCACCAGGTCCATCTGGGTACTAAAATGGGGAGATTGTCAACACCCATATGGGGATTTCTGCTATTGTGCTGCTTGGCAGCTGCAGCAGGAGAAACAAAATATCTGAAATACAAAGATCCAAAACAGCCATTGGGTGTTAGGATCAAAGATTTAATGAGCAGAATGACTTTACAAGAAAAGATTGGGCAAATGGTGCAGATTGAGAGAAGTATTGCAACCCCAGATGTCATGAAGAAGTATTTTATAGGTAAAAATATTCTTTAAAAAAGTTTTTGCATTTGGTTTCACTTACCCATTTACATGTTCTATTATCTTAGTTTCTTTGGATTAGTGTTTGGTCTTTGTATGCATATAAGATACTTGTAACAATGAATTTTTGAGTTTGTGGATATATGGTTCAATCTTGATTTGCTAACTAGTTATTAAATGGTTAGTATTGTAAATGGAACGGGTGACGATCGTGTGCAGGGAGTGTGCTTAGTGGTGGAGGAAGCGTGCCAGCACCGAAGGCTTCAGCTGAAACTTGGGTCCAAACAGTGAATAATATCCAAAAGGGGTCTTTGTCCACTCGGCTTGGAATTCCTATGATTTATGGGATTGATGCGGTTCATGGACACAACAATGTCTACAAGGCCACCATATTTCCTCACAATGTGGGGCTTGGAGTGACCAGGCACGTATATGCAGTATGGAGAACTGTTGGTTAATTCTTGATTTGATTTTAAGAACTTGTGCTAGCTATGTCGTGAAGTGATGCCAATTTGATTTGTTATTATGCAGTCACCACATTTCCATCGCGCTGTTACAAAGTGATGAATGGATTCGAGGATTTTCTAATTTGATGTTCTCTTGCGCTGAAAATATGTGTCAATTTGTTAAATTAATATGCTAAAAACCAAAAATGTAAATGCAGACTCAACTCAACTTAATTCAGGTCTAATCCCAAAATTCAAATGCATATTTAATTATTTATTAATTTGTTGAATGCCTGAAGGTGAATTGTCAACGTGATAACCAGTGAATTAAACTGTGAAAAATTGAGTGTTTGATTGCTTTCGTGTAACTATTAAGTTTGAAGTTATAAGTAGACAAATGATATTTCATTCTCACTGGTCCAGTAGAAAGCAGCAATGTTTTATCTGAAAGGATTTTTCCTCATCTGTTTAGCAGAATAATCAACTGTATAATCTCTTTTCTTTTCTTTTTCTTTTTAATTTTTTTATATCATAATACTTTTTATTTCTCTCAGGGATCCTGAGCTTGTAAGAAGGATTGGAGAAGCAACTGCTCTTGAAGTTAGAGCTACAGGAATTCCTTATGTTTTTGCTCCATGTATTGCAGTAAGAAACATGACAACAATTTGATTATTACATGTTCTAGAGAGTCTCAACCAAATGCTCTAATATACTGTTTGCTATCTTATTCTGCTTTTACAGGTTTGCAGGGATCCAAGATGGGGACGTTGTTATGAAAGTTACAGTGAAGATCATAGAATTGTTCAGGCAATGACTGAGATTATACCTGGTTTACAAGGATACCTTCCTGCCAATTCTAAAAAGGGTGTTCCTTTTGTTACTCCTGGAAAGTAAGTGCCTTGCCAATAAATAGCTGCTTCCGCGTTTGGATTTGACTTGGCAATCATGATGCATGTTATTCTACACCTTTTATTTTTTCCACAAATTTGTCTAAATCCAGACGAAAGGGAAAAAAAGAAGTTACATAGACTGAATTAGGAGAGCAGTGGTTTAATCCAAGTTCAAACTCAAATGAGCTTGTGTCTTAAATTGATTGTCCTGACTTTGAAAATTCAAAGTGGTTTCATTTATTCTTTTATTTCTTTAATGTTTTCACTTTTTAATTGTGAACTTCTTGTGTGTTTTTCTTGATTTTTCAGTTGTTCTCTTCTCTGATGCCGCTTGTTTAAATTTCATATGAGCACTAAGGAGATTTCTTTGCACATTTCAATGTTTTTATAGTGGCATAAAAATATCACCCATTGTCTAATTTATGTTGTTTAAAGGGTTGAGCCCGTTTTCATATGTCATCAATAGTTCTACATCATGTGGAGGTAGCTTCCTTCCTCTAGATATTTTTCACTGTTGAGTTGGGCCACATGGTGGACCCTTTCCAGTTATGGAACATAAATAAATGACATAAAAATATCTAGGTACCTAGTCCCTTGTGGGCCTTTCTCTGTTCAAGCTTCATCCATTATAGAAGGCACTTTCTTTATCTTATCTGCAGTTTGGAAAGTTTCAAGTCCTTGGGATGTATTATGCATCACTTTCAGTTTTCATTAAGTAATCCCTTGGACGCTCTTGGGATGGTCTCAAAGGCTCAGCCATGCGGATGGCATTAATGGTGGGGCACACATCTCTGGCTAAAGAGCAAAGAGAGGATTTAGAGGATTTGAGCTTCCCATGTCTGACCTAATGTGGTTTCCAGCTGATGTCAGACTAAAATGCTGAGGTCTCTTCTAATTTAATATGCTGGTCCAATAACAGTTGTTTCTTGAGCAAGCTGTTTGCTTTGCCTTTTTATAGCTTAGAAACATCGCTTTAGGAGAAAGTCTTGTCATAGAAAGCACTAGACTTTGTGATAGAAAGCACTAGACTCATGCCGAGATGCATGGTCAATAGGTCCCACATGTTAAATCTATTCATTAGATAGCATTAATCAAACTGTTTATCAGTATGTACCATTATGGTTTGAACTAATTCCAGAGTAATTGTTTTGGTCGGCTGAATTGACCATTTGGATCTCAGGTATCCAAAATGAAAATGTGTAATTCAAGATCTTTAACCTGTTGATACTAATGGTGATTGAAATGCTATGTGTCTGGTACTGAATCTTGAACTTTTGATTGCCACTAATGTTAGAATTTGTTTTATGAATCTACAAATTTATCTAGAAGTCCTTTTACGAGGTGACTCTGGAAGGTGTCTGGTAGTGCAGCCATAGGTATAATCCCCCCTTTGTGATTACTTTTACGGGTGGCTGAGAATTCCACATGCAGGAGGAGGTATTCTGGTCTGATATCTGTAGGTTCATGGGTTTATTCATAATGAAGAGTTCTTTTTGATCAACCATTTAAAATCGCCTACAATTCAGTGAAATTCCTTAAGGGAAATAATTGTATTCTTGGAACTTTGCATTAGCAATTTCCCCTGACCAGTTGATTATTTTCCTTAGGACCAAGGTTGCAGCCTGTGCTAAGCACTTTGTGGGAGATGGCGGCACGACTAGGGGAATCAATGAGAACAACACTCTGATAAATTTGCAAGGGTTGCTTAACATCCACATGCCAGCATACTACAATGCTATTAACAAGGGAGTTGCAACAGTCATGGTTTCGTACTCCAGTTGGAATGGAAAGAAGATGCATGCTAATCATGATCTTGTCACTGGATTCCTGAAGAACAAGATGAAATTCAGGGTAAAATATTTATTTAAATAAATTCTGTTTCTTTCTTGAGTCGGTTGACTGAAATACAATTTAGTTCCTATGCATAATTTGTTGCTGTGGGTACATTTCAGGGGTTTGTTATATCAGATTGGGAGGGGATCGACCGGATTACCTCTCCTCCACATGCTAATTATTCCTATTCTGTTGAAGCTGGAGTTGCTGCCGGAATTGACATGGTCAGTGAAAGTTTTGTATGATCTAGGAAATATTATTTCAGAATGTTAAAGTGTTCAGTAAACTATGATTAGTAGATGAATTGAAGTGTTGAAATGGAATTTATTGTTCTGCAAATTAACACACTAATGTGTCTCTCTTTGTATTGCAGGTCATGGTTCCCTATAATGTCACTGAGTTCATTGATGATCTAAACTATCAGGTGAAGAACAAAATTATCCCCACGAGCAGGATTAATGATGCTGTACGAAGAATTTTAAGGGTTAAATTTACCATGGGTCTTTTTGAGAATCCACTCGCTGATCTCAGTTTGGTCAACCAACTTGGTAGTCAGGTTTGCTGCTTCAATCTTCCTGCTGTAAAAGCCTTTTTCATTTATTACTTTTAAATGTGAAAGCTTTTATTAATCATATAATGTGCCTTGAACAGGAGCATAGAGAATTAGCAAGAGAAGCTGTAAGGAAATCACTTGTGTTACTAAAGAATGGTGAAGCTGCTGATGAACCATTGCTACCTCTTCCCAAGAAAGCACCAAAGATACTAGTTGCTGGAAGCCATGCTGACAACTTGGGCAATCAATGTGGAGGCTGGACAATCACATGGCAGGGTCTTGGTGGAAATGACCTCACATCTGGTATGTTTATAATTTATAAAATTTCCTTTAAAGAGAATGTCTATAATTTCCAAAAAAGTTTGGAGGATTTAATCATTTTCTAAAGCTTTGCTGATATCATCATCTGTCAAAGCATGAATTGTTAATCTGTAAATTTGGAATTCTGGGACGTGCATCAAATGCTTTTTTCTTTTTTTCTTCTGCTTTTGAAGGGGAGAATGGCTGCTGAAATTTTAACATTTGCATTATGAAACAAGAACTTCACCACTAAACTAGTAGCCAATAGCATGCATCAAAATAATTTTGAAATACTAATAGTCAAATAATTTATTTTTTTCCCATTCTGTTATGACAATATATTTAATGGAATACCATCCTCATCAACAGGCACTACAATTCTCAATGCGGTGAAAAATACAGTTGATCCTACCACCCAAGTTGTCTACAATGAGAACCCAGATCTTAACTTTGTCAAGACTAGTAAATTCTCCTATGCCATTGTTGTAGTTGGGGAGCCACCATATGCAGAAACATCTGGTGACAGCCTAAATCTGACAATACCTGAACCTGGACTGAACACTATCACCAATGTGTGTGCAGCTGTGAAATGTGTTGTTGTTGTCATATCTGGCCGTCCTGTCGTGATCCAGCCTTATCTTGCAAAGATAGATGCGCTTGTAGCTGCTTGGCTTCCAGGAACTGAAGGCCAAGGTGTAGCGGACCTTCTATTTGGTGACTATGGATTCACTGGCAAGCTTGCACGAACCTGGTTCAAGACAGTAGACCAGCTCCCAATGAACGTTGGTGATCGAAATTATGACCCTCTGTTTCCCTTTGGGTTTGGTCTAACAACTAAGCCTACTAAGAACTAAAATTCATCAGCTGTATTGCATTAGTCACACATTATTTTGCTCTTTCATGGTTAAAACTTCACAAAGGGTCAAGCTGTTAGTAAAGAATGGCATTGAAAATGAAATGTATGATTTTAGATTACTGGAGTGATAATGAATGGCTTACATTCTTATCATGCGCCTTTCCCCATCCATTTCTTTCTGATGTTTAGTTTACATACCATAAAAATCTTTTTATTTTAATTAACACTATATTTTAAAATTAAAATTCGTTGAATTTCTCTTATTTCTTGTAAAAGTTAATTATATATTAACATTAAACATACTAATGTATTGAAATTTGTAATAAAATAAATATTTATCATATTTTAAGAATTCTTTTATTTATATATTTAAATGGGTTACACATCTCATATATATGACGTGTATAAAAAATATATGTTCCAGTTAACATTAATTATTTTAACGTCACACGAGATTGTAATATGACACTATTAGGATGATGGGTGCAAATTGCCACCCTATTAAAAATAGAATATTTTCTAATTCGTGCCCTAACTTAGTAATCAAAGTGCTCTAGGAATACCAGAGTAGTAAATATAAAATCCATGCTCCCCTAAAATAATATTACATTAGAAAATTATAATACAACATACCATATTATACAATTGGTAAAATTACATAAATAGTGTCTGAATTTTTTTATTTTTACTATTTTGGTGTCTTAATGTCTTTTTTTTGGAATCAAGTGTCTAAACTCTATAGTTACATATAAATGGAGTAGTTTTAATTGGTGAAGTGCATTGGGTCATGACTCAGCAAAAATTAGGCCTCACACACTTCACGGCAGGATGCCACGTCATAAGAAGTAATTAAAATTAGTCTTTTTAATTGCTTCTAATGATGTGGCGTCCTGATGTGAAGGGTGTGGAGCCCAATTTTTGCTAACTCATGACCAATTGCTGCTACTCCACATACAGTTTAGTACAGTTAGGGTGAATGGGCATGTCTTCTAATTCAAACTTGGCCAATCTTTTTTCATGTAAGGCATTAATTTCTAGTATAAGTCCTATAAGAACTAGTGGCTGAGTCCTATTACCATCATTGGCTAGGAAAGCAGCAGGGAAAGGAAGACCGAAGTAAGACCAAATTGTCTTGCACAGATGTTCGAGTGATAAACTTTAATGCCACATTTATTGTCTAAAAGGGCACTTAAGTGTAAGTCCCAAGCAAGAAGAGCACTAGTCCATGATTCGGCCTATTCATCTAATAGAAACTCATTGGCAAGAGAAAGTTTTCATATTTGAACCTAGTCCACTTAGGGCCAAATTCAGATGGATGAAATGGACAAAAGAGGGACGACTCTTTATATTAGGTGGAGTAAAAGAAGAGGAAAACTTATTTGAATTGTAAATTTTTGAAAGAATAATCCCAAATCCATCGAGCATAACTTAGAATGGTATTTAGGGCAAGTTTAAAAGAATTGAGCGATAGTTCAGGGAAATATGCAAGTAATCAAAATTAGACCATCCATAGTGGGCCACAGATGATACTGAACGATTGAGGATTACCCCCATAAAGAAAAGTGTGAATGGCATAGTATAAATGTGCTAAGATATAGAGCCTAAGAGCCAGTTTGCTGCCCGAGGCAAAAGCAACATCAATTTTTAGATGTTATTTTGTTATATTAACTGAGGCGGAACAAAAAACAAACTTGCATAGCCAATAAAGAAGGAAGACAATATGTTCCTCATCAGAGGTTTGGGGATCATAAGCTTAGTTATTAACAAAGAAGTTGCTATAGTTATAAGCTATTTTACTGAAATAAATGTCAAATTTTTAGTATTAGCTTCCATGATGGCAGCTATGGTTTCTCCAAATAGAGAAATATTAAATAGGATGGCCAGTCAAATAAAGTGATAGACATTAGGTTGAATTGAAAAGCAAAGATATTGCTTATAGTCGACCAAAATAATAAGGCAACAATGAGTAAATATTTTTGAAAACCGATCCTTGTTTGTGAATCTCTAGTAATTTGAGGATGTTGAGGGATTCCCACTGTTTAGAATGAAAAGTATATAAGTGTCGATACTAAAAGGTATACTCGGCTGGTACAATCGGCCAAGATCTAGGGGCTTCACCATGTGCAGAAGAATTGAGAAAGTTTTTTAAACTAAACCTAGGTAGAGTGCTAGAGTTAAACAAGAGTTTTTCAAAGGTTTGTTTGCACTCAGTCAATACTGGCCCTAATATGAAATTAGGAGTCGAATTATTCAATACCTTGAGGGGGTTAGGCTCATGAGATTCAGCCATCAAGTCAAAGGTCTAGTGTGGTTTGCTTCAAGAATTGTCCTTTCCTTTTGATTTCGACATTCTAGTAAGGCCAAATTGTAGAAATAAGAATTAATCCTAAAACGGATGTATAAAATACAATAAAAGAAAAAGAGTAAGAACTTACTTGAATACATGAAGATTTGAAGGCTGAAGCAGAGAGAATGATTCAAATTTTAAGTAGTAAAAATAAAAAGTGATGACAAACTTTGATTAGTAGTAAAGTTAAACAAATTTTTACCTATTGCAGGGCTTTCATAAGACTAAATTGTGGAAGTTAAGGAGTTGTGACGGTTTTGTTCCCTCATTAATTGAAAAGCAACTGCTAGTTGGATTTTTATTTTGGCGGTAACTGGGAAATGGAAGATGAGAAGGCTTGACATTTCAATTGCACCATTTAAGTCACATGTGGATCGAGCAATTTGAGTGACCAAACTAGAGAGCAAGATCTGTAGAAAGTTCGATCAATGGTTAAAAAGGGCGTAACCCTTCATCTTTGCCAAGACAAAAGGTTGCATGCGACATTATTAACGCTGGCCCAGAAATCAAGGGTCTAAGTTGATTAAGAGGCCCAGCTAAGTAAAGGCCCATGAGGATAGTTGACAGTTGGCATAAATAGGATTTTTAGGTTTCGCTGATCCTTATAAATACTCACATAAATGCTAGTAATCATCATCACTAACTTTAAGATAATACCCATTTTCTCTAAAATTGATTATGGCAATCTCTGAGTTGATGACAAATTTTACCTATATGCTTGCCCTTTTTTTGATTGACAGTTCATAGAAATCTAGATATCAAATCCTTGACGAGTGACATTGAAGCCTCCGGCAGCTGAAATACTTAGCTTTTTAGGTTATTATTCTTCTACACAGATATCTGACTTTGATGTTGATGGAGATTTGATGCTTATATATAGTAAATCTGGGTTTATTTTACTATTCATATTAATATAAAAATACCACAAATAGTAGTATAGCATTAAATTCCAGAAAAAGTACAAAAATATTTGTAATAAATGGTAATTTTCATATTTTATCAGCATTGTGACAGGAACCCAATATTCAAACAATCAAAAGATATTTGTTGCTATTTTTAGCTTGCAAACACAACTTCATAAGTATCTCCCTTGTACTCCACCTTAAACTCATTATCACCATTCCACATCATATGACATCGTGTGCTCCTAACACAATTATTATAAAGTTTTTTCCTAATTTTAGGACCAAAATCACATACCATTTATCACAGTGGTCCCTATTATCTCTCAATCTATTTAACACTAACTTTCTAATATCCTCCTAACGTTGAAATAATGTTTTTTAACCTATACACAACTATAATGCCATTGAAAGCTTCAATTAAATTATTGTCAATAATGTCACACTTTACCTCTGTATGAAAGTATGACCTGCATCAATACCTTGGATGAAGATGAAGCATGTCCTTAAATCCCTGTAGCATCAATTTCTTCATTTCTTGCATGTTAGCATCAAAGTCAAGCATGTTGTTGGACTTTGCACACTTCCAAAATTGCTTTTATAAATCCTTATTCTTGTGTTTTTTTCTCCAATTAGCATATAAATGCCTAGCACAACACTTGTGTTTTGTCTTTGGAAGTTAGTTCGAAAAACATTAAATAATCCCTAGAAAACATAAACAATTACATAATATTAGAATACTTTATGAAATGGAAACATAAACTAAGAATACATTATGAATAACTCACCTATTGTTGATCTTTAATTATTGTCCATCCATTCCCATCCTACAAATCCAAATCCTTTGCAAACATGTCTATGAACCAATTTCATGTATCTTTGTTCTCCCTAGTAACAACAGACTATGCCACATGTCTTTGCAAGTACCTTACCTTTGATTGTTCCTTTAAGGAAACATCCATCCAACCCAAGAATTTTTCTGCATCATCTCAAAAAAGCCTTTTTTTAAACAATCAAAAGAGATGTACAACCTGTCAAATATAGGCATTACTCCTTATTTCCTTTTAACATCAAGTTTATGTATTTCCTAGATTAGAACTCTCAAAAGTCCTAAAGTCTTCCATCTTCTTTATGTAAATCTCCTTCTAATTTATCAATAATTAACGTTCCAACCCTTCTAATTTATGTCAAAGTCATATTTACTTTCAAATCTATCTTCACTAAATCCTTCAAATCGATTAACTTCATTGATTTAATTCCCTTATACTTGTGCAAATAGTTGGAAGCCAACCATTTAGTAGTCACCCTTTTATTTTTGGAGGTTGTTGGGAAGTAATGCTCACTTACAATGGTCTTTATATGAAAGGTTGTGTAGCATTATCTCTTAATAAATAAACAGTCCATGAACAATTCAATTTGCTACACTTCACTCTATTTTGCAAATTTGTATTTCTCACCTAAAAAACAAAAATATGCAGCATATTAGAATAGTTTATGAGATTAGAAATATAAATGAAGAAAAAATCATGGATAACTCAATAATTTTGCTGCCCTTTGTCCTTTTATTGAGTACCTTGTAACAACTTAAACTCCCTTGTTCCTCTGAATGTCATGCCTAAATAAAATGAAATTTTTTTGCCTTTGTATCATATGCAGGAAATCTATTTTTTCTCCTAACAGCATGGTTATCATTAGATTCATCAATACTTGAGCAACTCCAATTAGAATCATCACTGTTTATGCATCCATTTGAGTTTCCATTTCCATCTTCTTCCTTTGTCTACAAATCTGAAAAATATCTAGGAATAGGTCTAGCTACACTAGTAGCTTTAGGTTGATTGTTATTTGCACTAGCAGCAGCTTGTCCTTCATTTACAAGTGGAGAATTGTTATCATTTCTTCTTTTCTTTCACAAATTTAGCAAAGATTGCTTGGCAAATTGCAACTCCTCATCATCTTCATCAGATTCCAACTGACAATCAAATACCTCATCACTGTATTCATTAATTTGTTCAACCTCATCATTGTCTTCAGAATCAGCTTCTTTATACTCATTCCTTTTACAGGTGTCAATATTCACTTCATTCTCATTCATAATATTTATGTCCTTTAAGAAGCTCTTCTGGATTTCACCAAAACAAAACATCTGGAACAACTACTTTAACCTAAAAATCTTGCAAACTCCTAAGAAAAGCTTTTATTTCATCATGTAAAGAAGCTTGAGTTACAGATCTATTAACTTCTTCATTTACTCTCTCATTAATTTCTACCTCACCAACACATTTGCAGCCCTATCCTTTATTGTACCACCTCTTATACACTCCTCATTAATAGACTTTACAGTATAATCTTCAACAATTAGATCCTAAATTTCACTCTCTTTTTAATTTCCTTCCTAACATCAGTATTTTTCCCTTTAATTACTGTACTAACTCCATCAAAATTATGCTCTAAATATATTTCAATCTTTTTATCTTTTTTAAGTATTTCTAGAAAAGTATCAGAGATCCCCTCACACAATAGCAACAACCCATGTGCTAAAGGTGTTTCAGGCTTCCTAAAATGGATCTTTTCAACTAATATACTTTTTGTTATATCCTGTAGATGCTTTTATAAAGCACTAAGTACAAAAGTGTTAATATCTATCTCCATCTCAATCTTATAATCCCCCATATAACTCATTTTACCATTACCAACAATAAAAATACCACCATAACAAATATCCAACACATATAATTCATTTTCCACGCTGTTAGAAAAAATAATAAAGAATTAATATCAAACAGATTTACTTAAGATTTTCAACATGAGAATATAGAATTCCAATAACAAAAAATATAACTCATTTTCCACGTGAGAATGAAATCGAATAAAAAAAAAAAACAATAAAGAATAAATAAACAACAAGAAAACAATAACAAATTTAGACAACAATGATCCATGATAATGAAAGAAAAAATAAAAAGAAATAGCCTTACCTTTTTGTGATTTAAACTCCTTAGATGATCTTCCATTCAACAAAATAATATTTTATTCAATTTATTATCAATATGAACTGATGCTAATTTCAACAAAAAATTTGTTTTGCAAAATATCTAAAAAAATCCCTAATTTTTTGATTTTTATTAATTTGGTGTCTCAACGTCCTTTTTTTTTTTTTTTTTGGCAATCAATTAACTAAACTCTATAATTACATATAAATTGAGTACTTCTAAGCAGTAAAGTGCATATTAGGTAGAGTGCTTCTGAGCGGTAAAGTACATAGTCAGTAGACTGACTTTATCCAAAAATACATGTCTAAACTTGTGGATGTCATTTATGCCTTGTAAGATTTCACCACCCTATCTAGCACTGCCCAATCTGACACTAATTCTTCTTGTGCCGTGCAGGGTTCTGAATAAGCCAAGTTAAAAGGTATGCATTTATGTGAAATCATTAACTTTGAGTGCTTTTATGGTATAAAGTACTATTATCCTAAGCTGAGGAGTAAACTTTTATGGTAGCGCTAAATAAACCAAGTATAAATTGAACTCCAAACCTAGGCTAATAAAAAGGCCTTAAAAAAGAGGAAAAATGTCCAAGCAAAGGCAATAAATTTTAACCTAAGAACAACTCCTATAAGATAAGCAAGACACAAGCAAAGAGGCCACCGTTTGTTTAGATTGGGTAAAAATGAAAACTTCTTGTTTCAAATGGCTTAAAATTTTCAATGCCCTTTTTTGGTGTAGTTGGGGCTATCTTGAGCTGAACAAATAAAAAAGGCAAGAACCTAGTTACCTAGGCTCACTCTTCTGTTGTTGACTGGCTTAGGGACATGAATTGGTTTTGGCTTGAGCTCTTAAGCGAGCAATCATTAGTTCGATTAGGTATACAATTTATTTTATAATGGTTGATATTGTCTACACCTACCTAACTAAGCTTTGTCATTTGCAGAGGCTATACCTAAACTGATTTCGAGTGAATTGCCCGAGTTTGAGACTATTGAGCCTCCATTTAAGAGGTTTAAGGACAAGGTAATTTTTGTTCATAATCAACCATATGTATAGATGTATTTTACTATATTATTTATTTTTGTTTTACGTGGTTATTGCAGGCCAACATGAGCTTTAAAATTAGACTTCCTTCCCCAAAGGATTTAGTAATTGGCTTAGCTCCCAATCCTTTCGAATCACCTGCCTTTATTGGTTGCAAATGCCAATCTCTGTCAAAGATTAAAAAAAAAGGGTCAAATCTTGGCTACCCCCAAGTGATATGAGAACCATACCACTCGCACAAGATTAAATTCATCTTTATGTCAAACTTTTTTCCTTTCTAAATCGAATAAGTAAATGTTGATATAATGCCAAATTTCAATCCAATGAAAAGAAAATCCAACTTCTCCTCTTCGGGTAAGCTATCTTGAAGTCTACTTCCTATCCCTTTGATAGCAAGCCAAGTATAAGTCCCTTTGCTCTAACTTTGCATTTAGTTTCCCATCTCCTAGTGGAGCTAAGCCATCTACTTCTCTAAGACCTGTTCCTATAGATCCATATCCATTTGCCTTAGAGTGCAAAGGAAATTAACCTGAGTATTGATCTAATTTCATGTATCTCATTTAAATCAAGACCATCAAAAGTGGCATAAAACTGCCTGGATTCTCTTCCTTTGATCCTTCATCCGAACTAAGCAGGTAAGCTTTATTGATGGGGAAGCCTATTTGGTTAATGATCTTAGTCTTATTTTGGGAAATATGCTTGGTTGATGATTCTTGTTTTGGTTTGGGAAGTCTGTTTAGTTAATGATCCCTATTTTGGTTCAGAAAGTTTGTTTGATTAATGATCCTTATTTTAGTTTGGGCAATTTTGAGAAGATCTTAGTTGTGCCGAGGAAACTTAGGCTTTTGAAGGTGAAAGATTAGGCCTTTTAGAAGGCTTGAAGAAATTTTGCTGGGATTAAAAGGACTTTAGAAATCACACTTTGTCAGTTAGATTTTTGTAAGATTGCCACTTGATTTAATGGGTCTTTACAAGTGGAGAGGGGTTAGTTTGGCTTGATGCAATGAGCATTTGGCTTACGTATCAATGATGAGGGATAAGGGTCATTTAACAACTTCGGCTAGGAAGCTAACTTTGTAGATGACTTGGCGATTTTAAAGGTGATGCCTCTAACAAGGAATAAAGGTAGCTTAGGTGAAAATTTGGCAAAAAATGATGACTTAGGGTATGCCCTTTATGTGATCTTCCTTTTGGCTGTCAAAATGATCCTTGGTAGAAACAAAGGTGATGCCTTTTGATGGGAGTTTCCTTCTACTTTTAGAAATGATCCTCAATAAAAATGATTTTTGCTTTCTCCTGTAGATCATATTGGATTATGCTCGATGAACTCATAGGGTGGTCCATTAGATGGAGTTTGACCATCCATTGGATGGAGGTAACCATCTTTAGTTTTTTAACTCGGCTCATTATCGTTTGGTGGATGACATTTGGATATAAAAGAGGAGAGGTCATTAGCTTGGTGTATGCATGACAGTGCATGATTGCAAATGGTTGTATAGATGTTGGTGAAAAGATGATGCATGTTTATGTCTACATGTTTTAGGATTCATGAACTTTTATTTATGGATTATTTGTGAGGATGTCTATAATGGATGATTGTACAGATGCAGGAGAGTGGATTCACAAGTTTGATCTGTGTATGTCATGAATGTAATTTGCATGGCAATGCCTACTTTTAAATGTGACCTTAGAATAAAGTAGCATGTAGGTTTGTGAAATGATTTTTAGTGGATTCCTAAGATTGTCTTAGGAAGATCTAAAAATTCTATGATATTCTTGAGTGATGACCATAATGATTAATTTAGACCCTAAGCAGGAAGGTGTTTATGCAAGCTTTGTACCTTGAACCAATGATCAGTTATTTGAAAAGATGATTTTAGAAAGAAGCCTATTTTTAAAGGACAAGAATTTAGTTATTTTGGCATGGGTCAGGGCTTGGCATGGCAATAGGATACCCAAGTTGGTTTGTAATGGATTTAGTTGGCAGGTTGCTTATTTTTAAGTTCAAAGGGGGATTTGTGTATTTAGGCTTTCCAAGACTTTAGAGGAAGGATTGGCTTTGGCAATGGGGGGTCGATGGTTTACTCTAGGTTTGAGCTCATGCTTATAAGGGGAGTTATAGGTTACCACTGATAGAGATTTATGGCTCACTCAATATGGCCTAATAGTTCCTTTGAAAAAACTAGGTTTTACTCTAACAAGACTTTAAAAAAATGGCTTTAGTCATGGTGGATGTTTTGGTTGTTAGGATGATCTGAAGATGGCTTGGGCTTTGAGGATTGATTTCCTTGAATGGTTCAGTTTAGGTTTCATAAGGGGACTGGGGCTTTAAAGGTGAATAGATAATTGGTGGATATACTCTTTGAGGACTTATTGGTTTCAGTTATAAGGAGAAATGATTAGGATAGTTTGGAGGGTTTGATTGATTGTGTTTTGCCAAAGGACTTAGGTTTTTGGAAATTGGACTTTCTTTGAGCAATGAGATAGATATACTTTGATTTCTGTCTATAATGGGACCTTTTGAGTGGTTTGGTTTTGATAGGGAGTTAGAGTTTTAGAAATGGGAGATAGACTTTTACATTGGCTTATGATTTGAAGTTAGGGCTTTTAGAAAGTGTGCATAGCTTTTATTTTGGGATTTTAAAGGGGGGGTTATGTGCTTCTAACACATGGCTTGCATGAATTGATTATGGTTCCACCAAGGAGCTTCAGCTTTGTTTACAATGATTCATAGAAAGAAGGAATGCATTATTAAGGCTAGGAGGACTTCTTAAGGATGATGCTTTATGAGTTCAATTGGGTAGGCATAAAGGTCAGGATAGACATTTAGGAATGATGAGAAGTCATCTGGTTTGGATCTTAAGTACTTTGATAGGAAGACACGACTTAGAGATCATGCCCTTGATAAAAGGTGGTGGGCTGATCGAAGGTTACTCGATAGAAAGTGAATGTCTACAAAGGAGATGGCCTTGATGATGGGTAAGGACAAGTTTATTTGTGATGACTCGATATTTGACTTGAAAACTTTTTTCACCCCTTGAATAATTAAGGGAAGAAAAGGGCTAGCATAAAGAAAGATAATTCTAAGGAGGATAGAACTATTTGACTACTCAGGTAATAGATGAAATATGATAAATTATTTAGATTGACTTGATAGGTTAAAATAAATGGATTTTGATATGATTCAAAATAGAATCTAATTTGAATGACACATCATCCCTTTCTCTCTTCTTTTTTTTAAGCTGTAACTTTTGTTTGAGTCACCCTTTTGGATTTTCAACTCGACGGGCTGGCTCTAATTTCTACCTAAGCCACCCTTTTTAATTTTTAGCTTGGCAAGCCATTTTCTATTCTTCTTTTTTTTCCTTCTTCTTCTTCTTCTTCTTCTTCTTATTCCAAGTGGATATGCAATTGATTTACTACTAAGGGCAAAAAATATTTTTACTATGATTTGGACTGCATCCAGATTGGACTGCCCACGTACCCTTTACATTGCTTCAATTCTTTTTCTTTCTTAGGGAGAATAAAGTCCGTGTAGTTCTTGTTACAATATGGATAAAAGTATGATATTTTTAAAAAATAGGTATGACAATCTTGTTAGCCATTTGATCTATTTTACAGCTTCTCAATGGGCCTTTCCCCATTTTCGCAAATTGACTACTTCAAAACTTGACATGGCCATTCTTTGATTCTTTTTGTGAAGTGATCTATAGCCGTTAAGATGTTATTGTGCCTGATTGAGGATTTCATATTTGATTACCCCAAATAAATAGATAGCTAGGCTCAACTTAATAAAGGATAGCCTTGATGTGTATAGTAACTTTGTAGCTGTGTTCGAAGAGCTATTTCATCTTCAATCTCCAACTTGCCATAGCCATTTGATCTATTTTGTAGCTTCTCATTGGGCCTTTCCTCATTTTCACAAATTGACTACTTTAAAACTTGACATGGCCCTTCTTCAATCCTTTTTATGAAGTGATCTATAGCTGTTAAGATGTTCTTGTGCCTGATTGAGGATTTCAGATTTGATTACCCCAAATAAATAGCCAGTTGGGCTTAGCTTAATGAAGGATAGCCTTAATGTGCACAATAACTTTGTAGCTGAGTTCTAAGAGCTATTCCATCTTCAATCTCCAACTTGCCATGATGTTATGGTGTAATGCATGCAAAAGTTTTTTTTTTTAATTTTTTTCTTTTTTATGGTATATTATTAAAGTTGGATTAAAAAAAATGCACAAGATATAATGAAAAAAATCTAAATTTTTATTAAGACAAATTGGAAAAGTCATTACAGACTTAAAAGGAAAGAAACACCTGACATGCTTTAACTTTGACTTCGGACAACTAAGGACTAAAGAGAAAAGAAATAAGCACAAGACTTAATAGACTCAAATTAAGAAAAAGATTTAACAGACTCAAAAGATTCAAACTCAAACCTTAGATAACTTAGACTTAGGATTGAATGGACTCAACTTGATTATAGGACTCGAACAAGGGTATGTCAGCTAGACCAATGCTCTCCTCAAAATGCTAGTCACTGGGTAAAACTTGGGATGGTTGGATGAGTTGAATGCTTCAGAAGAGGATTAGTGGCAATATTGGGTTTTAGCCTAGGGGCAATGACGTCTTCATTCTCGATAAGGTCTTGAATTTTGTGTCTCAGAGCCTTACATGTGTCGATTTTGTGTCCTACTTCTTGATGCTAGTCATAGTTCTTGTGAGTATTGTATTTCTTGGGCAAGGGGTTAGGAGGTGCTTATGGCTTTAAGGGCTTGACAAGGTGAGCTTCTAAAACTTTGTATAGACAGTGTTTAGGGATATGCCCAATTCAGAAAATGCTCTTTGTTCCAACCTCATAGGATGTTGAGTGGTGATAATAGCTTCTTCTTTACTCTCCCATTTAGCAAAGGTGAGAGAAATATAGTTGTTACTCTTCTTGCACTTTTTTTCCATTGTGGGAATTTGTCCTAGTGTGTTATGCTTCAAGATTTTCTTAACAGTGAGTGGGGTAGGATTTTCATTACTTTGAAAATGATTTAAAGAAAAGGACAAGTTGGCACTAGGAATCAATGTCATTGTAGGGGCTAAGCGGGTGTTGGTATTTGGCGATGTGAGGTTATAGGTAAGGTTAATGGTAGGTGCTATGAAGGCATTAGTGTTTGAGATTGGCGATGTGAGATTATAGGTCAGGTCAATAGTAGGGGCAACATTAGCTGGCTGTGCTTAGTACATTATTTCCCTCACCTCCTTGATGATGAGTTGGCATTGGAGTTCAAGGCATTCGTGAAACTAGTAGGTAAATGGATCAAAGTATTGCTAAAGCTAGCCTATTGAAAGTTTAAAGCTTGGTTGAAATTAGCTTGTTGGGCATCAAGGGCAAATGTGAGTATAGCTTGAAAATTCTCTTCTTGCTTTTTGAGGAGGTTAGTGAAAAGGGTGTTCATGGTATCTATGTTGATTAGGTTGGCCATTCATACCTTAAAGGCAAAAAAAAAAGGGTTGGTGTATGGAAAAGGTATGAAAAAGCAATGAAAGTACACAAATTTTAAGGAAAAAAAAGACCTCCTAAGGTTTTTTAGGCCAAATGGTTTAGGTTTAAGGTACTTGGATAAGGAATGTTCATTGGGCTGAAGGTATTGGGCTTAAAGATTAAATCTTAGGTTGGGGACCAAAAGGTTTTGGACTTAAGGATTAGGTCTTAGGTTGGGAGGCCAAAAGATTTTGAGCTTACTGAAGATTTGGTATCTCGGAGTTTGTGGACAAGGGTAATGGTATTTGGGTTTTAGGATCTTAGGCCAAAAGGTTTTAGGCCTAAGATGGTGGTAGGCTAAATGTCTTAAGCTTAGGTTTGGGCATGGGAGAGATGAAGAACCAAAGGTTTTGGGCACAACGTAATGGTGGGCTATATGTTTTTGGGTTTGAGGTAGGTGAGGCGACAAAGGTTTTAGTCTTAAGGTAATAGTGAGCCAAATGTCTTAGGCTTAAAAGAGGTGAGGTAACAAAGATTTTGGAACTTGGGGGAGGTAATGGGCAAAAAGTCTTGGGGCCAAAAAATGTTTGAGTTTTGAAAATTGATGCTCGATTTGGTTCAAGGCATAACCTAGACTCAAGTTTACAATATGTATGCATAGTCATGCCATGATGCACGGTTTCATGGGAATATGCATAATGTCTTGATTATTACAGTGCATTGAACCTTCGATCAAAGGTTAGGGCAACTACATGCACAAGGGTGAAAGGTGGCTGGTTAAGGTCCTCGTCTTACTAGAGCATCGATATACCTAACCATATGTAAAGTAAGAGCCTCGCATGGGTCTAACAGTATCGATTCCTTATTACACCATCGAAATGATAGGGGATTCATCACAGGGTGGAATGCCTTTGTTATCTCTCAACATATTCAAAGAGAGTTGTTGAACCAATGCTACTCACCATCTAAAAGTTTTCCTAAATCTATGGTCAGGCAAGGAGCCTTTACTATGTAAAGTGATGCATAAAAGTCAAATTATACTTAATAAGCCAAATGAAAATTATTTTGGAAAACTTTTCCTTAACCAAATATTAATCTTCTTATTTGTTTTCCTTTTTTATTAAAAAGAAGGGTGGCAACCAGTCCCCAATAGAGTTGCTAGCTGTGAGACCTCACTCAAATGCCCTTCCTTCACTCGGGACACCCTAAGGAAAGGTGAGCGATTTTTAAGGAGGTTATGGAATGAACTTTGGTGCTCACAATTGGAATAACTATCATTCGGAAAATTGATTTTTGATTTTGAAAAGTATTCAGGAGCCACCATCCTAATTTATTTTAAATGGAAAAATTAATAAAAAACCTAATTTGTGACTCTAATTTATTAATTTTGAATTAATTCACCCAAAGATAAAAATTACTAGTCTTCGAACCAAGTTGAGCTTGGAGACTATATTTCTAGTTAAATATCTAAATTTGGCTCTTACGTTTAGTTTGACTTAAAAAATTGATTTCACGAAGGAAAAATATTAAATGACAATTATGAGTAAAATGTATGAGCATGGCAAAACATGAATGCATGGCATAATCATGAATGTAAGGGAAATTAAAAGAACAATTAAGTAAAACCATCCACAAATTAAGGAGTCCTTCTAGATTTTTAGGGGAATCATATAATCACTCCTTAATTCCAAATTAATTAAATTAACTTAACACATTAATTAAAAATGGGATGTCTTCTTTAGCTCTTATAGGTCATAGGAAGACCACAAATTCTCTTACAAACACAATGAAAATATAAATAATTACATTGGAAAATCAAAGGGAATGGGATTACATCGGATTTGGATTTGAGGTTTAGATTTAAATTCCAAATTTGCCTATGTATCATATTGAATGGAAGATTAAAACCTACGTAGTTCATTTCAAGATTAAATGAAGGGTTTAAGAGTTGATCAAATTGATTTTAGTTTGGGTATTTTTGAGTGTGAGGGGAAAAAGGTTGAACCTTAGCTTTTGGCGAGTGAAGGATTTTATTGGACTGAAATTTAGTTTTATCGATACTTAGAAGCAAGGATCCTTTTAAAGGAGAGAGGATGAGAATAGATGGTTTGATTGAGGAATTAATTAATTAATTATCTATTTAACTAGAGAGAGTTGATTGATTAATTAATTAAAAAGATTAATTAGTTAATTAATTAGGGTGATTGGGTGCATAGATTAATTAATTAAAATGTTTAATTAATTAATTGGATTGGATTGGATGGATTAAAAAGAAGATTAATTTGATTTTCAAAAAAAGTGATTAATTAATTGATTAAAAGGATTAATTAATTAATTAATTGAGTGATTAAATAAAAAAGAGAATTAATTAATTAAAAGGATTAATTAACTTGGTTGGGATGGGTTAATTAATCAAAAGGACTAATTAATTAATTAAAAGAGATTGATTGAATGGAGAGAAAGAGAGGAATTAGAAGATATTCATCTAATCTAACTCAAGAGGTGAAGAGAAATAATGAAAATGAGGGCCTATTTATAGGCAAATCAGGTGAGGGGTAGTTTGAGAAAGTGAAATATGAAAAGACAAGGAGGGATAAGGCTAGAAATTGGATTGAAGGGATATTTTGGAAATTCTAAAGGACAGATGGGGATTGTCGCGATAGAGCAATGCGGCATCGCAGTAGGCAGCTAGCTGCAGGTATCACCTGCGACGCTGCGTAGGCATTGGCTCGGCATTGCAGGTCAACCTTGAGACTATTGATATTGCATACCTTTTTTTTTTTTTTAGATATTGATTATTGGTTTATGTTAAAAAAATTGGGTGTTCGAGTAGCAATGTATTTGAAGGCTAAAAAGTTTTCCTTCAGGGGCATTGCTACCAAACCCTTGACTACTAACTAGCTAGCAAGACCACTGTTCTAGCTCTACGTAGCACACTAAACTTAGTAGGTGCTATGCTATGGCTGCATGATGAGAATACAAAATTAAGGGTTCACAGTTGGCTATGTTATCTATCTTATGGTTACTCAACCTGACATCACTTATGTGGTTCATGTTGTTAGTTAGTACATTACAACTCCTCGTACAACTCATTATACAGCTATTCTTGGTATTCTTTGTTACATCAAGGGCACCTTATTTGATGGTCTCCATTATTCTAGCTACCACTGGTCATTGCTTCTTACTTGGCACTTCACTTATTTCTTGGCGTAGTAAGAAGCAAATTATTGTCTCTCACTCTAGTATAGAAGCTTAATATTGAGCTCTTGCTAATACTACTTTTGAATTCATATGGTTTCATTAGTTGCTTCATAGTATGGACATTACATTTTCATTTGCTACTTCTCTCCATTGTGATAATCCAAGTGGTATGTAGATTGCTCATAATGATGTTTTTCATGAACACATGATACACATTGAGATTGATTGCCACTTTGTGTGTCATCATGTTCAATGCAATACAGTTCATCTTATTCTTATCTCTTCTCAAAAATAGCTTGCTGATATCTTCACCAAAGCTTATTATGCTCCTCGCTTTTGCGATCTTATCTCCAAACTCCAGTTGTTCAATACTTTACCACCTTGACTTTGAAGGGGGATGTTAATGTATATTTGTATATATGTTAGGTTCTTGTTTAACGCTTGATTTTAGGTCTCTAATTAGGCTTGATTATAGGTTCCTAATTAGGCTATTATTTTCCCTTCTTTTTTTTTTTTGACACTTGTTGTATATAAAGAGGTGTTATTCCATTGTATAAGGCACACAATAATAAACAAGTCTTAATCATCTTATATTTTCTTCTTCTTTATTTAAGTGTAATTGTGACCAAGGCTATTCCCTAACAACCCATTTTACCATTTCCATGCATCCCAAGTAGGCATGGCATGTGTAATTTGTTAATTATATAGCCCATGAATCACATATATAAAAATTAAATCACTATAATCAATCAAAACTTATAGTATTTCTTGTTGGCTTCCATTGATGCAATGTTGTAAATAGATTTGAAAATATTATTGATCTATCACACACAATTGTCTGCGGAATGGCTAGATGCTTTCTCTCTATGTCTATAAATTCCCAATGGGTAGAAATAAAATTTAGTATAGTAGATTAGAGAGAGAAAGGACATAACTTATATATATAGGAAACAAATTAAGATTCTCTCATCATAATCCTAATAAGAAACAAATCCAACTAGGATTTATACCCACACTATAAAACCTAAAACACACATCATAAATTCATAATACTTGGGCCCAATCCATTTAACCTTTTATGATCACTCTTTAATAATAGACCATAATAATATATTTTGGACCATCATGCTAACTCATATAATTTTATAAAACAAAATTTAATATAATCAAAAAGCCCAAATTTAATAAAATTCTAACATTCTCCTACTTGGGTGCTATTGATTATACAATTTTTATATAAAATATTTTATTTACAAAATGACTATTGAGTTAGCATACAACCCAAGCACAATAGTTTGGTGCAATAACAAACTAATATTGAATTGTGGCAATCATTGTGTCATTTATAGATATAGGATAATCCATAATTACGAATATTAGTTTATTTATTTACATGAACTAATAATGTGTTTCAGTGTGGTGTGAATATTATCACCAATATGTGATCAAATATACTAATTTCATCTTTGTCCTTCTTTCAGTCTCTCATGAGACTACATTTATGCTTCTCCAATAAGCTCTTATAATGATAACTAGTGATGCTTAAATGCAACTTTAGACTTTCTTTAAAATTTGCAAAATATCAAATAGATATTTCAATATTTATATAACACAAATCCATAACAATGATCATCAATAGAATATTATATGCTAAAACCACCCTAACAATAGAGTTACTTAAATATGATATTATAAGGAGTTAAAATAATAATTATTTGGTTACAACCATAATAAAACTCCTACTAATCAAGAATATCAAAAGATTCAATTACACCAATATTTATCACATGAACTTTGAAAACCTCAAGTGCAATTGCTTTGCTCATTGGATCATCTAACATATTTTTAGTTGAAATATGCTCTACCTCTATCTATTTGTTCTTTATCATCTCTTGAATAGTAAGAAATTTTATACGAATATGTTTAAAGCCACTGGAGCCTTCATTATTGTTGGAAAAACAAAAAGCTATCATACTATCACAATATATTTCCATTGGTCTAGAAATAGAATCAACTACTATAAGTCTAGACACAAAATTCTTTAGCCAAATGGAATGAGTTGCTGCTTTCTAACATGTAATATACTCAACATGTATAATAGATGAAGCAATAAGAGTTTGCTTAACACTTTTCTAAGACATAGGTTCACCTGCCAAAGTGAAGATATATCTAGAAGTAGACTTCATGTTATCTTGATAGCCTCTAAAATCAAAATCAGAATAGCCTATCACCTCAAGATCATCAACTTGTCTATAAACAAGCATGAAATCTTTAGTATGCTTCAATTAACGCATCGCTTTCTTAGTAGCCACCTAATGTTTCCAACCAGGATTTAACATGTACCTGCCAAGCACACTCACTACAAATGTACACTTGTGCATATATTAGACTCCATATTACATTAGAATAAGGCACATTATTCATATACTGCTTCTCAACCTCATTCTTCAGACATTAATCTTTATTGTACTTATCCTTTTTTGTCATAGGAACATGCCAAGGTTTGTAATTCTCCAAATTAAACTGCTTCAAAAACTTTATCAATATAAGACCTTTGACAGAGTCCCAAAACCTTTCAAGATCTATCTCTTAGGATTTCAATCCCAAGAACAAAAGAAGCTTTTCCTAGACCTTTCATATTAAAAGTCTTAGACAATAAAAGTTTAGCCTCATGCAACAAGCCCAAATCATTACTAGCAAGCAAAATCATCAACATATAAAACAAGGAAAATAAAATTTTCTCCCACTAACCTTTTAATATATGCATTGATCAATTTTGTTTTCAACAAAATCAATACCAGCAACAACTTCATCAAATTTCAAATACCATTGCCTACTTTTATATATCACATTATGAATTATGTATTGCTTCATTATAAGAAATTGGATCTAGAACTTGTCCAATATCATAATCTCTCTCCCTCAAATAGACTTTATAATCATTAGATATAACAAATCTCCTTTGTCTATTTAATCTCCTAATAGGCACATCTTCTACTAATGGCAGCATAGGCTCCTTTATATGAGGAACCACTGGTTATGGGTCCCTTTCTAGTTCTCTAGTTTCATGTTTCACTCATGTACCATAGGAAGAGAAATATAGTCATTTGGAGATGCAACACCAACATTGAGATCCTCATCTCAAATATCAAATTCTTAAAACTTAGCATTAATGGATTTAATAATTTTTATGCCTCGATTAGGACGATAAAACCTATAACCCTTAGACTAATTTGGATAACCTACGAAGTAACAACGGGTAGTTTTGGGTCAGTTTTCTTATCAAAAGGGTTATAAATTTTAACCTCAACAGGACAACCCTAAAAATGAATTAAGACTAGGCTTACGATTTGTCCACAATTCAAAAGGTGTTTTAGGTATTGATTTACTAGGTACTCTATTTAGAATATAAAGAGCAGTCTTAATGGCTTCACCTCAAAGGTGTCTAGGCAAATTGCTCCTAGCCATCATGGATCGAACCATGTCCATGACAGTATGATTTTGTCTCACTACCACCATTTTGAACAAGGGTACCAAGCATAGTATATTGGGCAATAATCCCACAATCTTGTAAATACTTGACAAATGGTCCCATACGTTGTCGAACTTCATCATATTTGGCATAGTTTTCACCACCATGGTCAGATCTCACAATCTTGATTACTTTTTTCTAATTGTTCTTCAACTTCAGTTTTGCAAATTTTAAACATTTAAAGAGCTTTTAATTTTTCTTTAATTAAATAAACATAGCCATAGCGAGAAAAATCATCAATAAAGGTTATAAAATATGAATGACTAAACAAAGTAAGAGACATAGGGCCACTAATGCCTATGTGGATAATCTCTAAAACATTTTGACTGCGAGTGGATCCCTTTCTTTTAGTTTTGGTCAATTTTCCTCTAAAATAGTCAATACAATTTTCAAAATCAGTTTTATCAAGAGGAGGTAAAATCTCATCTTTCATAAGCCTTTTAACTCTTTCTTTACAAATATGACCTAGACACTTATGCCACAATAAGAAAGATTTTTCTTTGGTCAAAGATCCTTTGCAAATTGTTTTATCAATATACATGGATAAAAATTATTTTGAGATAGAGATAATTTGTATAAATCATCACAAAGATAAGCATATTGTAACACCCTACTTAAAGATATCAATTTTAAGATCTAATGTGCATTAAGAATAGTATAATGTGACTTATTTTATGTTCAAAATATGTTTAGGATGTTTAATAATATAAGGAATAAGTTAGGATAGTAATAGGGGATATTTCGACTATGGGGGTATTTTGGTCATTTTGACCCTAAGACAGTGGACCAGGGGTATTTGAGTTAAAAATCAAGAAAATACTAAAAATAAATTCCAAATATTACATAAAATGAAATGCTTTTGTTTGAACGAAGAGAATAAGAAACGGAAAAGTTATCATGAAAATACCGAAAATAATCCTGACAGCTGCCACTGATCAGGGGTATTTTGGTCATTTGACGAAAGTTGTAAATAAATATACCAAATGAAAGTTAAGAATATTTGGAACCAAAGTCCAGTTGAGCATTTTTCTAAATTCTCAATAGCAACATAAGAAAATTGCACCGAAACCTAAAAATCGATATATTTTTTTTAAAATTAATAAAATAAAAAATAAAAAATAAAAAAAAAGAAAACCCTAGAATTAAAATCTGTACAGCAGCCACCCCCTCACTTTGGCTGCTGTACACGCCACCCCCTTTCCGCAAAAGAAAAAAAAAAAAAAAACAAATCTTCTTCTTCTTTTTCTATCAAACAATTTAAGAATCAACAATATAGAAGCAAGATTTTTACAAGGTAAAATTTCTCTACATTAAATCTTATTAATTCTCATGGACTGATTATTTTCTGTATCTGCTGTAAAAAAATTAAATTAAAATTTTTGTTGTTCAATCTTGGCAGGGTTGGCTAAGGCTAGTAGAAGGGGAGTAAAATTATCCTTGTGAATTAAGGTGAGAAGAATTATTTTCTCAATTTAATTTTTTTTATTTTTATTTTTTTTACAACAATTAAGAATGTTTATAAATCATGGCAATGTGTGTTGGATTGAATTAATTGGTAGAATAGGATAGGTATTTGTTGAATTAAGAAAAGAATTGTGCCTAGGAATGAAAGAGGGAATTGATTGCAAACAAAAGTATGGTTGATGGTGAAGAACATGATTAATTGAAAAAAAATAAAATTTATGCAGGAACTATTCAGCCTAGAAGGGGAAATTAATTCCCAAATTCTGTAATTTTTTTTTAGTAGATTTTGGTTGAGTTTAGAACCAATTGAACATAGAAATTGTTGGAAGTAAAATCTAAGTTCGAATTATTGATAAATCTAAAATGGAATTTTAAAAATGTTCTTAAACATCTATGAACAATTTAAATTTGGGAACTTTCCAATTAAAGTTAATTAAGCCTAGTTTTAATTAAAATTATGCAATTAAATAAATTAATTAAACAATTAAGCAATAAAATTTGAAATTGATAACAAGAACACAAACAATCGAAGGTTGGGCGAGTTGAAATCTTTTGAGGGGTAAACTTTAGACCTAAGAATTGAGTTTCTAAATAAATTAAATGTAAATATCGAATTAAGGATATAATTATATAGTTAAATAAATAAATTAAGAATTTATGAAGTCAGTTAGTATGAACAAGTCAAATATTAAGACTTTCATGAGGGTGTACCTTTAGTATATGATTGAACTTAAGAAGTCAAAGTTAAAAGTTTGACCATGACCTAAGATGAATTAAAACATATTATTAAACATATTAAAATAATATTAAGACATTAAATCGTCAAGATTAAAAGTCAAAATAAGGAAAAATATTAAAGGTTGACTTTATTTGATCAAAGATTCATAGTGGGACTAGGAGTCTTAGTTCAAGTCAACCACTTAAGTTAAGTAAGAATATGCATAAATATAATAAGTTATTG
Organism: Reutealis trisperma; assembly: GCA_947687605.1. Lineage (NCBI taxonomy): Eukaryota > Viridiplantae > Streptophyta > Magnoliopsida > Malpighiales > Euphorbiaceae > Reutealis > Reutealis trisperma. Next base: position 135,560 of record CANTUT010000467.1, read on the forward strand.
ACTATATGAATTAAATAAGAACTATTTGATTTATGCTGTAGAGGTTAAAGAGGTTCAAGCCCTGCGGTCCACTTAGCTCGGTTAACTAGGAGCACAGGAGTTTAAGGTGAGTTGTAATTGACACTCTTATTTCTTTGTAATTATGAAATGGTTTCTTTGAGATTGAATGATTTCCTTCATGATTCTACATCCATTGATTGACTATGATTTCATAAGCTATGTTTGCTTAAGAGTCCCACCTTAAGTAGGACTCTTTCTTAAGTTGATTGTTTGAACCCAAAACTCACATTAAGCTATATTATGACATGTAATGACGTTGTGAACCTTAAACCAAATCTTTCAAGCTAAGTAGGACTCTTTCATAAGAGTTCTAATATAAGTTAAACTCTTGCTATGTATATGTTATTGTTTACTTTTCCAAGCCTGCAGAAACACCCCTTCTCAATGTGGGGTGAACATTGGACTTGTGCACAAGGTATGCCCATGGATAGGGTAAAGTATCCAGACCTCGGCTAGTAGGGGTCCAATATTGCTAGCCATAAGACCTGATCAGTCTTATGCTATAAGTTGAGTAGAGAAGGCAATAGCCCCTACTCCTAAGATAATATAAGTTATAAGTTGTTTCTGCCACCCTATTGTTCATTCCTCATCTTTACAACCAAGCTATGTTATTGAGCCATGCTTATTTTCTTACATACCCTATGTGTGCATCTACTCTCACTGAGTCTTCTACTCACCCTTTTCTATGTTTATATATTTCAGGATGGCAAGATTAATCAAGGTAACTAACTCAAGCCTGTTCCTCCACTTGAGTGGTTGCTTTGCCTAGAAGATAATAGAGTTCTCTTTATTCATGTGTATTGGTGAACTTCGGTTTAGTGCTCCGGGGGTAATAAGTGAAGTACTTGAGAATCGATCGGAATTAGATGTTTTGTGGTTTTAAGTTTGGGATTATTTGGACTTTTATTTTGTTGAGTTATCTTCAAATGTTTTCCTTTTACTTTGGTTCATAAGAACTGTTTTTAAGATGTAAGAAGTTTATGGGCCTATTCCACAAATTTTATAAGTTATTATTTAATTGAATAAGATATGGGTATTTGATAAGTAATTTTACATAAGCTAAGGATTCTACGGGTGTGGGTGACCTTATGTCTTTCCGTGTCCTAGGATCATCATAGCTCCCTAAGTCGGGCTGTGACACATATATAAAAAAATTAACCATTCGTATCAAGTTGTCTATTCGAAACCAAATTCCGTCTAATAGAAGGTACATAGCAAATATTTTTTAGAACAAGATTAAAACCATAATCTAAGACTAAAGTAATATCTCTTACGAGTTTATCTTTGACTCTAACTCCATTTCCTATAACAAAAAATTTTCATTTTCCCTTAGCTTCCATTTGTTTATCAACCCCTGCAAAGTATTACAAATATGAATAGATGCTCCAGTATCAATCCACCAAGAATCAATGGGAACATCAACTAAATGGAATTCAAAACAAACACGAGCAAGAGAAATGCCGTCTTTATTCTTATTTTCTAGGTGATTTTTATATTTAAAGCATTCATGTCTCTTATGACCCTTCTCTTTGCAAAACTAGCATTTTTCTTCTTTTTTTAATATTACATTTAGGACCAAGATTGTGAAAGTGACCATTCTTTCCTTTTTGACCCTTTTTCGAGTAACTAGACTTAGAGCAATTTTTCTTTCCATGGTTATTTTGGGTGGTGAATGTAGGTTTAGAAACTACCGTGACATTTACCCCTTTCACCAAATTTTCAACAGTTCTCTCCTTTTGTTGCTTTTCCTCCTCTTGGAAACATTTTGCTATGATTTCACTAATGGACCATTTCTCCATAACAGCATTATAAGCAGTTTTGAGCTGACCAAAATTAGAAGTTAAAGGACTAAAAACTTGGTGAACAATGAACTCATTAGGAAGGACAACATTAAGGGCCTTAAGTTGTTTTTGGTAACTAAGCATGTTGTGAATATACTCTTACTCCACCTACCTCTTCATATTTCATACTCATGAGCTTTCCCATAAGCTCTTTAGATTCAACTTTATCGGTCTCTAGATATAGATTTTCTATGGCATCAAAAAGAGTTTTAGCATTATTGCTATTAGGATTAGAACCCAAGATATGTTCAGCTAATGTTCAGCTACAGTCTTTTTAATACCTATCACACAAAAGCGATTAGCTCTCACCCAATTTTTTTAAGCATCCTTTTGCTTAGCAGTACTAGCTTCTGCGGGTTCAGAAGCTTCAGGCTTATACAAAGCAATATCAAGATCACTCATTCTTAAGGCAAGCCTAGTATCCAATTTCCATTACTTATAATTGGCTCCAGTTAAAATTTCTCTGTTAGCTTACTGATTGTTTGCAGCAAAAGAGACTGTTCAAGAGATAGAGCATATAACAAAATAAGAAAACACAGGCAAATATATACAAGAATAAGCTTCAAAATATTTAGCTTTATTCTAATGAGAGTCCAAGTGTATCATTATAAAATCCCCTTTGCACAAACAATATAACATGTTAATAGGTCTCTCTAATATTAGAGCAAAGCAGGAAACATGAACTCACAAGAAAGAAAATTTGTTTCCTTTGGATAACAAATCTTCAATTCGTGCCACCTCTCTAATTTTAAATTCCACTAACTCTTATTATTATATATAATAATTTCCTTTGGGTTCAATTGGTGCCACCTCTCTAATTTTAAATTCCATTAACTCTTATTATTATATATAATAATTTCCTTTGGGTAAATTAAAATATATAACAACTTAGAAAATTCCGTTTTACCTACATCACGTAACATCACGTAAATAAGAACTTATAAATCTCTATAAATGACTCATTTTAGTGTAGACATTTATATTAACTCATAAATTATCGTTTAAGAAAATTATTTATTTATTTATTTTATCATTAATGCCCATATTGTTGAAACTTGAAATCATTTATATATTTTCTGTGATTATAGCTCATTATTGACAACACATATTATTAACAAATAACATGTAAAAATGCCAAATATATATTATATACTAATAGATTAAGCTTACTACACATGCCATTAATTTTATGATATATATCTGTATAATATACCCAACAAATATAAGTCAGAGAACTAAAATTAATTATATATATATATATATATATATATATATATATATATATATATATATATATATATATATATATATATATATATATAATTGAAATAATATAATCGATAATATTAATTTACATGTCACGAATTAATATTAAAAGAACCGGTATAATTAATATGCCATGAATTATACTACAAGTCTAATTACGTATTGCCACATAATATGCGCAAATTATACCATAGACCAGTATCCATATTGCAACATGGACCATATTCATGGTACACGTGCAGGAGATTAAGTAGAAATAAAGACGGGCCATTTTTTCTGATTTTGTTACCGTATTTTGCTCCTTTTTTTTCATTTTTTTATTATTTGATTTTTTAAGATATCTAACATTTAATTATAAATTATAATTTTTATATTTATTAGAATTATAATAATTATTAGATGGGAGAAACAAAAATAATTTAATTATAATAATTCAATTTTAAGTATTGAAATAAATAAAAAATAAAAAAAATAATTAGCATTTTAAATTAAGAAAAAAAGAAAAAATGGTGAAAAAAAAAGGAGCAAAAAATATTGGAATGGAATATTGAAAAAATCCTGTATTTCTATAATATTGAAAAATCCTCGTATTTCTATTTTTTGATAGATATTTAGTATGCATATTGTGAATCCGATCCATAATATATCTTAGACACAGGTCCATGATATACCAATTGCATAATATGTGACGTTGGGAATGGTTATATCATGGACCTGTGTCCATGATACATCATGGACAGGGCTCACAATACACGTGGAGAATTTTTGTTAAATAATTGAAGATAATAATTGAAGATAAAAACACGTGATTTCTTTAATATTCTATTCCCGTCTTCTCTTTTTTTTTTTCATCATTTTTTCTTTTTTTCACCATTTTTTCTTTTTTTCCTTAATTTAAAATGCTAATTATTATTTTTTATTTTTTATTTATTTCAATACTTAAAATTGAATTATTACAATTAAATTATTTTTTTTCTCCCATCTAATAATTATTATAATTCTAATAAATATAAAAATTATAATTTATAATTAAATATATAAATTGAGTTATTATATATTTTTTTAAATTAACAGATATATTATTGCTCAAAATGCAGCTAAATTGATATTAAATTATATGTATATTACTTTTGAATTGTCTATTAATGATAAAATATATCTTCAATTATAATATCATTTTAATGATAAAAAAATATTCTGATAATAATTAGCCTATATACATTAGTCTTATACTATAAATACATTGTAATTTAACTATATGTACATCACTATCTAACTACATGTACATTCTTATTTAAAATGCATGTACATCAGTATTGAATTGCATGTACATTACTTTTGAACTGTCATCTAATGATGAAATATATCTTTAATTACAATATTAATAATAAAAATATTTTGATAATAATTAGTCTATGCACATTAGTCTTATACTAGATATAAATTGTAATTTCACTGATGTATGATAAAATATATCTTCAATTACAATATTAATGATAAAAAAATATTCTGATAATAATTAGCCTATGTACATTAATCTTGTATTATAGATACATTGTAATTTAACTGCATGTACATCACTATCCAATAACATGTACATTCTTACTTAAAATGCATGTACATTAGTGTTGAATTACATGTACATTACTTTTGAACTATCAGTTAATGATGAAATATATTTTCAATTACAATATTAATGATAAAAAAAATATTATGATAACAATTAGCATATATTCATTAGTCTTGTACTATAAATATATTGTAATTTAACTGCATATACATCACTGTCCAACTACATGTATAGTCTTACTTAAAATATATGTACATTAGTATTGAATTGTATGTACATTACTTGTGAACTGTTAGTTAATGGTAAAATATATCTTCAATTACAATATTAATGATAAAAATATTCTGATAACAATTAGTCTATGCACATTAGTCTTATATTAGAGATACATTGTAATTTAACTACATGTATATAACTATCCAATTACAAGTACATTATTCTTTAAATGCAGGTATATTTGTATTGAATTACATGTACATTACTTTTGAACTATCAGTTAATAATGAAATATATATTCAATTACAATATTAATGATAAAAATATTCTGATAACAATTAGTATATGCACATTAGTATTGTATTAGAGATATATTGTAATTTAATTATAGTATTATCAATTATAATATTAATGATAAAAATTATAATAATTATTATATGGGAGAAATAAAAATAATGATTATATTTTATTCCAAGTATTGAAATAAATGGCAAAAATAATTAGCACTTAATTTAAAAAATTTTGTGGTTAATTTATAATTTTTGAGAATGTTAGATATTTTAAAAAATTAAATAATAAAAAAAGAGTAAAAAATGTTGATATAATTAGAAAAATTGTGCGCACTTATTTCCAATAACTCTCTCACATGTGTACCATAGACTTAGTTCATGTTGCAACAAGGATACTAATCGATGGTATAATTTGCGTTACATCATATGGTACAGCAGGATTCTACTACTGCATAAAATAAGAGATAGAAAGCCCAAAATTTATTAGTTCCAAGTCATCCAAAATATTATTCTATTTTAGTACAAAGGCCTTCTAGGTCTTTAATTTGGAATATCATGAATGCCAGTATAATGCATGGCTAACAAGAAATGTGGGTACCTAAAGTCTTGCGATTCAATGATAACAAGTGGAGACTTGAATTGATTAATGTATATGCCATTAATCATAAAATCGAAACTTGATTGTTTAGTATGCACCGATCAACGAATCGATAATATATATATTATATTTTTTTTATATATAAACATTCTAGAAATAAAAGGATTTAATTTTATATATGTTTGCTCTATGCCACATGTTAATCACATAGCACATGAAGCACTATAATTAATCACAATTTACACTATTTCTTGTTTGCCTCCACTAATACAATCTTGTAAATAGATCTGACAATATTATTGATCTACCACGTACAATTGTCTTCAGAACAGTTAAGTGTTTTCTCTCTATGTTTACAAACTCCCAATGGGTGGAGAATAAAATTTAGTACAGTAGATTAGAGAGAGAGGACATAGCCTATATATATAAGAAACCAATTAGAATTCTCTCATCATAATACTAATAAGAAACAAATCCAATTATGGTTTATACCTAAACTAGAAAACCCAAAACACACATCATAAATTCACAATACTTGGACTCAGTCCATTTAATTTTTTATAATGACTCTTTAATAATGGACTATAATAACATATTTTGGACCATCATGTTAACTCATATAATACTATAAAATAAAAGGGAAATTTTCAAAAATAACCAACAAAAGGAAAAAAAATATTATTTTCACTGTGCTCATGAAAAAATTTCAAAAATAATGTCTAAACTTTAAAAAATAACATTTTTACTAAGATATATGTTTGGCATATTTTTTGAATTTGTTCACAAAAAAAAAAAAAAAAAAAAAACTTAGAAAATGATAAAAAATAACAAGATATTAATTTATATTACATTAACGTATACCAACTACTTTATATATATATATAAAAATTGCAAATTTGTAAAAGATAAAAAGATATAATAATAGCAAATGGTATACATATACAAAAATTCGGTATACATTAAGCATATATTTTGTATCCACAACTATTATATATATATATATATATATATATATATATATATATATATATATATATATATATATATATATATATATATATATATATATATATATATATATATATATATATATATATATATATATATATATATATATATATATATATATATATATATATATATATATATATATATATATATATATATATATATATATATATATATATATATATATATATATATATATATCACTACTAGAAAATCGCTATTTAGCGATGGAATTTTCCGTCGCTAAATAGCAAAATTCCATCGCTAAATGATTATAGCGACGGAATTACGAGGAGAAAAATCCGTCGCTATAACCCTAGTCGCTGATTTTTTTGCGACGGAAATAGGAATCCGTCGGTAATCAACAACAGAAATTTTCTCGCTAAATTATGTCGTAAAATTCAACGACGAAATTTTCATCGTAGATCCGTCGCTAATGCGTAGTTGATCTATTAGAGTTTAAAACTAAATTTAAATAAAATCCATCGTTGAAATAAAGCAATCTGTCGCCGTTTTATTGCGATGGAATATTCTATCGGAATTCCGTCGTAATTTATAATTAAAAATTAATTTATTCCATCGCAATTATGCATATATTCCGTCGTAATTTTTTATTTAAAAATTTATCATTTATTTTTTCATCTCAAATCCGTCGGAAAAATCCATCGCAAAATTTTATTTCGTCGCAAAAATCCGTCGCAAATATTTTTCATTTAATTTTTTTTATGATTATGTTATTATATATATTTATATACGTTATATTTATATTTATATTTATATACTAATATGTTTCAGCAATGTTAACAATATTAATATAAATATTAAAAATTCAATTAGTAATAAAATATTAACATAAGTTATACATTATAAAAAAGTAGCAACCATAAATAATAAATCATAAAAAGTAGCAATATAAACACGAAAATACTAATAATAGAGTCCTAAATCATCCTCTTAATCATGCTGCTCATTAGTATGAGATGGATCATCAGATGCATGATTATCAGCCGTAGTATTATCATTAGGAGCAGCAGTATCATCATTACTCGGAGGATCATTCTAGACAGATGAAACAGGATCCAAGCCTCTTGCAATCATAAAACTCTCCTGGCGATGAAGGCGTTCTGTCAGCTCTTATTCTCTCTCCGATACCATCCTTTGTAACTGCTGTTGAATTACTTTTTAAACTCCTGGACTTGAAATCAATCGAATCATATCCTGTTCATTGCTTGGCTGGGAAGAAACAGTAGGAGGGACAGACGGTGAGTAAGTAGCAGAAGATGAGCTACCACCTGAATGTCCATAATATGACGATGCACAAGAACCGACTCCGTAAATCCTCTTCTTCTTGTTCTCCCCTCCAATAGCTCTTAAGTATAAGTCCAACTCATCAGCAACAGCTGGCTGATCAGATCCTGGTGTTGGCTGAGACATCTCTCTGCGCAATCTCACAATCTCATCCTATTAAATAATTCAATTAACAAATTTTAGTTATATAAAAAGGTTGCACATAATTTTTATTATTTTTTAAAATTACAAGCTGAAATTTTATAATAAAATAAATTATAAAGTTTTGAGAATTTTGAATTATTTCCATCATTAGAAAAAAATTTATTTATATAAAAATATTTCACAAATGAATTAAACTAACAAATAAAATTTTAGACTTACATGAACTGCCTTCGAGCGAGAATCAACAAAACTTCCATCGGCCTTCCTAGTATGAGTACGGATAAAAATCTCCGTCGGCAGTGGATCTCTTCCCAATGTAGAAGCCTTTAAAACATTACAAAGTATTTAAATTTTATATTTTTCACAAACTGCTAGGGACATTTAAAAAATTTGTACTTATATGGTAAATTAGAATATATATTAACCAATCTACGGCAATGCTCCTTATGGGAGATAGAACCGCCTGTATGGCAAGATGGCCCATTACCATCACCCCCTGATTCAGAACAATGATTTTTAGATGTCGTAGCAGACTTTGTTATCCTATGATCTTTTTTCCATTCTTCGCACCACTGCTTATAGACATCCTCTTCAAGAAATTTTGGCTTTTTACCAGACCTCTTTACACTATTAACCATGTCAGAATATTGCAATGCACACTTCTTCTTCCAAGAAATTTTCACCTTTGAATCTATAGCCTTGTCCCAAACAAAATTTTTCTGCAACAAAGTGTTAATTGACTATATATATATATATATATATATATATATATATATATATATATATATATATATATATATATATATATAAACTTTGACAAAAGCATTCCCTATATATATGAAATTTTTCATATTAATAAATTAAATTAAAATTTATAATTTTGACAAAAACCTCCCTAATATATATGAAATTTCTCATATTAATAAATGGAATTAAAATTTATAACTTTGACAAAAACTTCCTAATATATAGGAAATTTCTTGTATTAACAACTGGAATTTATAGAAATTTCGACAAAACTTTCCCTATATACTAGAATTATCCTCCTATTAACAGTTGAAAGAATAATATAATTATTGTCCAAACACTTCAATATCATCAACATAATACATTATCATATAAATTGCCCAACCCGGGCCTCCAAGTAATAACCCCTTCCGCCATACCAGAAATCTATCGTAATAATCGTAAGTTTTTATTATTAAATTACAAGTAAATTTCTAACAAATAATTAAATTTATATGGCCAAATAATCAAATTAAAGGTATATCTATACAAACTTTGACAAAAACCTCCTATATATATATGAAATTTCTCGTATTAACAACTGAAATTTATACAGTGATTTACTAATATTTTACTTAAACAAATATATATAAGATAATTAGATCAATTAACACAAAATTCACCATAATTACAGATACAAATGTTAAAAATCTATAAAAATTTCGGCAGAACTTCTCCTGTATACTGAAATTATCCTCCTGTTAACAGTTTAAAAAACAATATAATTATTTCCCAAACACTTCAATATCATCAACATAATACATTATCATATAAATTGCCCAACCCGGGCCTCCAGGTAATAACCCCTTCCGCCATAATACAAATCTATCATAATAATCATCAGTTTTGATTATTAAATTACAAGTAAATTTCTAACAAATAATCAAATTTCTATAGCTAAATAATCAAATTAGAGGTAAAATTCAAACTAATAATCAAATTATAATTAAAGTATTTAATATTTATATTAATTACCTTAAATTCTTCCCAGTAATAATCCTCAACTTCTTTTGGCACTTCCTTCCAAGAATAGCCTTTTGGATATATCATCTCCTTGAAGATCTCAGAGATCATTTTTGTACACTTGCTAGATGGAAATAAGCTATAATACATAAATTATAAATAACTAATATATAATATTAGTAAAATATTAAATTTATGAAATTGGTATTAAAAAATTATAAACGAAATTATACTTAACTCATTTGAATTTAAAACAGTGACAATGATCTTTCCATCACGACTCCTCTTATAAGTCTCAATCGGTGCATAAGTGGAAGCACCCTGCGAAGAGCTATGACCGGCCTCAGAAGTTGATGCTGATGCAGTACAACTTCTTGTAGGAGTGGGTGCTACCTCACCAGGTGTCTCATCAGGATTAGGAATACAAGATGATGATGATGAAGGACCTACTCCCAGATAACTAGGAGGAGCATCAGTATTAAGTGGTCGAGGAGGCCTAATAGAAGGAGGTGCTGTCGAACCAGAAGGAAGTGCTGACAAACTCAAAGGAGCATCAATAGGGGGATGTACTGGCGGAGTTAAAGACTGAAGCTGAGGACGCAATGGACTTGGATTTGTAGTACCTCTACCACATCCCTTACTAGGTGTAATACCTCTGCCACACCCCTTAATAGGGACATTACCTCTCCCATGACCTCTATCCATACTTGAAATCATATGAAATTAAATGATTAAAAAAAATAGTATTTTGCTTGTTATACATTTATATACTCACACACAAGCAAGATAATTGTATACAAGTAAAACAAAATATTTTATATTATCACAATAATAGAGTTAAAACAAAATATTTTATATTATTACAATAATAGAATTACAATATGTCATTAGATAAACAAATTACTAAAAGATCTTATGCATCTGAATCACTATCTTCAACATCATTCAACTCTTCATCAAATTCTGCTTCCCCTTCTGTTTCTGAGTCTACTGGTGCTTCATCTTCTATTTCAACCTCTTCAGTGTCTAATTCATTACAAGAACCAAGTGGATCATTAAGTGATTGATCCTCATTGATAGGCACAAGTGACACTTCCCTAGCATCCACAACATCCTCTTAGAAAGGTAAAACATGCGATGGAAGAGTGTTCATTTGTGATTTGGCTACCTCAACAACTGGTCTAGCTTTAATCTTGCATACAGCCCACCAATCTATATCGACACCTTTACAACTAAGATGCGAGACATAATATACTTGAACTGCTTGCATTGCCAAGATAAATGGTTCGTATTTATTAAATCTTCTTCTCATATCGATATCAACAAGTTATAATTTTGATGTATTTTCATCCCTACATTTGGCTTTGGATCAAACCAATCACATTTGAACAGTATAGTCCTCTTAATTGGTAGTGCCAAATACTCTAATTGTAGTACCTCTATCAATCAACCATAATAATCACTTGATTGTCTCTTAATACATACTCCACTATTATTTGTGACTTGTCTATCACAATGCACTTCAGTGTGAAATTTATATCCATTGATAAAGTACACAGGATAACAAGTAACAGTCCACAAAAGACCCATTGCTAAAGATTGTATGAAAGGGTTCGAGATGCCATTTGTTGGATTGTTTGCCTACCAAATAAAATATAAAAATTTATAATTAATAAGCCAATATTGTTGTAATAAGTACCATTTATAACTATGAACAATTAATAAGAAGCACTCACATATAATTCGATCCAATTAGCAAATTCATGTTCTAATATGTCATCTATCTCCATATCAGTGATTGTTGGTCGAGAGGTTCGTAGTTCCTTAATGTAGACCCTTAGAAGAAAATAAAATAATTAAATATAAAATTACAATATGATAATAAGGGATAAGAATGACATCGAAGCAGCTCTATCAATTAACTTACTCAATAAATGGAGAAACATCTTCACAATTCAACAGAATATATGTACGAGCTGCATTATACTCCTCCAATGTCAAATGCCTTATTTTTGCTTTTCCATATGGATGACCCGGATGAGTAAAGATTGCAATGTTCCCTTCTATTTCTTCTCCTTCCACTTGTCCTCCATCATCATTCCGTGGCACTTTTCGATGCCTTGTGTGCACTTTAGGTTCAAAATAAAAGGAACAAAAGGATGAAGCTTCTTCCACTAAATATGCATTGCATATAAAACCTTCAACCTTAGATTTATTCTTGACATTGTTTTTCAAGTGTCAAAGGAAACTATAAAGATATATAAAAGAAATATAAGTTAAAATACTAGAATAGATGATGAACATTAATAAGTTGAATATCCTAAAATATTCATACCGTTCAAATGGATACATCCATTTATATTGAACTGGACCTGCAATCTTCACTTCATAAGGCAGATGAACTGGAAGATGTTCCATAGAGTCAAAGAAACTAGGAGGAAATATCTTCTCTAATTTGCATAGAATGACTGGAATTTCTTCTTCTAATCTGACCATGTCTTCTACATGAATCACGGTTGAAGTAAGATCTTTGAAAAATAAACTCAATTCTGTAATAGCTTCCCAAACCTTCTTTGGGAGAAATGCACGAAAAGCAATTGGTAATAATAGCTGCATGAATACATGGCAATCATGACTTTTCATCCCAAACAATTTATATTTTCTCATGTCAACACATCGACCCATATTAGACACGTATCCATCCGAAAACCTAAGGCTCTTCACCCATTCACATAGGACTTTTTTCGACTATTTATCCAATGTGTAGCATGCCTTTAAATATAACTTAGTTACTTCATCCTGTTCAAGCTTGGGTCTCCTACACAATAGCTTCATATCAGCTCTAGCTTTGGCATTATCCTTGGTCTTCCCATCTATGTTCATTACAGTGTTGAACACATTCTCAAAAATATTTTTCTCAATGTGCATCACATCCAAGTTGTGATGTATGAGAAGGGAACTCCAATAAGGTAAATCCCAAAAGATGCTTCTCTTCCTCCAATCACAACTCTTACAAATAGGAGCATTATGATCATTCGCACCAACTTCAGTAACCTTTTTCAAAGTCAGTTTTTCAATTTCCTCAAGGATCTGCTGTCCAGACCGTAATGGGGGTGCTAACTTCTCAACCATAGTTCCCTTTATAAAATGAGTCTTATCACGTCGAAATGAGTGATCTGGTGGTAAGAACTTACGATGATTGTCAAACCATGACTGCTTTCCACCTTTAGGTAGGGTGAATGCATCAGTTTCATCATGACAATAAGGACCAGCTAGCCGTCCATGAGTACTCCAGCCAGATAACATAGAATATGCTGGGAAATCGCTTATTGTCCACATCAAAGCAGCTTTCATCTGGAAATTTTGCTTATTTGACACATCATATGTCCAAACTCCAACATCCCACAACTGCTTCAATTCTTCAATTAAAGGTTGTAAATACACATCTAACTTGTCCTTAGGGTTATTCGGGCCTGGAACAGTCATCGTAAGGAACATGTACTCCTCCTTCATATATAACCATGGAGGCAAATTATATGGGGTGACTATTACTGGCCACGAGTATTGTTGTCCCGATTGTCCAAAAGGCTAAAATCCATCTGTGCATAGTCCGAGTCTTACATTTCTACTCTCAGATGCAAAAGATAAATGAGTTTGATTGAAATGCTTCCATGCTTCACTATCTGAACAATGGCACATAATGCCTTCTTCCTCATTATGGTTGGCATGCCATGTCATGTACTTTGCTGTGGGTTCTGAGGCATATATTCTCTAAAGTCTAGGAGTTAGAGGAAAGTAATACATCTTCTTATATGCAACATTTTTCTTTTGTTTCACAGAACCCCGTCTAGGTGCCTTATACCTGGGTTGACCACAAAACTTGCAATTAAGCATATTAGAATCACTCTTCCAATATATCATGCAACCTTTACTACAACAATCAATTTTCTCCACTGGAAGTCTTAGACCTTTGACTAACTTCTTAGTGCAATAGAAGTTATCAACCATCATGTTATCTATTGGTAGGATCTCTTTGATAAATGATAACATATCATCATAACACCTTTCAGATAAGTGGTGTTCTGACTTCATGTTCAATAACTGAGCCACAGCAAATAACTTTGAGTGTTTCTCACATCCTGGCCACAACTCTTCGTTAGCAGCTCTGAGCATATCATATAAATTTTGAGTTGATGGATTAGGAGCTTCTTCTATAGCATTCCAATTAAAGTCTGGACCAGCCGCATCCATAACTAATCTATTAAATGCATTCGACGAATTTGGCTGATTGATTGATTGACATATACCAAAATTAAAGTTCATCTGATAAGATGTCCTAACATTTTCTTCTTCACCATGTAATTTCCATACATAGTAATCTGAAACAAATTCGTGTCTTAAAAGATGTAGCTTCACAACTTCCACATCTTCATAACTGCGGTTCTGACACTTAGTCCTTTTGCACGGACACTTAATCTACATTCGTTGCTTATATCCAAGTTGGCTACAGACAAACTCAATAAATTGATCTACCCCTTCCACAAAATTAGGATTTAAATACCTATCAATTGTTTTAATATACATCCATTATCGATTTGAAGTCATCTTGCACTCCTGTAGGTATAGAATATTAAGAACGTGAAATATCAACTTATTACAATCCACTAGCAAAATGTAATAACCATAAACTTTTGTAGTTTTAAACATAAATCCTCACACTTAACCTAAATCTTTTATTAATCCTTATATCTCCTTTCTTAAAAGGTAAGAACCTAACTATTCAGAAAACCATTCCTATGCAATCAATTAATGGTACATGATTTTAATCATAAAGCTGTCGAAATTTCGACAGCATGTCACTATAGTTCTCGAAGTGCACTAGTTGAAATACGCACAAATAAAATATTTATGCCTACCTCACTGTGCACCCGACAACGTATAGGTCATACTGTTTAAATTTTAATGACAACTTTATAATTAAATATGTTACCTAATTGAAAAGGATGATATATTTCAAACTGTCCACATTGGATAATTCAATGACATCTCACTATC
This sequence comes from Reutealis trisperma, assembly GCA_947687605.1. NCBI lineage: Eukaryota > Viridiplantae > Streptophyta > Magnoliopsida > Malpighiales > Euphorbiaceae > Reutealis > Reutealis trisperma. The sequence continues at coordinate 150,665 of CANTUT010000467.1, forward strand.
ACAGTGAGAATAACACTAAACGGTTATCTAAGGTTTACTAAACTATCTAATTTTCATAGATGCAAGAGAAAATTTGGTAACATCTCCCATATATATATGATGGTCCACTGCATAAAATATAATAAAATCTATTGTATTCTATTGGACATGCCTCATAGCCCATTTTGGGACTCAATATTCACAAGTAACTATAACGTTCAAAGGCACCAAATTAATAAAATTAAAAATTCACTCATAACAGAAGTGAACAATATATAATTCTATTTTAAATTTAAATATTAAATACGTAAATAATATCAAATGAGTGAGTAAATGTGTGCGTGTATGTGTGTCTATATTGAGTTCTAAATCACACAGTTCTTATAATACCACTAAATCAAAATTAATTGATGATGATGACCACATTAAAGATAATTGGTGATGAGACTAATTATATTAATATTAATTTTGTCAAACATTTTCCATATAGATGTAGTATAAAAAAAAATTATACTATATATATTTTGTCAAACATTTTCCTTTAAATATCACCCCTTTGGCTAGAACTCAAAATTCCCCATAACCTTTTTCTTTTTTCTTTTTTTCTCAATAATTTAAAGTTAAAAATTTTCAGCAGTATTTTACAGTTCTAATTAAATTTAAATTCACCTAAATTGAAATTAGGGAATCTGATGGTAGCTGGGAGGATATATATATGGTGAAGAATTTGCTCATGATAACAGCAGACTGGACAAGATGATTCTCTCTCTTTCTTGCTGTTTTGCAAGCGACTCAAATATGCAAAATAGGCTTCACAAACTGCAATGGAAGCTCCCAAGAAAGTCAGAAAGCTGTGAACTTGTTTTCACTTGATTTTCAATTAGCAATCAAGAAAGTCCCTTTGGCTAGTTGTTACTTGTTTTAACTTTCTGGCACAGTGACTTTTGATCCTCTTATTATTATTATTATCATTTCCAATTGGATGATCCATTAATCCAAATAACAGCAGATTATAAATGAATCAATTTTTTTTTTAATTTACTAGAGATTGGGAATAGATGGATTTTCTTTAGAACTTGTTTTTACTGACAGGATTTCTTTCTGCCTAGTTGATTGTGAAAAACATGTGCCTAATTGGCTATCATTTGCTAAGTATGAATCATTTGCTAGCTTCTTGGTTTGATCCTTTGCTATGTAGCAAAAACTCCAAGCCATAGCTGGGCTTTTATATATGACAGTTGTGGGTAAGTACCAATTATTAGAATCTATTTGGTGTTAAGTTTTCAATTATTTGGTATTAAGTTTTCAATTATATATGACAGTTGTGGGAAATTGTTTTTACTTTTATTTTACAAGTTGTATTTTTGAAGAAAGAAAATTATTAAAAAAATCCCCCATAAATTTATCATGACTGCTGCTTGTACATTTAAAAACATAGCATTAATAGCAGGACATTTTAGTCATACTATATGGTAAAAACTTTTTCTACAGTACTAATGTTGTTTTTAGCTTTTGGCAAAAATATTTTATTTCTTAAATTTTATAATTTGATTGAAGTTTAGTTTCTATGTTGTAATGTAGAACCTTTTTAATCCATCAAATACTTGATTATTCTGTGGATGGTAACTCAAGGGTGGGGTATATAATTGAAAAGGATTATGAACTTGCAAAATTCAAAAGATTGATATTAGTAATAATTATGAGTGTTTTATTAGTGTAAATGCATCTATTTAAATAGTAATATCTATGGTTTAGATTTTTTTTCTTTTTTGAGCATGGAGAGGAGTAATCGAATATGAGCTTATTATTCATTTCATATGTGCACTTATCATTAGATTATATTGTAGCATGCATCTCTGTTTAGATTTAAATATTCAATTAAAATTCAATTTAATATTATTCTTCACATTCGAAATTGATTCAAAGAAATATTTGAGATATTTAAACTTGACTATGTAAATATTAGAATTTAAATGGTTAACGTTTAAAAATTTTTCTACTAAAAAATGAAAAATAAATATAAATTTTATTTTTTGTGAGTTTGTATTTAAAACAGTTGAACGGAGATATTTTAAAATGATATTAGATAATATTATTTAAAACTAAATACTTATTAATTTTAGTCTATTTAATAATATGTTATTTAAAGTTTTTAATTAATCTAAAATTCATTTAAAATAATAAGTCATAAAAAATTTCATTTGATATTTGTACAATACAGCAATTCATTCATTTTCAATTTTCACACTTAATTTCTAGTTTTATCAAACATCTATCTGATTTTAAATTTCATTTGTCTTATTTTACTAATTTCTAGTTTGAGGGAGAGCTAGGATTATCATGTGGAAGCAATGAGCCTATATATAACAATTCAACAAAATAATATCAACTAGAACCTCACAGCCACTACAAGTTTCAGTGGAGAATTTCTGGAACAAGCAGAAATCTATCAAATTAAGGCTATTAAAAACAGAATAAAGCAGATTAAAAATCTATCAAAATTAAAGCTATTACAAACATAATAAGGCAGATTAAATATATCAAAATTAAGTAAATCTATCAAAATTAAGGCTATTAACAATATAACAAAAATTATAACCAAAATAGATTAGAAATTAAGATTCACAAACCAGAAGCGAGAGAAAGATCCTACGATGAACCAGAGACAATGTGAACCACCAGAATCAACAAAGAGAGATGGGAAAACGGTGGAGGATTTAATTCATTACTCTGTCAACAAGAACAAAACCAGTTACTCAAATCAAATTTAAGAACAAAATAACCCATTATTATTTGATAAAATCATATTCAACCATCAACCAACAAAACAAAAATAAAAAAAAAAAAAAACCAAAATCGGATAATAACCAATAGTCAAAACAAATTCATATTCACACAATACATAATTGGACAAAATCCCAACAAAAGCTTACAAAATTATGTTATTGACATGGATTTTCACATAAAATCATAGAAATTTGAAACAAATACAAAGAAAAAAACAAAAGGTCACAGAACTGGACCTGCGATAATGCCCAGATGCATGACCACCAGAGTGAGAGAGAGAGAGATCCTGCACTAAATCAGAAACCCACGAACCACCAGAAGTGAGAAAGAGAGATGAGGAAACAGTGGAGGACAACCAAATGCCCAAGAAATCACCGAAATCCAGCAGCTATACAACCCAGAAGCAAGATAGAGAGAGGGGAAACGGTGACTTCTGTTTCATTCCTAGGACTTCACGATAATCCAGTACCCCTTTTAAATCAAACCCATTGTCAAATTTTTCATCAAACAAATGAAATTTGAAGGGAAAATGGCAGTTTTGTTTTTGGCAAATCTGAAGTGAGAAAGAGGCAAATGAGAGCGCGCAGCTGGGAAAAAAAAACAGAGGCATCCCAGCTAATTAATTGGCTGTCTAATTAATTAAAAAGATTTTAAAAAATAGCGATGGATTTCCGTCACTATTCTAAATTAAATCCGTCGGTAAAATAAAATGAAAACTCTTTTTATTGGGTCAGCGACAAAAATAACAACAGAATCATCCGTCGCTGATTCTGTCGCTAATTTGTTGGTAAGTCGTGGCGCCAATATTTGGGGCTAATTTTTTAGCGACAGAATTATTCAGTATCTGATCTGTCGGTAATGTGTCGCAAATCTGTTGGAATTCTGTCGCTATATTTTTTAATTTATTATTTCTATTATTTTTAGAATCCGTCGCTATTTTTCGCTGATCTGTCGTAATTTAGCGACGGAATACTGTCCGTCACTAAATTCAGTCGCTATTTAGCAAATTTCTTGTAGTGTATATATATATATATATATATATATATATATATATATATATATATATATATACACACACACACACACACACATACACACACACACATACAAATTGCAAATTTGAAAAAAATTAAAAAGATAAATTCGGTATATGGTATACGCATACCAAAATTTAGTATATATTAAGTATATGTTTAGTATTTGCAACTACTTTAATACATATATATTGCAAATTGGAAAAATAAAAAGATTAACCAACAATAAATGGTATACGTATACCAAGTATACATATACCAAGTATACATATACCAAATTTTAGTATACTTTAAATATATATTTGGTATCTGCAACTACTTTACATATACACAAAGTGCAAATTTAAAAAAAGTAAAAATATAAATTAATAATAAATAATATATGTATACCAAAATTTGGTATATGTTAAGTATATGTTTGCTATTTGCAACTATTTTAATATATATATATATATATATATATTGCAAATTTAAAGAATTAAAAAAAAATAATAGTAAATGGTATATGTATACCAAAATTTGGTATACATTTAAGCATCTACAACTACTTTAATGTATACATATTGAAAATTTGAAAAAATTAAAAAGATAAACTAATAGTAAATGGTACACGTATACAAAAAATTTAGTATATGTTAAGTACATGTTTGGTATCTGCAACTACTTTATATATATACATATTGCAAATTAGAAAAAAAAAAGATAAACTAACATTAAATGGTATACGTTTATCAAAATTTGGTATACGTTATGTATATGTTTGGTATTTGCAAATACTTTAATATATACAAATTGCAAATTTGAAAAAATTTAACAAGATAAAATATTAGTAAAAAATTCAAAGCTATAAAGAATACAAATATATAATCCACCATGTTTAGTGACCAACAAAGAAAATATGGTTTTCAAACAAAATCATCAATCACATATACAAAAGAAAATTAAAGAAAAAAAAAAAAGAAACTCACAATATAAAAAGAAAGTGTATCCAAGCTAGCTCTTGTTTAAGATTATACAATCACAAAACCAGAGTTTATAAATTCAACATGGTAAAGTAACAATAAATTTAGTCTTTAGTCAAATAAATTCCACAAAAATTGTAGAAAGTGTATCCAAGCTGGCTCTTATTTCATCTTTTTAGACTGCAAATTCACAAAACTTCTATGTCTTGTTTGCAAATTCAAGAGCCAATTTCTGTGTCTCTCTCATGCTTTCTTAAGGGATATACATATAAAACAATGCCAAAATCATCATACAAACAGCATATACAACTTTCAATGAATTGAAATATATATAACAAGCAACTAGCAAACAACCACCAATTGCAACCACGAGCCCATAAAACCTAAAGCCGAAGCCAACAACAAATCCCACAAACCCAATAATGAATGATTCCCGCCAATCGATTCATCCAATAACCATGATTCACCATTCAAATTAATTTTTGTTCAAGAACAAGACGAAGGAGAAATAAGTCTCAAAAATGCCAAAATTTTAAAAAAATTAACAAAGCTAGGCAGCGCCAAAATGAATTAAATCCCCATACCAAGTTTCCTTTCATTTTAAGAACCAACACCAGAACCTTGAAGAAATTAAGCAGCAAAATTAGTAGAAATTTCAAAAACAAAGTGAATGACTCAAACATCTAGAATCACAATCGATCAAGCGAAAGTGAAGTGAAGAGAGAGGCAGTAAACTGAAAGCGCAAGAGATAAATCAATGATGGTGGTGGGGAATTTTTCTTGTTGTATTGATGATTGAGTTATAGAGATAGATATTTGGGTCCTTGAGAGAGAGGAATTGGTGAATCGAAAAGAAAAGGGGAAACAAAGAGTGTATATATATATATATATATATATATATATATATATATATATATATATATATATATATATATATATATATATATATATATATATATATATATATATATATATATATATATTAATAATTTTAGAAAATTTATATGAGTTTCATTTTTTTTTGTTCTTTGATTAAATATTTTTTTAGAATATCTTTCATTACAAAAAAAATACAATTTACTGACTAAAAATTTTGTCAGTAAATTATGTTTTTTTGTCGGTAATATATATAGCAACTATTTACTTACAAAAAAATTTCGTCGGTATTTAGCTTGTCAGTAACACAATTTACCGACTGAATACAAAATTGTCGGTAATTATCGACGAAATTTTAGTTGGTAAATTATTTTTATATTATCGGTAAAATAACTTATATAGTCGGAATTTTTTTTTGGGGAGACAATAAATTTTTAGTCGGTAATCTATTAGTAAATTAAAAAAAATTCAGTAATTCTTCAGTAAAGTTTAAATAAATATTTTTCAAAAGTAAATATTTTATTGGCAATACGTTGGTAATTTTGTAAATTAATTTTTAAAAAATAAAACATTTTGTCGGTAATCCATCGGTAAAATTCTATTTTTTTTAAATATATATTCTTCAAAAAATAAGAATAATAATTTAAAAAATTAAAATTTTTAGGGTGAACATGAAAATTAAGAAATAAAAAGTTATAAAATAAATTAGGAAGCTTAAAGAATATAAAAAATGACTAAATTAAAATTATATTTTAAAACTACAAAAAGAATGAAATAAAGCTAAAATTAAAAGAGAAAATAATAAGAGTAAAAAAGAAAAGGTAAGATAAATAATTTATTAAATTTATTTTTTTTGTTTACTAAATTTATATAAAACATTTTAAAAAAAATTAAATTTAAGATAGATAAAAATTATTTTTTAAAAAATCACATTAACACTTTTTTATGCTATAAACAATTTAGGAAATATAAATAATAAACTATAAAAAAATAAAAAATAAAAAATAAAAAAATTGAAATAAATTTAATAGATTTTTTGTATTGAAGGGTTTAAAATTTAAGAAATGAAATAGAAAAAAACAAGAATATGAAACAAAGAGTATATGAGCATTAAAGAGTATGAAAATATTAAGTGATGAAAAAGAAAATTAAGAAATAATTAAAAGAGAAAGAAACAAAAAGAAATTTTATTTATGAGAAATGGAGAGAAGAAATTGAGAGAAAGATAAGAAAAGAGAAAGAGAAGAAGTGTAAAAAAAAATAAGGAGGAACCCTTTTATACTTTTTTTTATGCAATTTACTAACTAATTATTGACTAAATTTCCGTTGGTAAATTTTTCAAATGAAAATTTGGAGGGAAATTTTCCTCCAAAATTTTCATTTTTCGATAAATTATCGACTAAATTTTTGTCGGTAATTTATTTTTTATTTTTTAAAAATCAAATGAAAATTTTGGAGGAAAATTTTCCTTCAAAATTTTCATTTACCGACTGATTACGAACTAAATTTCTATCAGTAATTTATTTTTTTACATCAAATGAAATTTTGGAGGAAATTTTCCTCTAAAATTTTTATTTATCGATAGATTATTTTGTCGAAAATTAAAAAAAAATTCTTTATAATTTACTGATTGAAATATTAGTTGGTAAATTTAGCGATAGAATATTTTTTTCAGTAAATAGGAAAGTTTTTTAATTAAATCAAAGAAAATTTTGCCTTTTAATTTACCGACTAAAATTTTTAGTCGGTAAATTAAAAAATATTTTATTTTTCAATTTACCGACTGAATAATATTATCAGTAAATTAGAAAGCTTTTGTAATTAAATTAAAGAAAATTTGGCTTTTTAATTTACTGACTAAAATTTTGGTCAGTAAATTTACTGACCAAAATTTTAGTCGGTAATTTCAAAAAAAATTTCAGAAAATTAAAAAATATTTTGTTCTCTAATTTACTGACTGAATTTTTTTTTTGGTAAATTTATTGACAGAATAATGTTGTCGGTAAATTACAAGGTTTTTGTAATTGAATTAAGGAAAATTTTACTTTTTAATTTACTGACTAAAATCCAAAATTTTAGTCGGTAATTTAAAAAAAAAATTTTGGTAAATTAAAAAATATTTTGTTCTCTAATTTACCCACTAAAAATTTTGTCGGTAAATTAGAAAGATTTTGTAATTAAATTAAAAAAAATTTTGCTTTTTAACTTACCGACTAAAATTTTGGTCGGTAAATTTACCGACCAAAATTTTAGTCCGTAATTTAAAAAAAAAAATTTCGGTGAATGAAAAAAATATTTTGTTCTCTAATTTACCGACTGAAAATTTTATAGGTAAATTTACCGATGGAATAATGTTATCGGTAAATTAGAAAGCTTTTGTAAATTAATAAAAAAAAATTTTGTTTTTTAATGTACTGACTAAAATTTTTATCAGTAAATTTACTGATAAAAATTTTAGTCAGTAACTTGTCGCTAATTTTTTGTGCCATTTTTTGCAAATTATTTAGTGACGAAATTTGATAGTTAGTAATTTTTTGTTTGTAAACCATCGATAGTTTGTTAGTAATTAAAAAAAAAAGAAAATTTTAATGTTTCGTCGGTATTATGTCGGTAATTTAATAAATTTACCAATGAAATTATTCCTATTGGTAAATTTTGTCGGTAAATTATGATTTTCTTGTAGTGTTTGATTAAAAATCTTTGATAAAATTTTAATTTATAGCTAAAAATATTCTTTTTCAGACGAAAAATTAAATAATAGCCAACAAGTGGATGAACGATTACGCGTTAACACTTCATTAATTATACTAGCAAATAGTAACACCCTATAATCTCTGTAAGCATGTTATAAAATTCAATGTATCATATTGCAAAAATATTAAAATTTTATTGTAATATGGATTTGATTTAATTTGTAAATAATTTTGTAATAATACATTTGGATATATAATTATTTATGATTGTATTAAGAGATTAACAAATATAAAAATTCCTATTCCAGTAACTTTCCAATACACATTAAAATAAAGTCTCAAACAAAGTGAAATATCAATTTCTATTTATATCCTACTTTAACTTACATGAATAATCAACTCCTATGAACAATAATAATGTTCCATTTTCTAGGGTTTTTATTGAAATTGCTTAAATAGCTAATGAAGCAAGTTGAATATCTCCTATATGGTGAGAATAAGAGGTACCATCTGTTTCCCCACTAGTATTTTATTAAAAATAAAGTATCTAATAAAATGGACAGGAAAAATGCAAAAAGGAGAAAGGGTCCGCTTTAAAAAGAAAAGTGTAGATGATGTAAAAGTATAAAATAAAAAGTCACGGTATGTTTGATATTTTTACATAAAAAACTGTGGACAATGTAATTTCCTCAAAATAAAATTCAATATAATCAATAAACTCAAATTTAATAAAATTCTAACATAATTCCCAACTGTGGTCTGGTAGGTACTTTCTCAAGGGTATATTTGTGGTTCCTTGCACTCATCTATATCTATCAGACCCAAAAGAAGAGAATAATCTCTCCACATTAAATAAATACGAGAATCAGAAATTATGAATCTCACAACTCTTCCTTTTTTTTTTTTTTTGAGGTATTCGTTTGAAAGCTTTGTTGTATTCATTTGATAATTGGTGTAATCATATGAAAGCCTTGTTGGGCTCAAAAGATGCGTGGGAAATGTAGACAGTGGGTTTGAACTGTTGGAAAAATAAATAAATATTTAATTGGGGCCACATATATAACAAATAAATGTATTAAGCTATTATTTATTTTAGCCAAAATAAAGTGGTCTATTTTAGGATATAGTTTTATGGCTAAGGGCATAATTGTCATGAAAAACATTGTGTAGATACCATAAGTAATAATTCTAATTTGATGAGGGGCCAAATTAGAAATATTAAAACTTTATAGATAACTGCCATAGGGAGTTATCTTTAAGGGGTTATGGTCTCCAATTGTAAGATACACATTTTTTTTTCTTCATCCCCATCAGAGGAGAAAACTACAGAAAACCTAAAGAAAACTTACAATTGGAAGATTGCACCCCATCAAGGTCATAACTCTTAATTGTGATTGTCATGGATTCAACAAGTACGCTTCCGTTATGTATTCCTTCTCTTGAATCATTGTAGGATAATATTAGGGTTTCTTGATTGATTGATTATTTTGCCTAACATGTGGTATCAGAGCCATTCTATTAATGATTATTGAGAATTAAATGTGAAATTTTATTCTGTTTTGTTAATTTGGATGAACTATTGGATTGTTATTCGAATTGAAATTTTATGGCTTTGCGGTGGATTTGTTTTGTTGAATAATTGCTTGCGGCAAATTTTGTTTTTGGCAAATTTTATTCCTGGCTTTGCGAATTGACAATTTGTTGGTTGTTCCATATTGAAATTCTTAGTTATGCCATGATTCGTCCTTTTGTGCAAAGTGAATTGTCAATTTGTAAATTTCTTATCACTATTATATATAATGATAGAAATTAATGTTGTGTCATGCATTTATTCATGATTTAAAAGAAAAGTATATGTATATTGACTTCCACAGTGACGTTTCATGGGCTTAATGGGTTGCCTTCTTTTCATATTTTATTTGAATAAAATAATTAAATAGAATAGGTTTTCAATAGTACAATGATGAGTTTTTGTTCCTGTTTGCATATTGATATGCAACAGTACAATGATGTATTGATATTCAATAGTTTGATATTTTGTTACTGTTTGGAAATTGCATATTCTTCCGAAATTAAAAAAAAAATTAATTTATTTGATCTCAATTCAAATAATGGTTCTGGTTAAACTGTTTAACATTTAAATAAATTAACTGAATTAAGATGTCACCAAAGTGAACTCTCTTGTGTAGGTTATTTATAATAAAGGTTGAACATAGTGTATATATGTATATCCATGCGGGTATTAATTGGCCCAAAGAAAAATTAGTATTTGGCAGGATTATATGTATACTTGTGATGATAAACATGTGATAATTATATGGTTGTACATGTAAATAATTAATCAATCCAAAGATGGGTTCTTTATTTAACATGCATTATTGTCAATGTTTGATCATTGCAACAAGAGTACCACTAGCAATTAATATTACTGTCCAAAGACTTGATATTAATGTTGCACTAGGTATCTTGAGATGGGTTATGCCATTATTTGGATTTAATTGATGATTGTTTTATATATTTATTTTTATTAAGAGCATGTATATTCATATGGATAATTTTGTTCTCTCAACAGCTACTCTTGCTACTGTATCTGCTAACTTGAATTCAGTTCTAGTCCTTAGCGGGACAAACTTTAAGGACTGGAAAGAGAACATTCTAATTGTTCTTGGCTGCATGGATTTAGACCTTGCACTTAGGACTGAGCAACCTACTTCTCCTACGGTCTCTAGTTCCTCTGATGAGAGGAAATTTTATGAGAAGTGGGAACGCTCTAATCGCATGAGTCTAATGATCATTAAGCACGGCATTCCAGAGGCTTTTAGGGGTGCTTTATCCGAAGAGATAACTAGTGCCAAAGATTTCCTTGCTGAAATTGAGAAACGCTTTGCCAAAAGCGATAAGGCAGAAACAAGCACACTTCTTCAAAGCTTGATTTCTATGAAGTATAAAGGCAAAGGAAATATAAGGAGTACATTATGGAAATGTCTAATATTGCTTCCAAGCTTAAGAGCCTAAAGCTCGAGTTGTCTGAGGACCTACTCGTGCATTTGGTATTGATTTCTCTTCCTGCATAATTTAATCAATTTAAGATCAGTTACAACTGTCAGAAAGAGAAATGGTATCTAAATGAGCTCATTTCACATTGTGTGCAAGAAGAAGAAAGGATGAAGCAAGAAAGGACAGAAAGTGCTCATTTGGCTAGTACCTCTAAGGATAAGGGTAAAAAGAGGAAATATGAGGCTAACAAGAATGAGGCTGCTAAAGGTCTAGCAGAAAAGAAGCAAAATCAAGGTAATGGTTGCTTCTTCTGTGGAAAGCCTGGACATATAAAGAAGGAATGTACCAAATATCATGCTTGGCGTGCAAAGAAAGGTATGTTTCTTACTTTGGTCTGTTCTGAGATAAATTTGGCTTTAGTACCTAGAAACACTTGGTGGTTAGACTCTGTTGCAACTACTAACATCAGTGTTTCAATGCAGGGTTGCCTGAATTACCGAAGTCCAAGTGATGCTGAAAGATGCATTTAAGTTGGAGATGGCAAATCGGTAAAAGTGGAAGCTATAGGGCATTTTAGGTTATTATTGTGTTCTGGTCACTATTTGGATTTGAAAGACACTTTTGTTGTACCGTCATTTAGACGGAATTTAATTTCGATTTCCTATTTGGACAAGTCTGGATATTATTGTTCTTTTGGAAACAATCAAGTTATTTTGTCTTTAAATTCAAATATTGTTGGTACTGGTTCACTTATGGTTTATGACAATCTATATTTGTTTGACACTGTAGCTTCTTATTATGAATTTTTAATTGTAGAATCACGTGGTACTAAGCGTAAAATTGATAATGCAAATTCAGGATCATTATGGCACAGACGCTTAGGTCACATCTTTAGAAATAGAGTAGAGCGACTTATGTCAGATGGAATTTTAGATTCCATTGATTATACAGACTTTAATGTCTGTCTTGAGTGCATTAAAGGTAAATAGACCAAATCAAAAAGATTGAATGCATACAGAGCTACAGACGTCTTAGAATTGATACATACAGACATTTGCGGGCCATTTCCTACACCTTCTTGGAATGGTCAACAATATTTTATATCATTCATTGACGATTACTCTAGATATGCATACTTATATCTCATACATGAAAAATCACAATCTTTGGATGTATTCAAGTCATTTAAGGCTGAAGTTGAGAACCAACTCAACAAAAGAATAAAGAATGTCAAATCTGATCGTGGAGGTGAATATTACGGCAGATATGACGGTTCAGATGAACAGCGTCCAGGACCATTTGCCAAGTACCTAGAGGAATGTGGGATCGTCCCACAGTACACTATGCCAGGGTCACCTAGCATGAATGGTGTAGCTGAAAGACGAAACCGAACTCTTAAGGATATGGTAAGGTGTATGATTTGTCATTCTACCTTACCAGAGTCACTCTGGGGAGAGGCGCTAAAGACTGCAACTTACATTCTAAATAGAGTACCAACTAAAGCTGCTGCTAAAACACCTTATGAGCTTTGGATAGGAAGAAAGCCCAGTCTAAAGCACTTTCATGTATGGGGAAGTCCAGCTGAAGTAAGGCCTTATCGGCCAAATGAAGAGAAACTGGAATCTCGAACAGTAAGCAGCTACTTTGTTGGTTATTCTGAGTGATCTAGGGGCTATAAGTTTTATGATCCCAACTTAAAGAATATTTTTGAGATGAGTACAGCAACGTTCTTTGAGGATATTGAGTTTAAGGGGAGAAATGAAAATAATATTAAGGACTTTATCTTTGAGGAAGAATCGGTTCTTATTCCTGAACCAATTCTTACAATTGCCACAGATGAGGCAAATTTAGAACCTCATCAAGATACTGTCATTCTATCTCCTATTCAGGATGAGGAAATTATTTTTGAAGAACAAACTCAACATCCTCAAGAACAACAAGTACTTCAAGAGCCAGTGCCTTTGCGACGATCCACAAGAGAAAGGAGAAATGCCATTTCGGATGATTTTGTGGTATATCTCCAGGAACATGAGGAAAATGATGGTTTGATGGAAGATGATCCAATCAATGTCCGTCAAGCCTTGCAAGATTCCAAAGTAGAAAAGTGGATTGAAGCAATGAATGAGGAGTATAAATTTATACAAGATAATAAGGTTTGGGAACTTATCCCATTACCAGAAGGTGCGAAACCTATTGGTTGTAAATGGATATTTAAAACCAAACGGGATTCAAAGAGTAATGTGGAGAGGTATAAGGCTCATCTTGTAGCTAAAGGTTATACTCAGAAGGAAGGGATTGACTATAAAGAGACCTTTTCTCCAGTTTCATCGAAGGACTCTTTTAGGACAATTATGGCTCTTGTTGCACATTATGATTTAGAGCTTCATCAGATGGATGTCAAGACAGCATTTCTCAATGGCAATATTGATGAAACAATCTATATGGTGCAACCAAAAAACTTTGTGTCAGGAGACCCAAAGGAGATGGTTTGCAAATTGACAAAATCCATATATGGGCTAAAACAAGCGTCTCGTCAATGGTACCACAAATTTCATCAAGTGATTATCTCATTTAGTTTCGAGATGAATGCAGTTGATGATTGTGTGTATCACAAATTCAGTGGGAGTAAGTACATTTTTCTGGTATTATATGTTGATGATATATTGCTTGCCACTAATGATATAAGCACATTGCATGAAACCAAAAGATTTCTATCACAAAATTTTGAGATGAAAGATCTTGGTAATGCTTCCTTTGTATTAGGAATCCAAATACAGTGGGATCGATCTCGAGGTATTTTAGGATTATCACAAAGAAGCTATATTGATAAGGTGCTTAAAAGATTTGGCATGCAAGGTTGTAAACCAGGTGATACCCCAGTTGCTAAGGGAGATAAATTTAGTCTCAGTCAGTGCCCAAAAGGAAGCCTTGAGATTCAAGAAATGCAAAAGATTCCTTATGCATCAGCTGTAGGGAGTCTAATGTATGCTCAAGTATGTACGCATCCGGATATAGCATACATTGTTGGAATGTTAGGCAGATACTTAAGCAACCCAGGAATGGATCATTGGAAAGCAGCCAAAAGGGTTATGAGATATTTAAAGAGAACAAGAGATTGTATGCTCACATATAAGAAGTCAGACCATTTAGAGATCATTGGGTACTCTTACTCAGATTTTGCTAGATGTCAAGATAGTAGGAGATCCACTTCAGGCTATATCTATCTGTTAGCTGGTGGTGCAATTTCTTGGCATAGTGCCAAACAAACTCTTATTGCATCATCCACCATGGCAGCAGAATTTATAGCATGTTATGAGGCATCCAACCAAGGGATTTGGCTGAGAAATTTTGTCACTGGGCTGCGAATTGTAGAAGGAATTGAAAGACCGCTTAAGATATATTATGACAATAAATCAGCCGTTTTATACTCAAACAACAATAGGAGCTCGACTAAGTCAAAACACATTGACATCAAGTTCCTAGTTGTAAAGGAAAGGGTACAGAGTGGACAAATTTTGATAGAGCACTTAAGGACAAACTCCATGATAGCAGACCCTCTTACAAAGGGTCTTCCACCCAAGGTCTTTCATGAGCACACTGCTCACATGGGTGTTTATGAGAATGAAGAATCTATGGTTTAGTGGGAGTATTTCATTACATTATCTTGTGCTCTATGTTTGACTTATAGTATGCATACATTTGTATTTGGATATTTTTCTGATCGAAAATTAAGTTTGATATTCAGTTTATCACAATCTGTACTAATAAAGTTATTAAATGATTTCATTAAAATAAAGCAGGGCCAGTTGAAAATCGACATGTATAGATCACATTCATGTGATTTTCATGCTACACATTTCATGATTGATCTATGTCATTTGGTTATGTTAATATTAGTGATCTTTGATGGGTTTAGTTATGATTGATATAATGAAAACCGCTTTGGTCCTAAAATTAATTTGACTGATGGACGAGATTGTTTGCATATGCCTCATGTTTATAATAGCAAATTTTTGAGCTCATAAAGTCTAACACATTTATAAGGATATATATGTGGCCTAGTGGGAGATTGTTGGAAAAATAAATAAATATTTAATTGGGGCCACATATATAACAAATAAATGTGTTAAGCTATTATTTATTTTAGCCAAAATAAAGTGGTCTATTTTAGAATATAGTTTTATGGCTAAGGGCATAATTGTCATGAAAAACATTGTGTAGATACCAAAGTAATATTTCTAATTTGATGAGGGGCCAAATTAGAAATATTAAAACTTTATAGATAACTGCCATAGGGAGTTATCTTTAAGGGGTTATGGTCCCCAATTGTAAGATACACATTTTTTTTTCTTCATCCCCATCAGAGGAGAAAACTACAGAAAACCTAAAGAAAACTTACAATTGGAAGATTGCAACCCATCAAGGTCATAACCCTTAATTGTGATTATCATGGATTCAACAGGTACGCTTCCGCTATGTATTCCTTCTCTTGAATCATTGAAGGATAATATTAGGGTTTCTTGATTGATTGATTATTTTGCCTAACATGAACAACCTGAGAATAAGGAGACTTTGAGTGGAGCACATGTGCGTGGATGAGAGTATGTTCGAAAAGATCTCTTCTGCTGAAAATGCAAAGCAAGCATGGGAGATTCTTAAAAATTCCTTCAAAAGGAAGGATAAGGCGATAAAGTCCATTTGCAAACTCTGAGGGTTGAGTTCGAATCCCTCAAATTAAAGGATTCTGAACCAATTGAAGAATATTTCAATAGAGTACTGGTTGTTAATATATGGTGAAAAAAATGGAAGATGCTCGTGTAAATGAAAAAATTCTTCAATCATTGGATTCAAAATTTAATTATGTTGTAGTTGCATTTGAAGAGTCAAAGGATTTGGACTCGATGACTGTTGATCAACTCTTGGGTTCATTACAAGCCCATGAAGAAAGAATCAAGAAAAGAGAAGAACCTATTGCTCAAATTCTTCAAGCAAAGCCCAATTTGCAAGACAAAGGTGAAGGGGGCACAAGATCAGTTAGAGGTAGAGGTCGTGGACAAGGACAAGCACCAAGTAATGGTGGTCGAGGAAGAGCAGAGGAAGAAGACATTATGCCAATGAAGGCAAATCAGATTTTAGGCAATAAAATTTGAGAGGACATGAAAGAGGTAACTGGTTTCAAAGAAGCGGTGGTCCAAAATTTAGTGTTTGATGTTTCACTTGTCAAAGATTTGGGCACTTTGGAACAGATTGTAGATTGAATTCAAGCAAGGATGAAAAAGGCAAATTATGCCAAGGTTGAAGAAGAAGGGGAATCCACCTAGCTTGTGTTGGGCACAGCGGGTATAATCAATAAGATAAGTGCAGAATAATAACAATCAAAAAAAATAACACCAGCAATTTAACGTGGTTCACTCTTAATTTTAGGCTACGTCCACATGATAAACTCCAAATAAAATTCTTTCACTATTACAAATAGTAGGTACAAGAGAGTTTGAAATGAGATCTCACTAAAATAGTAACACTCACTGTATTTTCCAAAATACCCTAAAGTATTTTTCTCACTATTTTGTCACTCCCCTTTTTAGGAATTATTTCCCAAAACTCTCAAAAACTCTCTCTCTCTTTTTCTTTTCTTGCAATTTATGCAAGTGTTGTGTGTGCTATTGCTATGAGCCTTGCATGCCCTTTTATAGGCATACAAGGTGTAATATTTTGACAGATTTAGGCATCGAATTTTGATAAGTTGGTGCCCACCTCCCTTTTTTTTTTTTTTTTTTTTTTTCTTTTCATATGCATGTGGGTCCCTCCATGTGAGGGGGACACTACAACAAATCTCCCCCTCTCGATCACATGGAGGGCTCCATCATTCCTGCAGCTAATCGACAATATTCAAATGATTCCCTTGGTCGAATTTTTGTCAACATATCTGATCCATTCTCTTCCGTATGGATCTTCTCAAGCTGTAATAGCTTTTTCTCCTGTACATCTCTGATCCAGTGATATCTCACATCAATATGCTTTGATCTTGAATGAAATGAGGAATTCTTCCTAAGATGAATAGCGCTCTGGCTATCACAAAACAACTGATATCTGTCTTGCTGCATACCAAGTTCATTTAAGAACTTTTTCAACGATATCAACTTCTTACATGCTTCCATTTCTGCAATAAACTCTGTCTCAGTAGTAGAAAGTGCAACACATTTCTGTAACCTTGATTGCCATGACACAGATCCCCCTACAAATGTAATTAGGTAACCTGAAGTAGACTTTCTTGAGTTTACATCTCCAGCCATATCTGTATCTATGTAGCCTACTAACACATGCTTTTCTTCTCTAAAGCATAAGCATACTTTGGAAGTGCCACGAAGATACCTAAAAATCCATTTTACTGCAGTCCAATGTTTCTTACTAGGATTTGAAAGGAACCGACTCACTACTCCAAAAGAATGAGTAATATTTGGCCGTGTATACACCATGGCATACATCATACTTCCAACTGTTGAAGCATAAGGAATCTTATTCATTTCTTCCTTCTCTTTGTCTATTGAAGGGCTTTGTTTAGAACTTAGTGTAAAGTAATTAGCAAGAGGACAACTAACCGCCTTAGCCTTATCCATATTAAACCTCTGAAGTACTTTCTTAATGTACTTCTCTTATGACAACCATATCTTTTTGGCTCCTCTGTCTCTAATAATCTTTATGCCAAGAATTTGCTTTGCTGGCCCCAAGTCTTTCATGGCAAAAGACTTACTCAACTATTGTTTCAAGTTGTTGATTTTAGAAATATTCTAGCCAATGATTAACATGTCATCCACATAGAGCAAAAGAATGATGAAATCTTCATCTGAGAATTTTTGCATAAAAATACAATGGTCTGACTTAGTCTTCTTGTAGCCTTGCTCCCCCATAACAGACTCAAACTTCTTATACCATTGTCTTGGTGCTTGTTTTAAGTCGTACAAGCTTTTCTTCAACTTGCAGACATAATCTTCTTTTCCTTTAACTTCGAAACCCTTTGGTTGCTCCATGTATATGTCCTCTTGTAAATCCCCATGTAGGAAGGCAGTTTTCACATCCATTTGCTCAATCTCCAAATTAAGACTTGTTGCTAACCCCAGCACAGTATGAATGGATGTCATTTTCACAACAGGTGAAAATATTTCATCAAAATCAATGCCTTTTCTTTGGTTGAACCCTTTAACAACCAGTCTGGCTTTGTATCGAGGACTGGAATTATGTTCTTCATGCTTGACCCTGAACACCCATTTATTTTTCAAAGCTCTTTTGCCTTTAGGCAACTTCACCAACTCAAAGGTTTTATTCTCATACAAGGACTTCGTCTCATATTGCATGGCTTTAATCCACTTCTTCTTGTGTTCATTATCCATAGCTTCTCCAAAGCTTTCTGGTTCTCCTCCATCAGTCAGCAACGCATACTCATTTGTTGAATATCTGATAGAAGGTTGTCTTCTTCTATCACTTCTTCTCAATGAAACTGGGGAAGCCATAGGTGATGGTGGTTGATGGTGAACATCATCATCATTTTCATCATCTGATTCATCTTCAGCATTCTCAGCACCAACTTTTATGGGGGTATCATCTTCATCAGGTGGATTATTTCGGTCTTCATCTCCAACCTCTCTTGGCACTGGTGTTGGAGGAATCAATTCCAAATCTGATGAGTCACCATTGGAATCAAGAACATCTTTCTCCATTTTGTCAATATTTTCAATGGTTTCATCCTCAACAAATATAGCATCACGGCTCCTGACAAGTCTCTTCTCAACCGGATCATAAAATCTATAGCCAAATTGATCTTGACCATAGCCAATAAAGATACACTGTTTTGTCTTGGCATCAAGCTTAGATCTCTCATCTTTGGGAATATGAACAAACGCTTTACAGCCAAACACCTGCAGATGATCATTGGAAACATTCTTTCCTGACCAAACCCTCTCCGGGACATCATTCTTGAGAGGGACACAGGTTGAGCGATTCAACACATATGTAGCTGTCTGAAGAGCTTCACCCCAAGATATCTTAGGTAACTTTGCATGTGAGAGTAAACATTTAACTCTCTCCATCAAAGTTCTATTCATCCTCTCAGCTAAGCCATTCAATTATGGTGTCTTCGGAGGAGTCATATGATGCTGAATACCATGCTTTTATAGTTGCATGAAATGATCCAGTGTATTCTCCACCATTGTCTGTCCGAATGCACTTCAATTTCTTCCCAGTCTGTCTCTCAACTAAGATATGAAACTGCTTGAAGACATTTAACACCTGATCTTTCATCTTTAAGGTATGTACCCATGTCTTTCGAGAATGATCACCAATAAAAGTCATAAAGTACTGAGCACCACCAAGTGACTTTGGCATTGGTCCACACAAATCCGAATGTATCAGATCCAACACATTCTTCATTCTAGAAGGAGCAGAAATTTTAAAAGCAACTTTGTTTTGCTTTCTCGCTAAACAATATGTGCAT
The DNA here is from genome assembly GCA_947687605.1 of Reutealis trisperma. Taxonomy (NCBI): domain Eukaryota; kingdom Viridiplantae; phylum Streptophyta; class Magnoliopsida; order Malpighiales; family Euphorbiaceae; genus Reutealis; species Reutealis trisperma. The sequence continues at coordinate 170,481 of CANTUT010000467.1, forward strand.
TTATCTAAATGCACATGCTTTATGCCAGATATCACATTCTTCTTGACCAGATAGGTCATCCCTTTCTCATTCATATAACCCAGTCTCTTATGCCATAACTCAACTGTATTATCTTTCTCCAAAGCATTCACACTGTTGTTAGAGAGCTTTGCATTCATCACATAGAGTGATGAGTACTTTTTCCCTCTGGCCACCACCAAGGAACCTTTAGTGAGTTTCCATTGACCATTCATAAAGGTGTTGCCAAAACATTCATCATCTAATCTACCTACTGAAATCAAATTTAGCCGCATATTTAGAATATGCCTCACATTTCTAAGGACTAGCCCTGTGCTATTCTCCATCTCTAAGCAAACATCTCCTCTGCCAATAACTTTTGACAGGCCTTTATTTCCTATCCTAGCAACACCAAAGTCTCCAGATGTGTATGATGAGAAGAATTTTCTACGCAACGTAGTATGGATGGTAGCACCATTATCAATCACCCAACTGGCTTCTTGGGTTACAAGATTGACAAGTTCTTCATCTTGAAGGATGTTGAATTCATTGATAGTAATTGTTTGTTCATCATCATTGCTGTCATTATGCTTTTTCTTCTTATCTTTGTTCTTCTCCTTTTTAAACTACCGACAGAATCTCTTGATATGTCCTTTCCTTTTGCAGTGATGGCACTCAACATTCGCATATTTATTTGATTTTCCTCTGTTCTTGTCTTTGGATTTTGATCTCCTACATTAGCTTCTTTCTTTGGATTCTATAACCAGAACTTCTGGCTGTGATAAAGAGGTTGAATTATGTGATCTTCATCTCATCTCTTCATTCAAAATATCACTTTTAATAGCCTCCATATTTACCACACCGTTAGGCACAAAATTAGTAATCGAGATCTTCAAAGTCTCCCATGACTCTAGTAGAGATGCTAATACCATAAGAGCAAGTACTTCGTTGTCAAACTTTATGCCCATTCCTGACAACTGATCCACAATCCCTTGTATTTCATTAAGGTGATCTGCTATTAAAGTGCCTTTTCGATATTGTACTTGCATCAATTTTGTCAAGTAAAATAATTTATTGTTACCAGTTTTAGAAGCATACAACTCCTCAAGCTTATTCCATAATGTTTTTGCATAAGTCTCAATGCAGATGTGATTGTACATATTATCTTCAACAAACTACCTGATAAAACCACACACTTGCTTATGCTCAAACTTCCATTCCTCATCTGATTTGTCTTTGGGTTTATTTGTAGTAAACACTGGTAAATGCAATTTCGTCACAAACAGGAGATCTTTCATCTTGTTTCTCCATATGTGGTAATTTGTGCTATTTAAGTTGATCATTTTACTTGTCTATGTCTCCATAGCTTCAACACTTGCTACAGGAACCGTATAAGTGAACAGTACAGTATATGTGAACAGTACTCGTATTTGTGAATAGTACTGTATCAACAGTACTTGAGCTAGACTTGCAACAGTAACTAGGTTGGACTGCTACAGTGACAGGCTAAGCTAATACAGTTATGGACTTGAACAGTAACTATGCTACAGTGATGAATTTGACTGCTATAGTAACTGAGTTGAAACAATAGCCGAGTTGGATCAGTAACCATGCAAAAAATTTGCGTTATTACTATTTTACTATTTACCAAAATTCTAATTTTACAATCATTTTCAAAACGGATTGCACCAGAAAATTCCTTAGATTTTTCTCTTCTGTGCAGTATATTTCTTTTCTCAAAATATCACACTCAACAGTACTTGAGCTAGACTTGCAACAGTAACTGGGTTGGATTGCTACAGTGACAGGCTAAGCTAATACAGTTATGGACTTGAACAGTAACTATGCTACAGTGATGAATTTGACTGCTATAGTAACTGAGTTGAAACAATAGCCGAGTTGGATCAGTAACCATGCAAAAAATTTGCGTTATTACTATTTTACTATTTACCAAAATTCTAATTTTACAATCGTTTTCAAAACGGATTGCACCAGAAAATTCCTTAGATTTTTCTCTTCTGTGCAGTATATTTCTTTTCTCAAAATATCACACTGAACTGGACAATAATTTTATTCAGTCCCAATAAAATCATTTTTGATGTGGAAGATTAGTCTATGCTACAACCACAGGGCATACTAAGAATATTAATGAGCTGAGATCATCAACCAAGCAACTCTAATACCACTTATTAGGCATAGCGGGTATAATCAACAAGATAAGTGCGGAATAATAACAATCAACAAAAATAATACTAGCAATTTAACGTGGCTCACCCTTAATTTTGGGCTATGTCCATAGGACAAACTCCGAATAAAATTCTTCCACTATTACAAATAGTAGGTACAAGAGAGTTTAAAATGAGATCTCACCAAAATAGTAACACTCACCGTGTTTTTCAAAAATACCCCAAAGTATTTTTCTCACTATTTTGTCACTCCCCTTTTTAGGAATTATTTCCCAAAACTCTCAAAAACTCTCTCTCTCTTTTTCTTCTCTTGCAATTTATGCAAGTGCTGTGTGTGCTATTACTATGAGTCTTGCATGCCCTTTTATAGGCATACAAGGTATAATATTTCAACAGATTTAGGCACTGAATTTTGATTAGTCGGTGCCCACCTCCCCTTTTTTTTTTTTTTTCCTTTTCATATACATATGGGTCCCTCCATGTGAGAGGGACACCACAACAGCTTGTTGTTAACTTGCAATGGGATGAAGATAGAAAGCAAGAGGTTTGGTATCTTGATTCATGAGTTAGTAACCATATGACTGTAACAAAAATTTGTTCATAAATTTGGATGATTCTGTGAGAGGAAGCATTTCTTTTGGTAATAAACCTGGATTATTAATTAGGGGAAAAGGTGATATTCTGATTAAACTAAAGAATAGAGATCATGAATTTATTCCTCATGTCTATTATGTTCCAGCCTTGAAGTCTAACATATTGAGTATGGGACAATTGTTAGAGAAGGGATATGAGATTGATATGAAAAACTGTGAGCTGAAAATGAGCGATAAAAAAGGAAAGCTAATTTCAAAAGTCCCAGTGTCAAAGAATAGAATGTTTAAACTTAATATCAATATAGATTGTGCAAGGTGTTTCAAGGCTTCTTCAGCTGATTTTTCTTGGCTTTGGCATCTATGTTTTGGCCATCTCAACTTTGGGAGTCTGAAGTTGTTATCAAAAGAAAAGATGGTGGGTGGTTTTCCCTTCACAAACCATCTAGACCAACTTTGTGAAGCTTGCATTTTCGGCAAGCAATTTTTGAAGAGTTTAACAAAGGAGTCTCTTAATAGAGCAACCGGGCTGCTTCAATTGATGTTCACAAATATATATGGGCCTATAAAACCAATTTCTTTTGGTAAGAAGAGATATTTTTTTCTGTTTATTGATGATTATAGTCACAATACATGGGTTTATTTTTTGAAAGAAAAATCAGAGGCATTTGAGTGATTTAAAAGATTCAAGGCTAGTGCTGTAAATGAGACTGGGAAGATTAAAGCTATGAGATAAAGTTATGAGAATTAATTGAGGAGGGGAGTTCACTTTTAATGAATTCAACAAGTTCTGTGAATATCTTGGCATTGGGTGCCCTTTGACTGTTCCGCGATCACCCTAACAAAATGGTGTTGTGGGATGAAAAAATAGGACTAATTTGAACATGGTTGGTGCTATGTTGAAAGTAAAAGGATGCCCAAAAAATTTTGGGTTGAAGTAATGGCATATGCTGTGTGTTTATGCAACTGTTGTCCAATAAAAGTCTTGCATAAAATTACACCTCAAGAGGCATGGAGCGGAAAAGGCCAAATATTTTTCATTTATGAGTGTTTGGCATCCTAGCTTGTGTTCATGTTCTAGATGAATCAATAGCTAAATTGGATGATAAAAGTGAGAAGCTAGTGTTTGTTGGGTATGATGCAAACTCAAAAGGCACTTGGGATTGGAATGTACAACATGAGAATTATAAATTTCTTCCCTTGTTTGATGATTTGGTTAATAATCAGGTTGTTACTGATGATGTTGTGCCTCAAACTCTTCCTCATAATGCAATAACAACTCCAGAAAATGCAACTCCTCAAAGCTCTTCCGAAAGGCCGCACCATGTGAGAAGTTTGGCAAAAATTTATGCAAAAATAGAAAATGATTCAACTATATTTTGTTTATATGTAGATTTAGAATCAATTATTTTTTAGGAAGCAATTCATGGTAGCAAGTGGAAAAGTGTTGGGGAGGAAGAAAAGAAGAACTTTAAACAAAGATTTGCAGCAGAAAATATAAACAAATTGCAGTAGGAAACAAAAACTATAACTCTGAAAAATATAAACATTTTTTCTTTATTTTCTTCCTCATTTTCTTGTCTTCCTTTTTCAATTACATTTCTTGTTCCAGCAACCTCTTCTTTATAGGAAGAAGTTAGCTTTCCTTAGTAAAAACTAGTATAACCTAACACCATACTTGTGTCCATGAAACAAGGATCACCATTTCTTTTCACCTAAAACTAATTACATTGCTGAGATATAATTACATTAATGAAACATAATTAACATCACATGAAATTTGATTAATCTTGATTAGATTCTTAAACAAAAATCTTAGCAACTCCAACACTCCTCCTTGATGAGATTTTTGTTGGAGATTTCAAGTTGTGCTTCCATGGACAGAAATCTAACTTCCTGCTTGCTTTATCTGAGCATTAGTTCCACAACTCTTGTTGTGTATCTTAGAGCAACTTCAATTTTTTTTCTTTTTTCTTTCCTTTGCCAATGGCCTCTTCACCAACAAAAAAAACTCCTCCATGAGAGTGACTTCTCTTTGAAAGAATCTATGATTCTTCAAACTCTTCAAAAATGGCTCATTGCCCTTTAACAAACATGATATACATGAGCAGTTTTTGGACATGCAAGGTCCCTTCAAACTTCCATGAAATTTTTAGTTTAAAGACTTGAAGGTCTTCATCCATTTTTCAGTTTAAAGACTTGATGGTCTTCATCCATTTTTCAGTTTAAAGACATGAAGGTCTCCATGAAATTTTTAGTTTAAAGACATGATGGTCTCCATGAAATTTTCAATTTTAGGACATAATGGTCTCCATTAAATTTTTAATAAATTTTTAGTTTAGAGACATGATGGTCTTCATCCATTTTTTCAGTTTAAAGACATGTTGGTCTTCATTTTCAGTTTATAGACTTGCTGGTCTTCATTTTTAGTTTATAGACTTATTGGTCTTTATCAAATTATGCAGTTTAAAGACTTGCTAAGGTCCCTTTGCCATAAACATTTTAGTTTAAGGACATGTTGGTCCCTTCAAAGATCATGTTTTGACAACTCAAGAAAACATCACTGATTTCTTTTCTTGATAAAAACAGAGCACATAGAACATCTTGATAACATTCTTTCAAAGACATTTTGGAGGCAATTTCTTTTTTCTTTTTTGCAAAGAACCCATTAAACATTCTTTTTTTCTTTTCCAAAAAACATGAATTTAAAATACAAAACATAGAGACCTGAACTTAACAAACATAGACTTGATGAAATTATGCTTCATCTTAAACTGAAGACTTCAAAAAGGATTTTTTTTTTTAAACTTAAATAGGCTCCTCAAAGATCATTGGAGCTCTGATACCGCTGTTGGACTTGGGAGGAAGAAAAGAAGAACTTTAAACAAAGATTTGCAGCAGAAAATATAAACAAATTGCAGCAGAAAATAAAAACTATAACTCTAAAAAATATAAATATTTTTTCTTTCTTTTCTTCCTCATTTTCTTTTCTTCCTTTTTCAATTACATTTCTTATTCTAGGAACCTCTTCTTTATAGGAAGAAGTTAGCTTTCCTTAGTAAAAAATGAGTACAACCTAACACCATGCTTGTGTCCTTGAAACAAGGATTACCATTTCTTTTCACCTAAAACTAATTACATTGCTGAGATATAATTACATTAATGAAACATAATTAACATCACATGAAATTTGATTAATCTTGATTAGATTCTTAAACAAAAATCTCAGCAACTCCAACAAAAAGGCCATGGATGAAGAGATAAAATCTATTGAAAAGAATGATACATGGGAGCTTGTGAATCTTCCAAAAGGAAAACAAGCTCTTAGTGTGAAGTGGTTCTACAAAATCAAGAAAAACGTCTAAGGAGAGGTTGAAAAACACAAAGCTCAACTTGTTGCAAGGGGTTTCAGTCAACGGGAAGGAATTAATTATGACGAAGTTTTTGCTCAGGTGGCTCGATTGGGGACCATTTGATTGATTATTGCTATGGCAGCTGACAAGAGATGGAAAGTTTTCAAATGGACATCAAATCAGCATTTTTGAATAGCTATCTAGAAGGAAATGTGTACGTTGAAAGCCTTCGGGTTACATAGTTGAAGGGCAAGAAGATAAAATGTTGAAGTTGAAGAAAGCTTTATATGGCCTCAAGCAAGCTCCAGGAAATTGGTACACTCGCATTGACGAATATTTTTGGCCAAATGGGTTCTTAAATTGTCCTAAAAAGCATGGCTTATATGCTAAGAAAACTTAAAATGGAGAGGTAATGTTTGTTTGCTTGTATGTGGATGATTTGATATTTACAGGAAGTAATCAAGAGATGATTAAAGAATTCAAGAAGAAAATGATTCAAGAACTTGAAATGACGGACTTAGAGCTTATGACTTACTATCTTGGAATTGAGGTGAAATAAGCTAATAAAGGTATTTTTGTTTCTCAAAAGGCCTATGCTGAAAAAATTTTAAGAGAGCTTCACATGGAGTAATGTAAATCAGTTAATACTCCTGTGGAATGTGGAACAAAACTCTCCAAGTTTGATGCAGCTGAGCATGTAAATTCAACTTTATTTAGAAGACTTACTGGGAGTTTGAGATTTTTACCATGTACCAGACCTGATATCATGTATAGAGTTGCTCTTATTAATAGATATATGGAAGCTCCTACTTTAACACATGTGAAGGCAGCCAAAAGAATTCTTCGATATGTTAAAGGAACCATGGATTATGTGTTATTTTATGAAGCTTCAAATGATTTCAGATTGTTTGGTTATAGTGATATATAGTGATTGGGAAGGAGATATTGATGATCTGGAAAGCACTACAAATTTTTTGTTTTACATAGGTAATGTAGCTTTCACTTAGAGTTCCAAGAAGCAACCAATTGCGACTCTTTCAACTTGTGAAGTTGAATATGTAGCTGCTGTTCTTGTGTTTATCAAGCTTTATTTGGTTAAGAAGATTATTGGAGATGCTGCATTTTCCTCAAATTGATGCTATTTAGATTTTTATTGACAACAAGTCAGCTTTTGCACTGGGGAAAAATCCAATATTTTATGAAAGAAGCAAACAGAGATACAAAGTTTCATTTTATACGAGAAAGCATTGGGAAAAGGGAGGTTCAACTACAGCATATGTGAAGACTCAAGAGCAGGTTGCAAATATTTTTACTAAAGCTTTGAAGTGTGAAGATTTCTGCAGATTAAGAGCTTATCTTGGAGTTGTAAGATACCAGTTTAAGAAGGGGTGTTGAAAAAATAAACTTGTTATTCCCTCCGTCCCAAAAAGGTTGTCCATTATGTATTTTTTGGATATCCCAAAACACTTCCCTATTTTAAAAATAATTATAAGTATTTATCTATTTTATCCTTATTAATTAAAAGGTGTGTATTCTCAAAATTAATAATAAAGATAGTAACAAATAAGTATATACAAGAATATAAGTGGAAAAATATAATAAAATTTATGAATTGGCAAACAATTAATGATATTTTATTAAACTGTGTGAGAAAAAAAAGTGAACAATCCTTTTTGAACGGAGACAGTATTATATATTTATCTTATTGTTGTCTTTTGAGTTATCCAATATGTCTTTTAACCAATATGTTGAATGTGTCAAAGTCCATAATTAGTAAGCATGTATGTTATTTAAGAATCATCTATGTATATTAGTTGTCAAATTCTACATAATATCAGAATTTCATTCTTTCAAGTGGCTCCTCTCCAACATTTATACATTCCATGTTTATGTGGAGGTTGTGCTATAATGCCATTCGTCTAATAAATTGTTGTTCAAAAGAAGAATGGTCTGTGAACTATGTGAAGCAGATGTGGAATCCCTAGATCAAATAATTTTTTTCTGTCTAGATGCTAAATCATCATTGTTTGCATCAAGGTTGTGTTTTATTCCTGATGCTAACCATCTTATTAATTTTTTGTAGCGGTGGTATGATCTTCATGATAATCAATATTTAGTGATTGAACCTTTTTTAAAGGAGCATATCACTTCTCTTTGATGGGCAATATGGCGAGCAAGAAATGATTTTGTGTTTAAAAGGATAAATCCTGATCCAAGGAGAACAACAGCCAAAGCAGAAAGAATATGCTTGGAGTTTCTATATGTTAATAGAAGTTATATATAGCAATCTGAAGTCTCTCGGCCAATAAATCTCTCAAAATGGCATCCTCCACCTATAGAATATATAAAATTCAACTGTGATGGGAGTTTTAATGAGATGATTGGAGTAGCGGGTAGCTGTCATTTGCGAGGATTCCAATGGCGTGATGTTGGATAGAGCAGCAATAAAAAAGAGAGTTAGGTCTCCTATTGTGGCAGAAGCTAATGAAAATTTTTTGGCAATCAAAATGGCAGTTCATGTTCAATTTTCTTTTTGTTTGGTTGGATCAGACTATAGGGAATTAATTAGTGCTTGCAATAATCCTATAGAGGAGTGTCCTTGGGAGATTTATGCTATTATTGTGAACATTAAGGACCTATGCAAAAATATTAGGTCGGTTTGTTTTGCTTGGGTTCAAACGGATAGCAACTTGGTTGTAGACTGGGTCGCAAAATCCATTTTAAATTGTAGTTTATCTCCTACATGATAGGTTATGAAGCTTCCTAGGCTGATTGATCTATTGTATTTTGACCTTTATTCTCTTTGAAATTTAATTATCATTTGGCAAAAAAAAAAAGAAATTGTAGAACTAGCTTTCAAAAATTGGAGAGCCAAAAATAAGAATGAAAAATACAAAAAGTAAATAAATTTATATTGAGACAACGTAAACAATTAAGTTTTTTAAGTATCGTAATTATATGTGAAAATATTTATATAGAAACTATAATATGATATAAAGAAAAAAAAATAAACATTAAAGAATTTGAGACTTTTTATATATTTTTTAAAGAAAAAATATGAAATATATATGTAATAAATAAAATTTAAAAAAAATGGTCTAAATGAATATAATTTTTGAAACATACTTAAAATATCTGCATAAAAATAAAATTTTGAAAAAGGCGAAGTGATAATTTTTATAAAGTAAATAAAACTTTGTTGAAAAAAATATAATTTTAATATGTTTGGGGGACCAGTTAAAAAATTAGCACTATATTTTATATATCTATAACAATCCTTTTGATTTACAAATTCATAATTTTTAGGATTAATCTTAATTCTAAGTTAAGTTAAATCGTAAGGTTACTTAGGATTAGTCTTAATTTTAAACTTAGTTAAATCATACAATTACTTATCTTAAAACTTGTTTGGTACATAAATCTTAGTATATAGTATTAAATAATTTTATTTTTGTAATCATATGTTTGATAGAATAAATTAATGAATGAGATAAATTATTAAAATAATTATTAAATTACTTAAATGCCCTTTAGCTTATACTCTATCTCTTCACAAATTATAATCCATTTTTGTTTTGGCACAACAATTAAAGATTTGAATTTATTTTACTATTTTATCCTTATTATGACTATAAATTACATTAATTATTTTAGAATAATGGGATTTATTATAACTACATTAAATAGCTTGTTTGAAAATACAATAATAAATTTAACTTGAAAAAAATAGATTATTTATTGTGGACATCTTAAAAAGAAAATATAAATTATAATTTATAGACAGAGAGAATATATAAATTTATATTTCCTTATTTGTGTTTTAGAAACAGAGACGAGGATAAGGAAGTTTTTTATCAGAAAAAATAAAAAAAAAGTTGAACCAGTGAAAAATGCACAAAATTGCATGTGTAGAAACTGAAGATTAGAAGAAAAAAGAGAGAGAATGTTTGATTGCGTAAACGAAAGCTGATACGGTGTATTTTATAAGGAATTTTCATAGGTAAAAATAAAAATTTTTGAGACTTCTTGTCTGGAAAGTTTGCATAGAAGGAGACGTGAACTTGAGTGATATTTCTTTTGGCCAATTCTAAAGTGTTTTTGGTATATATAGATGTACTTCCTAAATGACCTGTTCATAACAGATAATTTAACTTGTTTTCTAGATTGCTAAATTAAAGTTAATTCCACTTATTTCTATAAGATGCGACTAATTAATTAAGTGTTGTGGGCTTAAATGATTCAGCTTTTTAATACCTTACCAAAAACATATTTAATAATTATATAAAATTAATAAATTATATGATTAATAAATATAATTAATAAATATTTATTTATTTGGGATTACTAAAAAATATTTTATAATTAACCTTTTTTCGTCATTAATATTATTCTCTTCTTGATTAGCATTTTCATAACAATAAATTGGTTTGTTAACCAACTTACCAATCCAACCGGTTTCACTTGATAAAAATTAATTCAAAAAAATATAAAATTAATTTTTAAAATTATCTCTTAAAAAAAAAAAAATCGATTTAGAATGTATATGTTTTTAGCATAATTTAATTAATAATTTTTATTATTAATTATTTCAAATAATTTATTAAATTAAAAAAAAATTATATGTGAGAGGCTTGCGCTGTATGCACTGAATTTTATTTATTATTTTATAATTATATTTAATTTATTGTGATAATATTTATGATAATATTTAATGATTTGATGTTTATCACTATCTTTATAGATAGATGTCTATTACTATCTATATAGATAGTTTTCTTATAAAAATAAAACTTTATTTTTAATCTTATTTTTATTTTTTTTAACACTTACAAATAGGTGCTATAGTCAATGAAATAACTCACATAAATTATTCTCTTTTCTATTCTTTCTTGACTTTTCTTTATTATTTTCTCTTTATTTTATAACACGTTATCAGCACGAATTTGTTCTATCAATTTTTTTTTTAGCAATCATTTGAAGGATTGTTAATAGTGGCTATGATCAACATAATTTATTATGTTTGGAGCATTGATGCACTACTCATTAGGTGACATGATATGTGAGTTTCAGAATTTGATTGATTGACCCTTAAGGTGGATGACCCTAAAAAAAAAAATTAAATTATATTAATAGTATTGGTAAGGTAGATATGAGAGTTAGTAACCCTAAGGGTCACTGAATCGTTTTCTATGAGTTTCTTAAATCACATTAGGCCATTAATTATAAGTTTTATATATATTATTATTATTCACACATTTATTTCATGAAGGCCATATGCATCTTTTTTTTTTTTTTTTTTTTTTTTTTTTTTTTTTTATGGAAATCTAGGGAGTATCTTATTATTGATTTACTTTTCATATTTTCCTAATTGATTTTTTTTTTTGGGATTTATTGAATTTGTTTTACCATATGCACTACTCGTTATAAGCTATAGTTATTGTGTGATAATAATTTTATTATCATTTTTTTTATGGAGATTATTATTTGATACTATATAATTTTAATTAATTAATTACAGTTTCTGAAAAACTTATATTCTTAATTTCTGTTCCTGAAGAATTAGTATTATCTATTTTTCTTGAAGAATTATTAATTAATTAATTATAGTTTCTAAAGAACTTGTTTTCTAAATTCTTATATAATTAAATAAATTAATACATTTCTTGAAAAATTAATATTTTTTATAGTTTTCGAAAAACTAATATTCTTTATATTTCCCAAGAATTAATATTTGTAAACTCTTAATTTTGCATGCTCATTATCCAGCCACACCTTGGCATTTACTAAGCTTAATGCGCTACATAGAATTGTTATGGCAATCCCGCTAATCGATTAGCGAACAGGGTTCCCTCTGAAAGAAAATTTTTTAACTTTTAAATACATTGCTACCCAGACACCCAAATTTCCTAAACACAAACTAACAACCAATCTTTAAAAAACTTAAAAAAAAAAAAAGTGCCTGCTACGTTAGCTACTGTACTTTTATGCTTGTTGTGTTGCACTAGGACTATGCTGCATAGCAGATCCAACCTGTAGCCTGCCGTTGCACCCCTCTGGTGCTGGTGGTCTCCTTCTATGCAGAAAAATATCCAAAATATCCCTCTCTAACTCAATTTTTAGTCCTTTCCAGTTCTATCCCTCATTGTCTTTTCACTATTTCAATTTATAAACTACCCTCACCAACTTTTCCTATGAATACTCCCTCCATTTTTCATTTTCTTCACCCCTTAAGCGCTTGTAGACTGTTATCCATTTGCTCATTTTCTTCTTCTCCTTTCAATCACTCCCTAATTAATTAATTAATTAATTTTTTAATTAATTAATTATCTTATCTTAACCAAGTTAATTAATCTTTTTAATTAACTAAAACTTTTTTTAATTAAAATTAATCACTTAATTAATTATTTTTTTATTTAATTAATTAATTATTTTTTTCAAAATCAAATTAATCCTTTTTTCAAGTCCACCCTTCATCCAAATTAATTAATTAATTAATTTAATTAATTAATCCACTCATCTATTTCATCACATTAATTAGTTAATTAATTATTTTAACTAATTAATATCCCTAATTAATATAATCACTCACTTCCGATAAAACGGAATTTTGGTATGGTAAAATCCTCTGCTCACCGAAAGCAAAGGTATCAACATTTTTCTCTCACTCAAATTCAAATCAAATCAATCAATTCCTAAACTCTTCTACTTAATTGTGGAATGAACTACATGGGTTTTAATTCATATTCAATGAGTTATGTAGGCACATTTAGAATTTAAATCTAAACCGCAAATCCAAATATCAATTAATCATTTTTTCCCATTTTATTTTCCAATGTAATTAGTATATTCAGTTGATTTAATTGTTTTAGAGTTAATGAGTGATTTTGTGATTTTTCTAGAATCCATAAAAACTAGAGGGAATACTCTCATTGGCTTATGGATGTTTATTTGCTTTATTTCTTAAATTCTCTCATGCATTACATATAATGCCATGCTCATGCATTTTAATTTTCATTTAATAAATGTCACTCATGAAATTAATTTTTCAAGTCAAATTAAACTCAAGAGCTAAATTTAGATTATTTAACCAAAATTCTAGTCCCCAAGCTCAACTTGGTTTAGACTAGTGATTTTTATCCTTAGGTAAATTAATTGCAAAATTACTTAATCGAAGTCAATTTTGGTTTTTTTCCTTAATATTTTTCCAACTATATAAAATTAGGGTGGTGACTCATAAAATCATTGTTAAAGTCAATTAATCTGAACCTGAGGGTTCCATGGTGAGACCAAAACCAAATGAGCATCTCGATTCTCTCTAGTCGATCAGGCCGATGCTCGGATGAAGCCTCATAGTTGGCAACTCCACTAAGGACTGGTTGCCACCTTTTAAAATAAAAGGAAAGCAAATAAGAGGATTACTATTTGGTTAAGGAAAAATTTTCTAAAATAATCTCCATTTCTCATTAAGTATAATTTGATATTCATGCATTATTTTGCATAATAAAGGCCCATTGCCTAACCTTAGTTTTGGGAAAACTTTTAGATGGTGAGTAGTATTAGCTTTACAACTCTCTTTGAGTATGTTGAGAGATAGCGAAAGCATTCCATCCCGCAATGAGTCCTCGATCATTTTGGTGGTGTAACAAGCAATCAGTACAATTAGACTCATGCGGGGCTCTTAGCTCATATATGGATAGGTATATCAATACTCTAGTGATATGAAGACCCTTAAACAATCCACCCTTCATCTTTGTGTATATAGTTGCCCTAAGCCTTGACCTTAGTTTCCATGCACCATAATAATCGAGACTTTTATACATATTCATGAAACCTTTTTTGGCATGCATCATAACATGACCATGCATACATATGAATAAGAATGGGAGCCTCGAGTCTGGATTATGCCTTGAACTAAGTCAATCATCAACTTTCAATTCTCAAATACTTTTTGGCCTAAGACTTTTGGCTCGTTATCTCCCTTAAGCCTAAAACCATTGGCACCTCACATCTTTTAAGCCCAAAGCCTTTGGCACCTCACCTCTCCTATGACCAAGACATTTGGCTCACCACTACCTTAAGCCCAAAACCTTTTAGCCTGAGACCCTAAAATTTAAACACCAATACCTTTGCCCAAACACTCTAAAATACCAAATCTTCACTGAGTCCAAAACCTTTTGGCCTTAACTTAAGTCCTAGTCCTTAAACCCAAAACCTTTTGGTCCCAACTAATTCCTAATCCTTAAGCTTAAAACCTTTTGGCCCATAACCTAATATTTAATCCTTAAACACAAAACCTTTGGCCCCTAACCTAAGACATAATCTTCAAAACCCAATACTTTTAGCTCAATGAACAATCATTACCCTAAACACCTTAAGCCTAAAATGTTTGGGCGAAACACCTTAGGATGTCCTTTTTTCCTCAGAATTTACATCCTTTCATTACTTTTTCATGCATTTTCTATACACTTACCCTTCTTTTTTCCTTGAAGGTATTGATGGCCTACTTTTTCGACCGAGATACCATAAACACATATTTCACCAGTATCCTTAAAAGGCAAGAGGAAAATTTCTAAGCCATACTTACCTCTGCCCTTAACGCTCAACAAGCTAATTTCAATAATGCTTTAGTTGCCTAGCAAACAAAATTTAATAAAGCCCTAACTACTTAACAAGTCAACTTCAACAAAGCATTTGCCTAGCTCACTAAAGCCTGATGTTCCTAAAGGCAGTCCATGCATTCAGATCCCTCGAGCATACCTCGTGATTCTCATATTTGTATGCCTAACATCACACCTCCTTATTTTACTAATCAATCCATGTAAAATCCAATTGACTCAAGTTCCACTGCACTCGATCTTCATCAAACCAACATTATAGCTCCTCCCATGATTAATCGGCTTGATACCTCTCTTTTCTCAACCAGTTGTAAACTCTAAAAAAAAAATCTCTAAAAAAGTGCTAGTGCCACGTGGCATGCCGCACGGCAGGCATGCGGCGCTGCATACCGTAAGAACCTAACGCGGTGCCGCATAGGGTTCTATAGCCTCCTTATGCCAATGGGCCCCACCTGTGTAGAAAATGATTATTTTACCCATTTCAGTCTAATTTTCAGCCCTTTCTAGCCCTGCCCTTTCTAGTCTATCCTTCATCGTCTTTTCACATTTTCAATACCTAAACTACCCTTACTCACTTTTCCTATAAATACCCCTCTCCACTTCTCATTTCTCTTCACCCCTTGAATTTGAGTAGATTGATATTCTCAAATTTCTCTCTTCTTCTCCCTCCAATCACTCTACAATTAATTAATTAATCTTTTTAATTAATTAATTACCTCACCCTAACCAAGTTAATTAATTTTTTTAATTAACTAAAATTCTCTTTTTTTAATCACTCAATTAATTAGTTAATTAATCTTTTCAATTAATTAATCAATCACGTTTTTAAAAATAAAATTAATCATTTTCTTAAATTCACACTTTATCCAAATTAATTAATTAATATTTTTAATTAATTAATCCATCTACCATTTTCATGATATTAATTAGTTAATTAATCATTTTAATTAATTAATTAATCCTCCAAAATCAATCATTTTCTTAACCCACCTTTCATCCAAATTAATTAATTAATCTTTTTAATTAATTAATCCATTCACCATTTTCATCATATTAATTATTTAATTAATCATTTTAATTAATTAATTAATCTTCCAATCCATCTAATCACTCGGTCCCGATAAAATGGAATTTCGGTCCGGTAAAACTTTCTGCTCACCAAAAGCAAAGGTGTCAGCCTTTTTCCTCATTCTTAATACACTTAAATCAAAATCAATCTGATAAACTCCTAAACCCCTCCACTTAATCGTGAAATGAACTATGTGGATTTTGATCCTCATGCAATGGGATACGTAAGCATGTTTGGAATCTAAATCCAAATCTCTATCAATCTCTCTTCCCTTTTTAATTTGTGGATATTTTATTTTTCTCCTTGCATTCATGTCATATTCATGCATCTTGTTTTTAATTAGCATCTTATAATATTTGTCATTCATGAAATCAATTTTTCAAAGTCAAATTAAACTTAAGAGTCAAATTTTGATTATTTAAAACCAAAAACCTAGTCCTTGAGCTCAACTTATTTTGACACTAGTGATTTTATCCATGAGCAAATTAATTAAAAATTAATGAATTGGAGTCAACTGGGTTTTTCTGTAATTTTTCTATTTAAAAATAAATTTGGGTGGCGACTTCCAAAAATCATTTTCAAAATTAATCAATCCGATCCTGAGGGTTCTATCATGAGTCTAAACCCGAATGAACATCCCGATTCCCTCTAAGGGATCGAGCTACTGCTCAGCACTGCCTTTGGATCTGTTGCTACAACCATACTAGCTCCTATCATTGACCTTGCCTATGATAAAGAAGTGTCTAAAAATGCCACACAGCTAATCCCAAACAATCATGCCAACCCAACCCTTGTTATTGATCTGACCAACAGTGGAGAAGTCCTCAAAAGTCTCATATCACCAAACACCAAAGCTAACCTTCCTCCTTCCTTGAATCCTTTTTAGGAAATGGAAACCTATGCTAAACTAAACATCAAAGGGCCAATCAAACTACCATAGAATCACAACACCACTGTGCTCCAGGAAGTTCACACAGTTGAGAAAAGATGCAAGAATAGTAATCCTTATCCTACCACCCCAATTATCTCATCCAAGCAAAAAGGAAAAGGGGTAGCTAGCATCACCAACCAGCAATCCCATAAACTAGAGATATGAAAGTTTACTTATTTGGGAATTCCCTTGAGCGCGGTTTACAAGATGGCCCTTGAAATCGACTTGGTTAAGCCTTTAGAGCTAAAAGCACCCCCCCATCCATCCATCTAAAAATCATAGACTTGATCAGTATAACGAGTACCACCAAGGAGTTGGGCACGAAACTGAGATGTGCAAAAGTTTAAGGCATCGAATCCAAGACCTCATTGATAATGGAGATATGCTCCCTCCATAACTAGTACCCAATTTATCCATTGACCTTAGAGACATCATCAATCTCAAGCGAGAACACACTTTGCCAAATTCATCTAACTTACCAAGTGACTAACACTTTAAGGAGAGCATTGGCCTAGCTAACATGCTCTTGTTCAAGTCCTACAATCAAGTTGAGTCTAGTTAATCCTGAGTTCAAGTCAACTAAGGTCCAAGTTTGAGTCTTTTGAGTATGTTGAATCTTTCTCTTAATTTGAGTCTATCAGGTTTTACACTTGTTTCTTTTTCTTTCAGTGCTTTATTGTCCAAAGTCAAAGTCAGAGTTTGTCGCATGTTTCCTTCCTTTTAATTCTATAATGACTTTTCCAATTTTTCTTGATAAAAGTTTAGATTTTTTATATTATATCTCATGTTCTTTTTTGAATCCAACTTGAATGATACATCCAAAAAAAAATAATAAAAACTGCTTGCATTACACCATAAGACGAAATGGCTCTTAAGAATTAGCTATCCTCAATCAGGCATGAGGATACCTTAATGGCTGTAGATCACTTCATGAAAAGTGTCAAAGAAGGACATGTCAAAATAGGAAAAGGCCCAACAGATAGATGCAAAGCAAGGTTGTCATGCCTAACTCTTTTTCCATACTATAACAAGAACTATGTGGACCTGTTTCTTCCTAAAAAAAAAAAAAAGAATAGAAGCAATGTAAAGGATACGTAAGTAGCCCAACCCAAGTGGGGTCCAAATCATAATGAAAATATCTTTTTTCTTATAAGGCATCACACCCTGGTGTTCTCTAAACTACATCAGTCACATCCCCACTTGTTTTCTCTGCAAAAATCCATCTGTATCTATCGAGTCGGTCTAAATAATTTATCATCATGGGCAATCAAATAATTTTATCCTCCTCAGAGTCATCATTCTTTGTGTCACCTTTTTTCTTCCCTTAATCATTCAAAGGGTAAAGTAAGTTTTCAAGTATAATATTGAGTCATCACAAATAAAGTTTCCCTTACCCATCATCAGGGGCATGTCATTTGAAGACATTCATATTCTTTTGAGCAACCTTTGATCGTCCACCATCTCTAGTCAAGGGCAAGATCTCTTAGTTGTGTTTTTCAATGAGAGTGGTTGAGTCACCAAAAGACCCAAATCAGAGGGTTCTCCCTCATTTCCTAGAAATTCATCCTGACATCTATGCCAATCCAACTAAACTTGAAAAGCATTATCCCTAAAAGCCTTTTTATCTTAGATAATGCATTCTTTCCTTTCTATAAATCATTGAAAAAAAAAAGAGAAGAAAAGGAATAATGTGAGGCTCACGATAGAACTCTCGGGTTCGGATTTGGTTGATTTTGAAAATAATTTTAGGAGTCGCTACCTTAATTTTATTTAGTTGGGAAAACATTAAGGAAAAACCCAATTTGACTCAAATTTATTAATTTTTTACTTTAATTTGCCCATGGATAAAATCACTAACCTTGAATCAGGTTGAGCTCGGGAACTAGGTTTTTGGTTTTAAATAATCTAAATTTGGCTCTTAAGTTTAATTTGACTTGAAAATTGGATTTCATGAATGACATTTATAAGATGATATTAAAGAAAATGCATAAATATGAATGTATGGTGAAAATAAAACAGCCACAAATTAATTAAAAAAAAAGGAGAAAGGGGATTGATTGAGATTTGAATTTGAGGTTTGGATTTAGATTCCAAACATGCCTACGTACCTCATCGAATGGGAATCAAAACCCACGTAGTTCGTTCCACGATTAAGTGGAAGGGTTTAGGAGTTGATCGGATTGATTTTGGTTTGGGTATTTTGAGAGTGAGGAAAAAAGGCTGATACTTTTGCTTTTGGTGGACGGAGAGTTTTACCAGACCGAAGTTCTGTTTTATCAGGACCGAGTGGTTGGATTTATTTGAGGGATTAATTAATTAATTAAAATGATTAATTAACTAATTAATGTAATGAAATGGATGGATGGATAGATGGATTAATTAATTAAAAAGATTAATTAATTAATCTTGATGAGAGGTTGATTAAAAAAAAAAAGGATTAATAATTAATTAATTGAGGTGAAGAGAAATGAGAAGTGGAGGGGGATATTTATAGAAAAAGTGGGTGAAGTAGTTTAGGAAGTGGAAAAGTGAAAAGACCAAGATGTTAGAGCTAAAAAAAGCTAAAAAATTATATTGGGGGTATTTTGGAGACTGTAGGTGGGCAATAGGGGCTGCACCACTAGAGGCTCATGCGGCGCTACCAGTGACTCGGGCAGCTCACCGCTAGAAGGTCGCCAGTGACTCCTACACCTTGGTGGGCGTGCTAGCTGGAATTTTACTTTTTCGCTCGATCAGATTTTAGAACTTTTGGATCAGTTTTCGAGAGTTATAAAGCTTAGAAAAATTATCAGTCAGTGTTGATAGATTCGAAATTAATTTTAGAACATTTTTAGGGAGAAAATCTAGTCAATTTCAGAAAAATATGTCTGATATAGAAGATCCGGTCAGGATAGGAAAAGTGCCAATGTTTAAAAATTAAACATCTTCATACTAATGTGACTAAAAGTCCATTTTTAACTTGGGGGGCACTGCCCTTTGCTCTCCCATAAGGGGCGCTGCCCCCTTGACTCCTGCCTGCTAATCGGCTAGCGAAACTGCCATGCTGGCTCTACATAGCACACTAATCTTAGTAGGGGTCAAGCTGCGGCTGAATGATGAGGTGTAAAATTAAGGGTTCACAAACAACCACAAAACTGAAGCCCTTGGCAAAAATAAAAACTCTCGAAAATCTGCATCTCCTAATCCATGTGCTAAAAGCCCACAAACGACTTTGAATCCCCATTTTCTTGGAAAAATGAAAACCTAACACACTTTCTAAAAAACCCAACTTCAAATCTCATGCCAATGGAGGAAGCTTACCTCCCATTTCCAAAACTCTAGCTCCTTGTTAAAATCAAGCCATCTGAAGGATCCCACTACGAATTGAAATTAAGGCATACCCTTCTCATCTACTCAAAGAAAGCCCGGTCTCCAAAACTCAAGTGAACCTTCCAAGTGTATCCAAGCCATTTATCCTTATAACCAAAACCCTATCATACCCAGACCAGAAATAGAGCCAAGATTAACTGAATCCTAATATCTACCAACCCAGTTTTTCAAACCTCTTGACAAAACCAGAACTAAACTCTGAAAAAAGTCTAAAGCTTAGACCACCCAACTAATTGCTAGAGCAACCCAACCGAGCTAGGAGTACAAAAGGAAATATTAGGCCACATAGAGTGAACCATAAGTCTCTATCATCTATGCTAACCTATAAGCCCGGTCATCATCACAAGCTTCCAAAGTCAAACCAAGGGTAAACCATTGACACCCCATTACCAGAACCAATTCTTCCTTCAAAGTCTTGAGAAGTCTAAACAAACAAATTCCCTTCTAAACCTTAAATAAGCCACTTGTCTGCTAAATCTTTCACAGACCAACCCAACTATCCCATTGCCATGCTAAGCCCTAACTCACGTCAAAATAGCAGAATTGTTGCCCTCTAATAGGGCACCTTCCTAAAATTGCCTTTTTAGATAACCAGTCATTGGTTCAAGGTATCTAGGTTGCAAAAATGCCTTTCTGCTTAAGGTTTGGATTACCCATCGTTGTCATCACTCAAAAACATCATAAGATTATTAGACCTTTATAGGACAATCTTAGGAATCCATAAAAAAAAAATCTATCAAAATAATCATCTCACAACTTGCATGCCACTTTTAGGAGTTAGCATCACATGCAAATTGCATTCATGACATGCATAGAGAAAATCCCTGAATGCACCCTCTTACATCCATATATTCATTCATTACGTACATCATCATACATGAATCATTTATAATGCAAAAGTTAAACAAAATGTCTATAAATACCTAAGCATGCATAAATAAACATGCATCATCTGTGCACCAACAACTATGCAACCATCTGCAATCATACACCCTCATACATACACCAAGCTAATGGCATCTCCTCCTTGGTATCTGCCAAGTGACATCTGCTAAGCAATGTCCAGCTACATTGAGAAACTGAAGATGGTCACTTCCATCCAATAGATAGTCACATTCCATCTAATGAACCACTCTATGAGTTTGCTAAGCATAATCCAAGATGATTTGTTAGAGAAAGCAAAAATCATTTTTACTAAGGATCATTTCTAAAAGTAAAAAAAGGTAGACCCTATAAGGGGGCATCAACTTAATTTTCACCAATGATTTAAAAAGTTAAAAGAAAATATCTCATAACGGACATACCCGCCAAGTCATCATTGCCTTTATTCCTTATTAAAGGCATTGTCTTCAAAATTGCCAAGTTACCTTCCTAGCTGAAGTAGCTAAGTGACCTTTATTCCTCATTAATGATGCATAAGTCAAATGCTCATTGCATCTAGGCAAATGAACCCTTTTCCCACTTTCAAAGACCCATCAAGCTGAGTAGCAATCCTGCAAAATTAGACCAATGAAGCATGACTTCCAAAGACCCTTTAATCCAAGCAAAATCTCTTTAAGCCTTCCAAAGGCCTAACTCTTGACATTCATAAGCTTAAGTTTCCTCGGCACAACCAAAAATCTTTTTAGAATCTCTTGAGCAGACTCACCACAAGCTGAGGCTCTCCCTTTATCGAAATCTTTTTAGAATCTCTTAAGCCAACTTGCCATAGGCTGAGGCTCTCCCTTTACTAAAATCTTATCAAAATCACTTGAGCTGACTCGTCATAGGCTAAGGCACTCCTACAAAAATCTTTTTAGAATCTCTTGGGCTGACTCACCATAGACTGAGACTCTCTTTTATAAAAATCTTTTCAAAATCTCTCGAGCCAACTTGCCATAAACTGAGACTCTCCTCTTACAAAATCTTTTTAGAATCTCTCGAGCTGACTCGCTATAAGTTGAGGCTCTCCTCTTGCAAAATATTTTTAGAAACTCTCAAGCCAACTCACCATAAGCTAAGGCTCTCTTTTTATAAAAATCTTTTTAGAATCTCTCAAGCCAACTCGCCATAAGCTAAGGCTCTATTTTACCAAAATCTTTTTAGAATCTCTTAAGTTGACTCATCATAAGCCGAGGGT
This sequence comes from Reutealis trisperma, assembly GCA_947687605.1. Lineage (NCBI taxonomy): Eukaryota > Viridiplantae > Streptophyta > Magnoliopsida > Malpighiales > Euphorbiaceae > Reutealis > Reutealis trisperma. The sequence continues at coordinate 192,710 of CANTUT010000467.1, forward strand.
TTCCTCTTAGCAAAAATCTTTTTAGAATCTCTCTAGTCAACTCCCTATAAGTCAAGGCTCTCTCTTAGCAAAATCCTATCAGCATCTCTCGAGTTGACTCACCATAATCCTTCGAGCTAACTCACTATAAGTCGAGCCTCTCTTTTCCATCTTATTCAAAATCCATTAATTCTACCCATAAGTGTCTAGAAACGATCACCTAAGCACCTACGTGGTTCATTTTCCATCCATTTTATTTTGAATCAATCATATACTCCACCCAAATTCTCACTTAGACGTCAATCTAGTTCCCTTTTCCATCCTCGTTCATCTTAAAGTCAACCATATCTTTCACCCAGAAATGTTAAAAAAGTGACATCCCTTTGGTTCCCTTTTTCCATCCATTTTGTTTGAAATTCATCCAACTCCTTCACCCAGATATGTCTAATCTAAGCATCCTTTTGGTTCCTTTCCTTGCATTTGCATTAAAATCAACTGAATCCATCAAATTACCCAAAATTATCTAGCCACCAACCTAGATATCCATTTGGTTTATTTTCTCACTTCCATTTATCAGTCAATTTCACCTATAAATGTCTAGAAATAGTCACCTAAACATATATGTGGTTCCTTTTCCACCTTTTCCATCTATAAGAGTCTAGAAATGGTCATCTAGACATCAATGTGGTTCTTTTTTCCATCTCTAAAATGATCACCTAGACATCTATATAGTTCCACTTTCCACATCTTTTACTCAAATCCATCAATTCACTAAAAAATATCTAGCCACCAATCTAGATATCCCTTTGGTCTATTTTTTTGCTTCCATTTATCAGCCATATTTTTCACCCATAAATGCTTAGGAACGATTGCTTAAACATCCATGTGATTTTTTTTACCATCTATCTTTTTCAGCCATGTCTCTCACCCAAATATGTCCAAGCACTGACCTAGACATCTCTTTAGTTCCTTGTACCATCTCAACTCCTGGGTTCAGTATTATTAGAATTACTTGGCAAACAAGACAATTCTGATGAGGGGGCAACTATGAACCCTTAATTTTTTGCATCCTCATCATCCAGTTGCACCTTGGTACCTACTAAGTTTAACGCGCTATGCAGAGCAGTTATAATGGTCCTGCTAGCTAGTTAGCGGGTGGGGATTGCCTCTGAAAGAATTTTTTTTAGCCTTCAAGTATATTGCTACCCAGACAACCAAATTTTCTAAACATAAACCAACAATCAGTCTCTAAAAAAAAAAAAAAAACCGCCGGCCACATCAACTACCGCACTTCACCCCTGCGACGCTGCACCAAGATTGTGTAGCGTCGCACCCTTCTAGGATGAGTGGTCCCCCTTCTATCCAAAATACTCCTCTAACCCAATTTTCAGCCCTTTCTAACTCTACCCCTCATTATCTTTTCACTTTTTCAATTCCTAAACTACCCTCACCAACTTTTCCTATAAATACTTCACTCCATTCTTCCATTTTTCTCACCCTTTAAGTACTTATAGTGTCACATCCCACTTTTGGAATATGACAGTCTTAGGGCATGGGTAGGCATAAAGCCACTGAAAACCCGTAGAACCTAGTTAACACCTTTAATCTACTGAAATCCACCATAGTGCTGGCTATACATATATTATATCCCAGAATCACAACCTGCAAATAACAACACTTCTATGTTCCTCCTTACAACCTCAACTTCATTAAAGGAAATTTTCAACTCTCCCAATAATCAACATAACATAATATAGACACATTTAAAGTATATAAAATCTTTTTATACAACCCAACATTCTAAAATATCGTTATACACATGGAGCATCTAAGCAAAAACTAGCCAAATATTTACAAAGAAATATTGTTTATATATTATCCAAAATGAAATTTTTGACTTCAACTTCGGTTATAGCTTCAAAGAATAAGAAACTTGAGCTTTACTTGACAACTTCTAGCTTCCTGTAAAAATTTTGGTGAATGGGGTGAGTATAAAACCCAGTGAGTAAGAAATATACTATTATACATTACTATGCTAGGTAACCAATGTTAACTAACAAGGATAATACTTGTTGTATATATTATAGTATACTCTAGATGTTTATCTCATAATTAGGTAATACTTGGAAAGCAACACTCATAGCAAAAGAGAAATCTATAAATAATCATATAACATTTTTATAATCGAAATTAGCTCAAATTTTATAAAATATAACTCGTACATTTTAAAATAGAAACTTATTGTGAATTAGTAATATGTAACTCATATATGCAAAATAGAAACCTTACTCATAACCTGAAGATGAAACTCATATTTTGCAACTCATTTTAGGAATTAAAATTCAAGAAAATTATTCGTGAAAACTTTATAAAGATTCATAATAAAATTAACTCACTATATAACCATTCAAGGTATATAAAAGCTTCTTGTAATCTCATAATTCATAGTAAATATTGTAAAAACTACATAATTTTGCTTGTGATAAAACATTTAAAATGAGAACAGAAATTGACTTGTAATCTCGTAATAAGCTCGTAATATTTCTCGTGATAGCTCGTGATAAACATGAGACTGATCAGGTCCTATGGTTAGGAATTTATACTCCTCCTACCAAGAGGTTAGGTGTTATACCCCATCCATGGGTGTAATGTGCACAATATCCGATGATTTATCCTTCATTGGTCAAGGGGTTTCTGCTCATTCAAAGTCATAATAATCACATAATAAAGTCAATATAAGCTCATAATACATACAATATACATCAAATTAGTCTTATAATAAATACTTATAATCAATACATTTTAATACTTGTAATTCATTAAATATTCTAGTAATCTCGTAGTCTTAAAATATTAACAAATTTTGTAATACATCATCAAAACTTGAAGCTTATAAATCATTTTAGGAAACTTATAATCTATAATAAAATCTCAAGTAAAATATATAGTTTTCTTATAGAAATATGGTTGAACATATAGAAATACTCAAATACAATATAGATGGAAGATTGAATAAAATTTACATATACAACGGTTGGAATTTACAATAGAAGTCATGGCCAATATGAAGTTCTAGTCATATTAAAACGTATTTTCAAGGTGACTAACAAAGAATAATGGCTCATTATTTCAAATAGCAACAATACTAGTATATTAATCACTCACCTCTCGCACACAACTCTTCTATGCACTTCTCTCATATAACACTTCAATCAAAGATGTCCTTAACTCCTGGGTTCTTACTTCCTTGATGTATTCTTTGTACTTCTACACTCACAAAAACTTACACAAGTAAATTCATTTAATTCCAAATCGTGGAATTTAAACATTAAGCTTTAAATTTCTACTTATAAGTTAATATCATTTCCTGACCTAGTAGGATTATCTCTGAAATATCTCAAGCTACACTCATTCAAATGCTATGATTCTTTTTCTATTGTAAAACTGACATATAGGGTTATAACATATCCAAATTTCAAATCCATATAAGCTCTACATGATTAATGGTGAACCTCTGAATTCTTCCTTGATTTTATGTAGGTGACAGACTGACTTCCACTCTTTTTTATAAATCACAATGTACACATCCAATAATAAAATAATTTTTACACAATTAACTACACATATAAAGGAACATTTCATATGTTTTAAGTTTTATATAGTTCTATCTTTAAGGTCCTCAAACTTGATCCCCAATCTTAGGCTACAGACTAGACTTGGGTGCAGGGTCAGCCTTGGGTCAGGCTCTATATCTCCTAATGTGCTTACTAGTTTAGTCAATCCATTTAATAAGCATATATTACATATAATTAAATACAAATTTCATGTTTTGATCCACTTAACATTCAAACTCAATGGCCTTCAAATGGAAAGCTCAAGTTCCAGCAGTTCTCAATCCTAGGTTAGATTCCGTGTTCTCTTTCATCTAATTCATGTTAGGTTTTGCTCTTGAGCTAATTTCTACCTTATTTTCATCCATCTAGGCTCTTCTATCATCCTACACCTCATAATAATACTCTCTTCTAGTAACCCTCTCTTGGCTGAAAATTCAACGTAGCAAAGAAAGAAGAAAATCTCAAGAACTCACATACATCAACTTCAATTAATAAAAGAAACTAGTCTTACAAAAATTCTTACCTCAAATCTAATTTGCTTCCTTGAAAATTTGAATAACCAAATGCTGCCTCTCTCAAGGTGTTCTTGCTTTCTTTTTCTTAAGAGTATTTTATCTTATTTTATTTTTTTGTTGGAAAATGAAGAGAATGAATAGAGATATGAAAGTGGGGAAGCAATTTTATTCTTATCTAGTGGGAAATGATGTTAACATGGGATTGGTTAAACATAATTTGCGTAACAATCCGGCCACCTCCAATTTTAATTGTTTTATTTTATTTTTATTTTTTTTACAAATTAAAAGTCAAAATTAATGATTATATATTTTATCTAAATTTCAAAATTGCCATTTTCTTAAATTTAATTACTCTAATTATCTAATTATTGTCTCTTAATATTTTTAACTTAATTTTTAAGATTTTTAAGAATATAATTAATTATTTATTCATCAAATTTCCTTAAGGCAAAACCTAAGAAAAAATTGTAGAATCAAATTCATCGGTTTGGCATTTATCGTGCTGATTTTTAGACTCGTATCCAATATAAGTTTGGGGTTCCTAATTCTCCATTCTTTTCCTTAGTTTCTCCATTCTAATTAGTTTGGACTACTCTCTAGACTCTGATGACCTATCAACACCTAGGGTGTTACATGTAGATTGCTATCCATTTGCTCATTTTCTTCTTTTCCCTCTAACCACTCTCTAATTAATTAATTAATCTTTTTAATTAATTAATTATCTCATCCTAACTAAGTTAATTAATCTTTTTAATTAACTAAAACTATTTTTTAAAATTAAAATTAATCACTCAATTAATTAATTAATCTTTTTAATTAATTAATTAATCACTTTTTTTCAAAATCAAATTAATCCTTTTTTTAAATCCACTATTCATCCAAATTAATTAATTAATCCACTCATCCATTTCATCACATTAATTAGTTAATTAATGATCATTTTAATTAATTAATTAATTCTCAATCAATACAATCACCCAGTTCTGATAAAACAAAATTTCAGTATGGTAAAATCCTCCGCTCACCAAAAAGCAAAGGTATCGCCTTTTTCTCTCACTCACAAACCCAAATCAAATTAATCAATTTCTAAATCCCTCTATTTAATCGTGGAATGAATTACATGAGTTTTGATCCCTATTTAATTGAGTACGTTAGCACGTTTGGAATTTAAATCCAAACAGCCAAATCTAAATCCTAATCAATCACTTTTTCCTTTTTATTTTCCAATGTAATTATTATATTCAGTTGATTTAATTATTTTAGAGTCAAGGAGTGATTCTATGGTTTTTCTAGAATTCATAAGGACTAGAAGGAATACTCTCCTTGGTTTATGAATGTTTATTTGCTTAAATTCTCTCATGCATTATATATTATGCTATGCTCTTGCATTTTAATTGTCAATTAATAAATGTCACTCATCAAATTAATTTTTCAAGTCAAATAAACTTAAGAGCTAAATTTAGATTATTTAACCAAAAGTCTAGTCTCGGAGCTCAACTTGGTTTGAAAATTAGTGATTTTTATCCTTGGGTAAATTAATTGCAAAATTACTAAATTGGAGTCAATTTGGAATTTTTTCCTTAATATTTTTCCAACTAAATAAAATTAAGGTAGCAACTCCTAAAATCATTTTTAAAGTCAACCAATTTGAACCCAAGAGTTCCATCATGAGTTTAAACTTGAATGAACATCCCGATTCCGCCTGGTAGATCAAGCCGATACTAGGACGAGCCTCATAATATTTTTTATAGCTCCCGAATAACTAATATTCTCTATAGTTCCTAAAAAACTAATTAAATAAACAAATAAAGTATAAAATTCATGAAGAATTGGTGCCTTATGTTCCTAAAAAGCTAAGTATCTTAAATTCCTGAAAAGCTAGTATCCTAATTTGTTAAAGAACTAATAGTTTATATTCCTGAAGAACTAAATAAATTATCTATAAGTCTTTGGATGATTGATTTAATTATGATCCTATTTAACATATTATTATTATTATTATTACTACTACTACTACTACTACTCCTCCTCCTCCTCAAAAATCTAGTTTATAGTCAATTTACTTATTACTTGGTTGATATTGATTTGTTTATGGACACAAGACATATGTCTATATTATTCATATTACTAGATATATGTTACTTCTATTTTGGTGTCTATATTATTTATATTATTGAATATTTGTTACTTCTATTGTGGCCTTCTTGTGGAGATATATATAAGAATTGACTATTGAATATCTTGTATACATATAGTAATATGTATAACTCTGTATATAAGCTCTCGAGCGTCATATATGCATAAATTTACAAAAGGCCTAACTTATGATTGATTAAAAATATGAATCTTGGCATATATCTTTAGCATCTCGAAATTTTTCTTTTATGTTTTGGTAATTTTGTGTTCATGAGATCACAAATATTAAATATAAAAAGTTTCGTTATTTTTATTACATGGATTTTTCTTGAATTTAATTAAGAAATTGAATTATATTATTTATATTTGTTATTAAAATATAATAAGAATTGATCTCTATATTTGGATACTAATTGCACTTAGTCTAATAATAATGACTTATTTTGCAAAATTATACTTCATGGTTAAGATTAAATAAGTATGTGTCTTGAATTCTCATGAACATGTGAATTACCTATTATGCATTATGTTTGTGAATTTATTAAATTCACATGTGAATTGTCATAATACTCGATATATATATATATATATATATATACTTGAAGATTTGGCATGAATGCCATTGTGTATATTTTACATACTTTTCTTTGAAACTTATACAAAGATGTGAGCCTAATATTTTTTATCTGCAAATATTTAGTTGTGCCATGAATATATTAATATCACTATCTCAATATGCAAAAATGGTTCCATAAAAGAGACTAAGAATTTATTTTGATGAGATATAATTTCTCGATATTAGGGGGACGAAAAGCACCTGTAGTGCTAAAAAATATCGAGAAAATTATTGGAATGAAAACCCTTTGAACAATTTTGATCCACATACAAGTTAGAGTGAACCAGAAGTTAAGAAAATAACAAAATTGCAACAAATAACAACTTAACTACCAAATGCATTTATAAATGCTAAAAGAGTGAAAAAGGCTCATAGTGATATATAGTTGCTAATACCCCAGTAAGGGGTTACGGTTCTAATTACAAATAGAAAATCAATCAATCTCACTGTATACCAGAAGCATGGATAGTAAATTAGAACTAAAGATAAAGATCTACGAAAAAGAAAAGCGGTGTTACTAATTAAGAAAATCTCCTAAATAGAAGCCTCTTGAAGAGGAAGATCTCAGTCAAAGACCTATAGCCAATGATGAGACACAGACTGAGACAATGAAACAATTAGATTCTCCATATATGACTCCTGGAGTTGATGATCATATGAATAAAAATTACAAGATTTCGTTAATTTTGTGATATAGGAGAAAGATTTGATAGAAATTCATTTATCGCCGACAATGAATTTGTCTTAACAGTAGCTCTTGCTACTTCAAGAGATAATTTGGATCTATAATCTATGAATATAACTAAATTTTAGCATAAATATGATTGTCCATTATGGAAATAGGCAAATTTAAGCCGATTTAGACTGGCTTTTTAAATGCAATGAATTCGGACATGTTACGCTAACTCCCTAAAAATGTGAATGGGTGTTTGTCCAAAAGTGTAATGAAAATAATAAGGTGGTAAGATATAAAGTGAGGCTAATTACCCATCTCCTATTATGAATATGATCATATTCCGATACTTGATTAATATGGCAGTAAAAGAAAGGCTTGATATACGCCTTATGGAAATGATATTTATATAACAGTCCCAGAGGACTAAAGTTATCAAAAATGAATGCACATTAAACATATGACATATATTTTATTAAATTGCAAAAATCCCTATATGGATTAAAGCAACATGAACATGTGGTATAATTGTGAGTAAATTCTTATTGAAAAAAGAATATGTGAATAATACACTATGTCCATTTGTATTCATAAAAGACCATAGAATGGTAAATGTTATTATTAATAGTATATGTTGATGATTTAAATATTATTGTGACTCCTAACGAACTTAAAGAAGCATGTTTTTATTTGAAGAGTGAGTTCGAGATGAAAAATTTAAAGGAAATAAAATTTTGTTTCAGCTTGCAGATCGATTATTTATCCTAAGGAGTCCTAAAACACTAGTCTATTTATGTGGAAAAGACATTTAAGCAATTTTACATAAATAAATCCTTTCCCTTAAGCACATCAATAGGTGGTCCTTTCACTGAAAGTGAAGAGAGACCTTTTTAGACCTAAAGAAAATAACATAGAGCTATTTGGTCTTAAAGTACCAATATAAGTGCTATAGGGACACTCATGTATTTTGCAAATTGCATCAGACCTAACATTACATTTGTAAGAAAAAATTCCTAGTTCGGTGTAACTCTGCACCTACTAAGAGATATTAGAGTGGTGTAAAAGGTTATCTTCAATATACTATTAATATTATGATTATATTTTGATTAAATTCATATTTGAAATTGGTCTATATACGGATGTTGGTTATTTGCTTGATCTCCATAATAATAGATTTTAGACTAGCTATGCATTCACTTATGGTGGCACTGTAATTTTATAAAAATTTTTATGGTCTTGAAGTGTCTTACTAAAGATACTCCCATTGTGTTTTAAGAACAATGCAATTTGCATTGCATAAATTAAAGGTGGGTATATCAAGGGTGACAAAATAAACATACAAACTTCATCTAAATTCTTATATATACATGAACTCCAGAAGAGATATCCATCAAATTCACTTGAGTAACAACCTAACAAACTTATATACTAAGTTTTTACCTAGTGTGGTATTTAAATGGCATTGTTTCATCAATTAATATATGCCGTATTAGAATTTGTCCTCATCAGGAGGAGCGAATTAGTATATGATTGTACTTTTTTTTCTTAGTCAAGTTTTTGATCTATAGGGTTTTCTTAAATTAAGGTTTTAATAAGGTAATCTATGCAATGACAGAATAGCATAAATTGTACTCTTTTCCGTAGCTATGTTTTTTTTTTTCCCACTAGATTTTTCTAAAAGATTTTTAATGAGGCATATTTATGGCGCAAATAATATCCAAAGCGTAAAAATTATAAATAAATTATTATATATGGATATTACTTAAATGTAGTTGGATACACAATTTGGAGATATATGATGTTCATCAAATTCAATCAAAGGATAACTTGATAGATTTATTTATAAAGGCACTCCCTACAATAACATTTGAGAAGTTGATGAATAAAACTGGTATACACCAGTTACGAGATTTTTATTAGAAATCATGTATTCATGAGGGAAAAATTCTTGTGCACTGTACTTTTTTTTTTCTTAGCCTATTTTTTGTCCTATTAGACTTTTCTGGCAAGATTTTTAATGTAGCAATATTATGGTGCAAGTTCTATAAAAATAATGCACTCTTTTTCCTTCATTATGATTTTTTTCTTATAAGATTTTTCTTTAGTAAGATTTTAATGAGACATATTTTTTATAATAGACATTATAGGAAGAGTGTTGTGATAATATTTATGATAATATTTAAATAGTATAATATGTTTGGATGTCTATCATTATCTTTATAAATAGTTTTTTTTTATATATAAATAAGACTCTATCTTTGATCCTATTTTTATACCCTTTTGCATCTATAAATAGATGTTATAGTCAATGAAATAACATATAAAAATTATTCTCTCTTCTATTCTTTTATTACTTTTCTCTAGTATTTTCTCTTTATTTTATAACATAATTAATATTATATTTATTAATTATATATTTATCAGTAGGCATTGCACTAGTTTTTTAGCTAATTTTTAATGATCCATTTTATAATTATTTTTAATTAATATAGTTTATTTATTTATTTATTTATATAATTATTATTTTGTTAATTAATTATTTGCAAAGTTTAATAAATATTTTTTTAATTTTCATTAATTAATTATTATTTTAGAAAAGAATCCATTAATTTAAAAATACATTTTCAATGGTGGATTGTATGCCAAACAACTAAATAATTTAGTAATTGATAATGAATAATTATTTATTTAACTAAATTTAGTTAATTAATATATGTCTTTTTTATTAAAAAAGATGAATTTCTAATATACATAAGATGGTTTTCTTTAGTATATATAAAAGAAAGTCGTCTTTTTTATTAAAAAAAGATGAATTTTTTTTACATATAGTACGAAATATTTATTTTTAATAAAAAAATATGAATTTTTTAGTATGTATAAAATAAATTCATCTTTTTTATTAAAAAAATGATTATCTTTTATACATATTGAAAAAAGTTATCTATTTTTAATAAAAGATATGACTTTTGACAATTATGTCTCATAATCTAGTGGTTCAACCCAAAATAATAATTACATTTAAATAATATAAATCGGATTATTTTATATTTTTATATGCATATAATCATATCAAGATATTTAAGTATAAAAAAAATTAAATATTAAAGACATAAGAAGACTTTGAGAATTCAAAAAAAAGTTATCTTTTTTATTAAAAAAGATGACTCTCTTTTATACATATTAAAAAAAATCTATTTTTAATAAAAAAGATGATTTAAAAAAGATAATTTTCTTTTATATATACTAAAAAAAAAGTCATTTATTTTAATAAAAAAGATAACTTTTGGCAATTAATTCTCATACTCTACTATTTTAATCCAAAATAATAATTAACATTTAGATAATATAAATTGGATCATTTTAAGTTAAATCAAGATATTTGAGTATAAAAAAGTAAGTATTAAAGATGTAAGAAAAATTTGAGAATGTAAAAGAAAATCATCATTTTTATTAAAAAAGAAGACTTTCTTTCATACATTATGAAAAAGTCATCTATTAATTTCAACTTATCATTTTATAGAATTTTAAACAATTCATTTATAAAATTATACTAATAAAATGTGAATTTTAAATTTAATAGAGCATATATTATTCATATTAATAAATTTTAAGTGTAAATTACTAAAATTTTATATTTATAAAAATATAATTTGAAATTGAAAATTTTACTGAAATTTATTTTATATCAAATGAATTTTAGGTTTGATTATTTCAACTTATATTATGTAAAATATTAATAATTTATGCCACATTTTAAATAATTACATTACCTTTCCAATATAATCAATAATGCATAATTTTATTAAGAAAAGCCCTATCATTATGATACATATAGTTGAAATATTTAAAATATTAATTAATAGATTAGGAAGCAATTATATTGCATATCAACACGAATTTTAACGATAAATATTGTAGTAAATAGTAATATTAATATATTAAGAGTGAGTTTATGCTAAAGATTATAAAGTAAATTATAAAGTATAGGAGGAACAAATTGTTGATTATGGTTCTTATCTTGATTATTTTGATACTTTCTTTTGATGGCTATAATTTAGTTTATGAGACCTAAAATTAAATGTTATTTATGCTTGTGTGTTGAGTTTGAACTCATTTTAGTATATGTATACTATTTACTATTAATTTATACCTAATATATACTTGACATATAACAAATTTTGGTATACATATACCATTTACTGTTAATTTATCTTCTTAATTTTTTAAATTTACAATTTGTATATGTATAAAGTAGTTATAGATACCAAAATATATTTAGCGTGTACCAAATTTTGATATGTGTATACCATTAATAGACCGATAATAGGAAATTAATTAATTAAAAATCTCAAGTAATGGTATAAACTCGTATTTGTGAAGTGGAATATTATTATTAGATAATTAAAATGAAAGCAAACTAATTTCAAAAGTCTTGTTTGGTCTATGGAAATAAAGAAATCTAATCTTGCGATTACTAAATCACGGCCATAATGTCGATTTTGGATGATTTGGCTTGAGTTCCTTTGAACAATTTTAGTTTTTGGATTATGGATATAAGGCTAGCAAATATATGGAAGGAGGTATAAGGAGATATAAGGAGTTAGAATTAGACATTAAAATATAATGTATAATTGTAATTTTTTATTTCAATTATGTATTTAAATTCTTAAAATTATATAAAGATGTCGTTGTTAATTTTCTTTAATGTTTAATATTTTTCTTTGAATTCATATATTTTTGTATGTGGTTAGCAATTATATATGTATATTTTAGTATATTAATGCCATAAATAATAGATGTCAAGGTATGTGTCATATACTAGTGATAATGTGACTAGAGGAGGTCATAGTCACGGATGTACTACTGCTTTTGGTTAGGGTGCATCTCCAGGAGTTTGACTTCTGATATTTTGACCTTCAGCTCCATCCACTTCTTTGTCGCTAGCCTTTGCCACTTTGACATCTATACCTTATATCATTCTTCCTCCTAGACAGTCTACCTTGCCATTCATAGTGCCTACCACTGATTCCCTCTCCCTTGTGACCTTACTTATTTCCACTACCCCACCTTCTCTTCCCACTACCCCACCTTCTTACACTGTCCCTCCTTCTTTCACTGCCCCTCTTTCTTCTACCACTTGTGGATCACATCCTCCTAGTCCATCTTCTTCCAAGCCTGCTGTTGCGGCTAGTGCTAACGATGATAATGATGAACCGTACTGTTATCTTACTCATTTACCCAGACTCACCATGCAGGTTGACAAGTATTAATATCAAACAATTTCATATTTGCTTTTCTTACATCATTTTATTACTTGCACTATTTTGTAACTAACAATTTTTTTTTTTTTTTTTTTTTGCAGTTTGTATCCAATCAATTGGTACTGCAAGGAAGATCACGAGGATCTTTAAGATGAAAATGGATCTAGATGGCATCACCTAGAAGCCACAGGACATAAAAAAAAAAAAAAAAAACTATTAGGAAGGGTTCAAGATAAGTAAATAATATTCATTAATAAGTATAAATCTTATAAATATATCTATATAATAATAATTATAATTAATGATTTATCTTTACTTTCGGAGTTATACTAAATTCAGTTTTATTTTTATAAATTTTGTAGAAGCACTATATATGGGATCAAGCGATTGATGGCTTAGTTCATATAGCCTTTTTCAAGTAGGTTGCCGAGAGGTACAATGATCTTTTATATGAGGTCAAAAAGAATAAGCTGGGGACATGAATGCCCGATAATATTTGGGAGGCACTGCAGAAGCATTAGGATACCGCAGTTCATCTTTTGCTCCACCTTAACCACTTCCTCCTATAGCTGAGCAGATGTAAGCAGAGATAGATAGACTAGTTTAAGAGCTGGTCAGAGATATTTAGCTGTAGATGAAACATTAACAATAGTAGATAAGGGACCTCATGTGAGTCTTAGCGCATCGGTCTGGGTTTTTTATTCCACCTCATAAGTAGACTGTTGTTGCTCCTCCTCCTCCCTCTCCCCCTTCCCCTCCCCCTCCCCCTCCTCCTCCTCCACTACAATAAATTGTTGATTTACTAGAATAATTGGTCAAAAAATAAGAAAAAATGGTTAGTAACTAATAATACCGACCGATTCTCAACTGATAGTAAACATCGGCAAAAACCTAGTCAATAAAACATTACTAACTGAATAATGACTTAGTCGGTTAATTTACTAACCACATAACAATTGATAAAACAAATATATATAGTTGCTAATTCTATTTTTAAAATATTGTTAAAAGCATATCTAGTCGACAATCCGTCAGTAAAACTAATATTAAATAAATAATAATGGTTAACAAATCAGTCGGTAAATTTTAAAAAATATTAAAAAATAATTTGTATATGTCGGTAAATAGATAAAAAAAATATTTATTTCGGTCAGTAAATCGGTTGGTAAATGAAAATTATTATTTTTTATTTAATAATAGAAATATTAAATGTACAAAATTATAAATAAAATGCAAATATTATATAACAAATTATAATAAAAATATAATTTAATATAAAGTTAAAATCATATATTTCTATAACAAAAAAAATAATAAAATAGTATTCGCATGTATATAAGAAAAAAAAAAAGAAAATCATAAATCCTAATCTAAATCTACAGTATCCTCTATTTTTGAATCCACGATATAGTCATCATCATCATCACTAGATGTACAAGTAGGATGAGGAGGAGGAGCAATATCGGTCTGCGGATCAGGTGGAAGAGGATGAGCAACGGTAGTCTGCAAATGAGGCGGAAGAGAAAACCTAGAATGTTATGCTAAGGTCTATAAGAGATCTCCCATCTGTTGCATATGCTGCTCCATCTATTACTGCATCTACATCTGCATGTCTTTGACTACCTCCTGAACTCATCTGTCTATCTCCTGCTGCATTTGCTCAAATGTAGGAGGCGGTGGAGTAGAAGATGGATCGACACCAAGATCTCTATAATATCTACGTGCCTGTGAACCTACCCCATACAGCTTGCTCTTCTCGAATCCCCTAACAGCTCTGCGATACAAATCTCTCTCATTTACTGGTACAGGCTCAGTGGATCCGGAAGCAAGCCGAGACATACGTTCGCGAAGGTTCGTGATATCCTTTTGTATTTTATATAATAAAAACTATTAATATAATAAGAAAAAATGTATATATAACTTTTAATTAAAATTTATTATTTACATGAACCTGCTGTGATCACAAGTCAACGAAAGTCTTTCCATTGTGTTTCTTCGTGTGTATGTGCTTGAAGAGCTTAACAGGATCATCTCATGAGCTAACTGGTGAGCCTGTTAAGAGTTGTAATATATGTATATAAATATTAACAATTGAAATTAAGAAAAATTTTTAAAAAAATATATGAAGGAAAATACTTACTAATTGCCTGATATGCTCTTCGTGAGGTATGGAGCCTCCAGTATGCTAAGATACACTGGAAGCTAGGCCCATCTTCTCTAACTTCCTATTCTTGGTAGCCTACTAGGATATCTTTTTGTGTTCAGTAGATGCCCAATGCTTCTGTAGCTGCTCCCATGTTTCATTAGGCATCCAAGTCTCCTTTTTCTTCTTTGCCTCATAGAGGAGATCCTTGTATCTTTCTATAGCCTTCTTCATGAAGGTTGAATGAACTAAGGCATCAATCACTTGATCTCATATATAATACTTCTATGTACAATTTAAAAAAAATAAAATTAGTCATTTCCATAAGAAAAAATAATTAATTAATTAAGCATTCATTATACAACAGGGTTGCATACTTATTATTAAATGTTATTTAAATACGTACCTTTAATTCTTGCTAATAGTATTCCTTAATCTTATTTGGCACTGTCTTTTATGTGACACTAGCTGGATGAACCCTGGTCTTAAATATCTTTGTTATCTTCCTGGTCATACTAATCGGTCGCAGATTGCAAAAACATAAAATATTAGTTACAAATATTACAAGTAATAAAATGATATAAGAAATACAAATGGAAAAGATTTGATATGCATACTTGCCATCCTCTAAATGAACAAGATATCTATGATCATGATAATGAAATACCCTATGATCAGCATTGTTAGAATCAGATGTGGAGGGATGAGAAGAAAAAGGTGGGGCAGTGGAAGATGGTGGGACTGTGGATGAAGGTGGGACCGTGGAAGAAGGTAGGGTAGTGGAAAGTGGGATAGTGGAAGAAGTAGGTAGGGCAGTGGAAGAAGGGAAGGTCGTGAGGGCAATAGAATTGGTGGTAGGATGTATAAATGGTGTGGTGTCTGTAGGAAGTATAGGTGTATCAATGGTAGAAAATATAGATGGAGGTGCAGAAGAAATGGATGGAGGTGGAGATCCATAGATAGGTAGTCAACCTGTTGCATGTGTACCCCAATCACGAATAATACCATGGCCATGACTGTGACCTCCTCTAGTGGCATCATCTCCAGTACCTGACAATCTCGACATTTATTATGTATGGTAGCAAATACTTTAGATTGGATATATTATATGTAATCACATAAAAAAATATAAGAGTAACAGAAAAAATATAACCATAAAAATGAAATAACATCATTATTTAATTATTTAGTTTTAAGTATTCAAATACACACTTAAGTAGAAAAATTACAATTATTCAGAATCAGTTTCTTCTACATCATTTTCATCAATAATTATCCTCCATTGCTTTAGATTCTAATTCAACTCAGATTCATAGTCTAAAATATTATCTTCTTCATCAAGATCAATAAATAACTCATTTGGATCATTTAAAGATTTAGGTGGCTCATCCTCATTAATTTCCATGCGATGTAAATTAATATCATCTCCTTGGAATACTTCTTCAAATGATGTCTTAATATGTGACAAGTCCGAAATCTCTACAATTTCTCTAGCTTTAACCTTGTATACAACCCACCAATCGGCTTTATCTTGTCGTAGAGAAGGTTAAGGAACATAATACACCTGACAAGCCTGCAATGCAAAATAAATGATTCGTACTTATTAAATCTCTGCCTATGGTCAATTTCAACAAGATTATAATGCTCGTAAACCTTCATTCCCAAATTTGGCATTGGATCAAACCATTCACATTTAAATAACACTATTCTCTTAATCAAAAGTGCAAGATATTCTAGTTGCATCACTTCGATTAATTGACCATAGTAGTCATCTGCATTCTTGCTGTAGTCTGAACCCTTTATACAGACTCCATTATTGATTGATGATCTATCAGAATTATATTTTTCTATATGAAACTTGTATCTATTCACAAAATAAATAGGATACGTCATGACAGACCATAAGGGACCCTTAGCAAGGTCAAGAATGAAATGATTTGTGATTCCATTTGCGGTATCATTAGCCTATAAGTTGAGAAAAAATCTTAGAAGTTTCATTGTCAACGTATGAAAATTAAAATATCAAATCTATTAAAGATACGATATTATACTCACATATGAATTGAACCAACTAGAAAATTCTATCTCTAATCTCGCATCTATATCATCAGTTGAAATATTTGAGATATTTTACTTCAACATTTTAATGTATATTCTTTACAAAATAGGAAATGAATGAGTATCAGTCAGAAAATCTAACAGTCATTGATAATTAGACTAAGCAAAAGTTATATAATTTATTTTACTCTATATATTCAGCTACTTTAGGATAATTAAGAAGAATATAGGACTGAGCTGCATTATATTCTGAGTCCATCATCATTTTTGTTTTAGGTCAACCAAATGGTCTACCTAAATGAGTGAACATTGATAAATTTCCTAAAACATTGTCCCCTTCAGTCGTTCTGCCATCTGCCATCGTCATTGGGAGATATTTTTCGATGCCTTGTACACATACATAAGGTTCAAAATAGTAAGACTAGAATGATGATGCCTCCTCAACTAAGTATGCATTGCAAATCGACCCTTCAACCCTCACCTTATTCTTAACATTATGTTTTAAATGACAAAGGAATCTATCAAAGGAACATTTTATGTGTATACACTATAAATTTATTTGGAAATGAGTAAATGAATAGAAGGAAGAGATAATGAAGAATTTACCTCTCAAATGGATACATCCATCGGTACTTAATGGGTCCTGCTATCTGAGCCTCATAAGCCAAATGTACTAGTAGATGCTCCATTGAGTCAAAGAAACTTGGAGGGAAAATTCATTCTAATTTTCATAGGATTATTGGAATGTCATATTCAAACTTGTCCATGTCTTCCTCCCTAATCATCATTGAAGTTAGTTTTTCGAAAAATAAACTCAACTCTGTCAACGGTTTCCATACATCTCTTAGTAAAAGTTCACAAAAAGCTATAGGGAGTAATCATTGTATAAAAATGTGAAAATCATGGCTTTTCATTCCAAACAATTTGAGCTTTCACATATCAACACATCTGCCCATGTTAGATACATACCCATCTAGAAATCTGAGTTTTTTTAGCTATTGACATAAGACTTGTTTACTCTACTTATCCATCTTATATTTAGCCTTTTAGATACCTCTTGGTTGCTTCATCCATTTGTAACTCTAGTCAGCGACAGAATTGTTTTAGGTCTTCTCTTGATTTGGCATTATCTTTGGTTTTTGCTTTGATGTTCATTACCGTATTGAAAATATTCTTAAACATATTTTTTTCAATGTGCATGACATCCAATTTATGCCTTATCAAACTAGTATTTCTATATGGCAAATCCTAGAATATATTGTGTTTCTTCCACCCACAATCGCTCCTCTTTATAATATGAGCATTAACATATTCTCACCCGATATCTGTCATTTTCATCAATCTCAAACTTGTTATTTCCTCCAATATCTCTATTCCAAACCGTATTGTCAAGGCCAAGTTATGAATTGCTTGATTCTAAATGAAAGAGATCTTGTTCCATCTAAATGGATGATCAGGAGGTAGGAATTTTTTGTGACAGTCAAACCATAATTGCTTACCCCTTTAGGAAGTGTAAAAGTATCAGTGTTTCCCATATAATATAGGCATGCAAGTCCACCTTGAGTGCTCCATCTGGAGAACATACTGAATGCAGAAAAATCATTAATAGTCCATATCAAAGCAGCATGCATTTGGAAATTCTATTTCATTGATACATCATATATCTGCACCCTGATCTCCCACAAATGTATCAATTATGCAATCAAAGGCTATAAGAAGACATCCAACTTCTGTTTGGGATTGTTTAGACTAGGGACTATTATAGAAAGAAATAAAAATTCATCCTTCATACACATCCCAGGTGGCAGATTATAAAGAGTGACAATAATCAACCAGGATAAATACTATTGTCCAAATTGACCAAAAGGTTGAAAACCATAAGTGCATAATCCCAAACGGACATTGTGGACTTTAGAAGCAAACATCATATTCACCTAATTGAAATGCTTCCAAGCTTTAAAATCTGAATCGTGTTGCATTACACCCTCTTCCTCCTCATACTCATCATGCCATCTCATATGCTTGGTAGTTGATTCAGATGCATACAAACTCTGTATTCTCAGAGTTAATGGAAAGTAGAACATTTTCTTATAAGGAACTTCCTTTTTCGACGTATTAATACCTTGATGCTTAGGCTTATATTTTTGAAAACCATAAAACTTACATGTATTCAGATTAGCGACATCCATTACCATATTATGATATGTAGATGAAGAAGCATCATAATTAACTTCACAACAATTCTCATCTGCGGTTGAAGTTCCAGACCTTCTAACTTCACTGTGTAAATACTAATCATAATAATCAAACACAAAATCCCTCTATATTATGTGTAGTTTGAAGGTATTTATATCAAGAAAATTCTTATTCTAACATCTATTATGGACACACGGACATCTAATCTTGCCCACACTCATAAATTGAGGCTAGGATGTAGCAAATTCAATAAAATGATTAACACATTCTAAGAATTCTGGATGTAGATACCCATCTTGAAGTCTGGAATACATCCAATTTCTATATGATCTCATGATTAAATCCTGAAAGTTATGAAAATGATATTATTGCATTTCAATCATAGAATTGATATTTTCCTATGTGTGTCTTGTCTTGTCTAGGTTTTAATTATCAATATCTAATTCCTTATATCTCTAATCCTATAGGATAAGAACCTAATCCATTTAGAAACTCATTAATACATAATAAGATTAGTCATACTTTCGAAATTCATAGTGCTGCATAAATTTTAGCAGCATTTCCCTATAGTTCTTCCAGTGCACAAACTGAAAAATGTAATTCAATAAGACTTTTCAATATGCACTACGAGAACATATAGAAGATGATATTGAAACTTAAAGCAATAGTATAAAATCGAATAATAGAACAAGCTATGTAAACAATGACATCTCTAAATTGTCCACTTTGGACAATTCAGTATCCTCTCATTATCCAATGAGAAGGACAC
Source organism: Reutealis trisperma (assembly GCA_947687605.1). NCBI lineage: Eukaryota > Viridiplantae > Streptophyta > Magnoliopsida > Malpighiales > Euphorbiaceae > Reutealis > Reutealis trisperma. The sequence goes on from CANTUT010000467.1 coordinate 212,670, forward strand.
TAAATGGATATTTAGAGTACCCTTAAATTTTATTAATGATTTTTAATTAATTGTATTTTTTGGGAGTCTGATAATGCAAAGTCCAAAAATACAATTAATAATAAATTAATGTGCACACTAACAAAAATAATAACTATAAAAAATAACTTAATGTGCAAAATAATAACATAAATAAGAACTATACAAAAATTAATATACATTCATCAATTAAATACAAGTAAAAACATAAGAAATTGACATCATAAACATATAACTAAATTGAAATGCCTGTTTAATTTTTACTCATTTTTTTATATTTTTATTTAATCATAATTTTGGTAAATTATGAAGTGCTTGCATTTAAAATTATTTATTTTAAGGCACATTTCCAATTTTTAAATTATTTTTCATTTTTATTTAATCATAGTTAACAATAAATTTTACTATTTTTGGTAAATTATGAAATCCTTGCATTTTAAATTTTATATTTTAAGGCATATTTATTTTTATTTATCTTCGTATATTATTATTTAATCATTATTAAAAAGAAAGAAGAATATTTTAGGTAAATTATGAAATGTTTGCATTTAAAATTTCATATTTTAAGGCATAATTATTAATGATTTAACTTTGTATATTTTTGGTAAATTATGAAACACTTAGTTTTAAAATTTCTTGTTTTTAAGGTATATTTATCTTTTTTCCTTCTTTCAATATTTTATAATTAATCATAATGTCATTTTCAAATTATATATAAACTCTAATTATTCAGTACTATCAATATTTATTAATTATATTGCATTTTCAATATATTATTTAAGGGCATCTTTATTTTTTCCTTTCTTTTATCATTTATAAATATTTAGTAAATATTTTTGATCATCTTTAGTAAATATTTATATATTCGGTTGAACTTTTTTACCATATTTTTTAATTAATTTTTATTTAAATAATTAAATCTTAATTTAATTTACTTTTTATTTTATCATAATCATAAATATTCAATACAAATATCTATTTTTTAAACATAGAAAAATAAAAAATAAAATACAAAGTGAAATAATAGTTAAGCTATAAGTAAATATACATGTTAATAAATTATTATTTACATCATAATTAAATATGCATGCCAATAAATTATATTTCACATGCCAATTAATTATAAATTACATATCAAATTACATGCCAACAAATAAACATTTATTCAAATTTTAAAATTAAATACAAAATGTGTAATATTATATGATTTGTGAGTTAATTAAAAAAATTACATATATACCTCTTGTAGCATAAAAAAGCAAGCTAATGGGCTATCACACGGTCAAATTGCCAACTAAACTAAAATTACAAAAACAAATAATTAAAATAAGAAATCGATAAATTATAAACTAAAAACATCAAAATCAACTAAATGCACAATATTATATTACATATGTACATAAATCACATTACAACACAAAAATTTAATAAAAACTTTAATAAAAACAAAATTAAAAAAATAATGCACATATTCAATAATAAAATACATAAATTTTATTTTCATATAAATTAATAAAAAATTTACAGAAATAATTTAATATCACTCAAAAATAACTAATATCACTAAAAATAATTTCAACTAAATTTTCATTAAACTAACAAATATTAATTTAATACCACATAATTCTCATAACCCAAAAATAAATCAAACCAAAATTTATCATGCCACATTATTAAAAAATAACTACATTAAACCAATATTAAAATTTAACTATAATTTTCATTACACAAAATTACCATAAAAATAATTTTGAACAAAAAACAAATATATAATTTCACAAAATCAACAAAATAATACCCAATAAAACAGTAATAATAGAAACAAAAACTAGAAAATTGACAAACAAAATATATACATTCAAATAAAATACTATATTCACACAAAAAATTCACAAATTCAAAATTACACACACATATATATACTATAGAAAATGTAACAATTCTACTAATTGAACTAATAAATAAAGAAAATAATGTATACCAATCTTAGGGAAGAGAATGGAAGTGGATGGCAGCAGCACTGTGGCAGAGAGAGGGAGAGAGTAGAGAAGAAGAAGAAGAAGAAGAAGAAGAAGCCTGACTGCCAGGTTGTAAAGTTAGATTTACTAACTAATAAACCAACTATTTAGCAACTGTCAAGTTTATTTAGCAACTGATTTACCAACCGATAGCCATGCCAATTTAAATTATGTTGGCAATCGGTCAGTAAACTAGTAAAAAATACTAATTGCTTTAATTGTCAGCAAATCTGTCAGTAAATCTAAAAGGACTACAATATTCAATCCTATCCTTTGGGTTACCTCCCATCGGTAATTGGTTGGTAAACGTCAATAATTGGTTGGTAAATGTTGAAATTTACCGACTGATTATTGACAGATACATCTTTACTAACCAATTTTTCGGTTGGAAAAAAGGTCGCTAAATATTTTCCCTCTAAAATTCTGCGCCAAAATTTTCGCTTAGCTGTCGGTTGGTATGTAGTGACTAAGCGGTCGGTAATTTAGCGTGCAATTTAATCACGCCATATTCTATGATTGATTTTTTTGGTTGGTAATTTCCATTTGAGAATGGTTGATAAACGGTCATCAAATTTGATTTCGGTCATTAAGTTGGTGTACCGTCATTAAGTACCGACTGAGAATTTTTAGTCTCTAATTTTAGTTGGCATATCGGTAATATCTTGTAGTGCTCCACCTCATCTGCAGACTAATGTTGCTTCTCCTCCACCTCATTTTGCTCATACTTCCAGGGATGATGAGAATGACTACATCATGGATGTGGATGTGGACGATGCAACAGATTTAGATTAGGATTTATGATTTTTTTTTTTGTATACATGTGAATGCTACTTTACCATTTTTTTTATACAAATATATGATTTTAATTTATATTAGATTATACTTTTTATTATAATTTATTATATTACATTTGCATTTTATTTATAATTTAGTACATTTAGTATTTATATTTTTAAAATATAAAAAATTACCATGATTTACCAACCAATATTAAATAATTATTATTTTTTAATTAATTTATTGACAATTTTTTACAGAATTTAATTATTTTTTAACATTTTATAACAGTTATTGACTGATTTATCGACTAATATTATTTATTTAATATTATATTTGATGAAATTACCAACCAATTGCCAATGAAGTTCACGTTTTAACCTATTATTAAAAAACAAATTTACCGACTATATTATATATTTACTGACCATTTTTTGGTTGGTAAATTTACTGATTGATAGGAAATTCGGTTGGTGATGTTTTACTAGCAAAGATTATACCGAGCTTCTTTTTCATTTGGTAATTGGTCAACAGTTTGTTTTACCGACCAAATGGTAATTTATGATAGTGTAACCAATACTATCAAATCACTTTTTCAAACAAACACAAGCTAAATTTTTTAAATTTAACACATCCACAACAGCAAATAACCACAAAAAATATACAACCTTAACTAACAAACATAATTATTTTCACTAATTATTATCTCAAAACTTTACAAAATAGAAGAATTAACTTAAACAAATTTAATTTACTAATTTAACATAAACAAAATTAAACTTATATCGCACACCATTTTTTAAGAACAAATTCCTTTCATCATAACTTTTAACCTAAAAATTGTTAGAGTATATGCCCTAGAGCAGTGTATATGTTATGTAAATGTAAAACATTATCCCTAAATAGCAATAAAATATGTGTTTATAAATGAAATTGTTCCATTGTATTAAATATATATTTGTAATCCATAAGTATTTTAAAAGATGATCTATTCTCAAGTATTGAAAATATGAATGGCAGTTCACTCTTAAATAAATAATTTGAAATGTTCATGGTCATAGAATTAATATCTAAGCATCACCGATTCTAGAAGATCATCACCTTTATTTATAATCTATAATCAGTATGTGATACTTATGATTATAGAGACAGTATCATACTGTTTAACAAATATTGTCGGTACAAACATATGGATATTCATATGATGAATAGTTAAACTATGACATTGGATGATAATAATATGGAGTTTTATTGCTAGTCAATAAAATATCATTTAGGTCATAATTATACATATAATCTTTTAACTTGAGGGATATTATATCTCATTCATCAGTAATTAGAATTTTATTACTGCTTACATACTAATGCAATTCAAGTAAAGGTATATGGTATGAGATAGTTCTAACTAGTTATGTATGAAGGTAAGTGATTGCCAAGAGAGAATTCATTAACTTGAATAAACAAGGAAGAAATCTTATGTTATTTGATTATTCATGATAATCAAATCCTTGGCCGGAGTAGTAAAGATTCACTAGAAAGTGTTTCTAGTAGGAGTCAATTTTATCAAGAATTGGAATCAAGATATAGACATATGATCAAAGCATATTAGGGTTTGATAAATCCATGACCCTAGCTAAGATCGAGATTTAGTAATAAAGGGATTTTAGTGTACGTTAATTATGATTAATGATTCATGAAATGAATAAGTAATTAAACACTTACTATTCTAATTAGGTAATCATGATATGCTATGTTAGATGTTACTCATGACTTGTGAGACTAAAGGTGAAATAGGGATTTCACATTAGTGGAGAAAAATGTTTTCTCAATCCAATTACTAACCAGACATGAACCTAGAAAGTTACACACTAAAAAATATTCACCTTCCAAGTATAAAAGGTTTATCATAATAATTAATTAAAATGTTTAATTAACTGTTTATTGGTAAAAAGATTAAACTTATAATTAAATTTACAAGGGTTAATTTTGAACTTATAACTTAGACTATAGATAAAACAAAAGGAATTAATTTTGAACTGTGGACAAAACCCAAAATAGTCAAAGCCCATATGAGATATGGAGAGAGGCAATTTAAGGGTTAGAGATTTTCACTAACCTTAAAGACCATGTGATGAGTTTAGAGGTTAGAGAAAGTCTAGCAAAGTGAAAATGGCCTTTTAACTATTTAAGACTTAATAGAAATAACCATAAACCATAAAGGGTAATATGGTCTTTTCTATTTAACCTTAAAGCTAAAAGCAAATTAAATATCTATTATATTCCCTAATGTCCAACAAAGGATTGTAGGCTTATTTAGAACATCATATTGTTTATTTTGTTTAAGGGGTTTATGTTAATCTTTTCTATTGAGAAAACTTGGTGACTAAATCTTGAGAGAAAAGAAAAAAGAATAAATTATTTTAATAAGATGAACAAGGAATTTTTAAAATATGATGTTAAAAAAAAGGAATTTTTAAATATGGAAAAAATCTTAATTAATTTCTTTTTCAAATTTTAAGATTTTTTCCTTATATTTCAAAAAAAAAAAAAAAGATTTATTTTCTTATCACATTCAATAAATATATACATGATATTTTTTAAAAGGGATAAAAACTATCAATTACAAAAAAAAAAAAAAAATAGTAAGTGGAGTGAAAAAATCATTTAAAAATATCAGTATAGTTAATAAAATAAATAAAATAGATATACACTTATAGTTAGTCCAAGTATATATAGTACTGCATACAAGATATTGTGTCAAAAAACAAAAATCTTAAAAGTATGTCTTAATTTGGTCAAGTTGAATAAAAGTAGAAGCTGATTTTTAGGTAATTAGCAGAATATAGGAATTAAAGATAAAATCAGAATCCCAAAATTTCTATAACAAACCAGAAAATGAAGGATAGAAATTTAAATTTAACTTATCCCAAAATTTCTAAATACATTCTTATCCAACTCACCCATCTCTTTTAATGTATCCATTAGCATTAGGCAACTCATACATATACATAAATTTTGCTCTTCACACAAGCATAATCTTATGTATATAACTGTTCCCAACAAAATAACATCACCAGTACTTTCTGCATTATAGAATTCAGATTCTTAGTAATCACAACTACTCTATCTTAGGTTTTGTTTCTTTTCTTTATTCATTCTGATCTTATATTTCTTTCCTTTCATTATCTTGTTTTGCTCTTTTTTCTGGATTTTTAATTCTTCTTATCTGTTTGGTTTATGTCATTGAAAGAGCTGTATAAATGGGATATATACTTCCTCATTTCCCATAAACTTCCACTCTATGTAGTGAGATAGTTCTTGAATTAACATATTTTAATAAAGACTCAAACTTTTAGGTTGGGATATTCTTGAAAATTGTATGTTTGGATTTTTTATTTATTTATTTATTTATTTTATTTTATTTTATTTTTTTAAGTATTGAGAGAACGGAAACTCAAACATGCATTACCACTAGATTATGCCTGCAACTACGAATGTTTGGATTTTATTTACTGCTGTGCATTTGGAATTCATATTTAAGCACTTTTTAACAGAGATCTCAAATTTTTATATATATAAACTAGTATAAATTTCAAATTTTTATTGCCTTATTTTTTTTCATTTAAATAACCTTTTGCAGAGTAAATCAAAGAGTAGAGAGTGTCTACAAAGCCAAAAATGGCAAGGATCTCCATCCCCTTACTGGGATTTCTCCTATTATCCTATTTTTCAATAGTAACACAAGCAAGTTCAGATTATTTGAAATATAAAGATCCAAACCAGCCCTTCACTGTTCGAATAAGGGATCTTATGCAACGAATGACTCTAGCCGAAAAGATCGGTCAAATGGTTCAAATAGACAGATCAATTGCAACTCCAGATATAATGAAAGATTACTCCATTGGAAGCCTACTGAGTGGTGGAGGCAGTGTGCCAAAGCTTAAGGCCACGCCACAAGATTGGATTGAAATGGTTAATGGGTTCCAAAATGGTTCTTTGTCTAGCCGTCTTGGTATTCCTATGATTTACGGTATTGATGCTGTGCATGGACATAATAATGTCTATAATGCCACTATATTTCCCCATAATGTTGGCCTTGGAGCTACAAGGTATACCTTATCTATATATCTCTTCATTTTGCGTTGGGTTGGCTACATAGTCATTTAAAATAATAGAGTATATGAATTTGATGTTATATATATATATATATATATATATAGGTTTGCTTTACTTTGAAAATAATAATGGGATGCCATTCTTGAAATATAATTTCATATTCTACTTTTTGTCTCATAAGTAGGGCTGTTCAAAAGGTCGGTTCGGTTTAAAACTGAATCAAACCGAAAAATTGAAAAACCAAAATTATATTTTATAAAAACTGAACTGAAACCGAATTTCATATAAAATTGAACCGAATTGAATAAAAAAAGTTTAGTTTGGTTCGGTTCGGCTAATGGATTTAGACATTTTTTATTTTATATATATTTATTATTGATAGAATAATTATATATACAATATTTATCAATAATATACATATATATATATATATATATATATATATATATATATATATATATATATATATCAAATTTATTATATTATTATATATATACATAATAATATATAATATATTATATATAAAATATAAAATATTGTTTAGATACATATAATATTTACATAAATAGATTAAATTTCCGTCAGTTCGGTTTAAACTAAAATTTTTTTGGCTAAAATCGAACCAAACTAAAATTTACTTCTGTTCTTTATTTTAAAAACCGAACTAAACTGAAATCCTTAAAAAACCAAATTGAACCTGTTGGTTCGATTTCGGTTATGTTCACTTCTACTCATAAGGAATCAAATTTATTTTAATGACAATTTTATATTTAAAAGAATTAAATTCTTATGTATAATATTTTATTATTTCCATTATAAATTCTATTAATTATTTAAAAATAAACTTGAAATAAGATCTTTGGTTTTCAAAACATCAACTTCCAACTACCTAAATTGAAATTCTTTATATGAAACGATTGATTAGCCATTATGGATCGAACATGTAGATTTCTTATAGAGTACAATGTTCTTGGAAATATTTATTAACCATTTATTAAATTTTGAAGGGACCCTGATCTTGTGAAGAGGATTGGTGCTGCAACTGCTCTTGAAGTTAGAGCTACTGGCATTAATTATGTCTTCGCTCCATGCATTGCGGTATATATTCATATACTATCAAATTATATACTTCTCAATTGACATTATTTTACATTAATATTGTTCTAATACATTGCTCATAAATCTTGAATAAATTTATATATATATATCGTAGGTTTGCAGAGATCCAAGATGGGGTAGGTGCTATGAGAGCTACAGTGAAGATCCCAATATAGTTAGAGAAATGACAGAAATTATATCTGGATTACAAGGTGATGCTCCTTCAAAGGGTATTCCTTATGTTGGTGGAAAGTAAGTTTATCTACTCGATTTCATTGAAAAAGTTTCTTTCATGCTTTGAGGATATGTTTAATAGAATGTAATGGAATATATATCTAATATTATATTAAAAATAATATTTCTTTACATTATGGCCTATCAAAAATATATGTATGAATTGGGATCCATATATATATATATATATATATATAATTAATGGGACTCACCTCATATAAAAAATAAAAATTATGCTTTTCTTCTCTGAGCCATAATTTTTGTAATAGGGATAAGGTTGTTGCGTGTGCCAAGCACTTTGTTGGTGATGGAGGCACCACTAATGGCATAAATGAGAACAACACTGTGACTGATTTCCATGGATTGATGAGCATTCACATGCCTGCTTATTTGCTCTCTATTATCAAGGGCGTTTCCACAATCATGGTTTCCTATTCAAGTTGGAATGGACAGAAGATGCATGCTAATCATGATCTTATCACCAATGTTCTTAAGAATACCCTTAGGTTCAGGGTATGCAAATTTTCCTATTATAATGTGTTTCCATTAAAATTGATGAGTTGCTGACAATCAAGTTTAATCTAATTGGTTTCCTCACGGAAAATTGGTCTATTATTATAGTAAAAGTTTTCACAATTTTAGTGGAAGTTATTAAAAGGAGAAAGTCAATTCTAGGAGAAAAATAGTTCATAATGTTAGGATGTTGATAAGTCATAATAGGACCTAATGTAATATAATCAAATGAATTTTTAATATAAATTATATTACATTACATTTTATTATGGTCTACCAAACGCACTTTTAGTATATATTGAAAAGTTAATATGATGACTTACAAGAATGTGATAGGTCCTTGAAATTCATATGATGTGTGTGATATAATTTTTCAAGTAGTGAATGTAAAATAACATACTTGTCTCCTATGTTAAATTAAAAAAAAAAAAAAAAATGAGAGAAGCAATCAATTAATGGCTATTTGATGTTTCATTGTGAAAATTACAGGGTTTTGTCATCTCAGATTGGCAAGGTATTGATAAAATCACTTCACCTCCTCATTCAAATTACTCAGACTCAGTCCTGAAAGGAATTTCTGCTGGCATTGACATGGTAATTATTGGTATTAGTATCCAATTCTTTCATCTTTGCGACCTATTTTTGATGATTAATTAGCTAAAATCTATTTAATGATACTGAATTTGTGAGTCCGCGATAATGCTTGTTTCAGGTTATGGTCCCCTACAATCATACTGAGTTTATAGATATCCTGACTGACTTCGTCAATAAGAATGTAATTCCCATGAGTAGAATCGATGATGCTGTTAGGAGAATCTTGAGAGTGAAATTCACTCTTGGCTTATTTGATAATCCCTGGGCAGATCAAAGTTTCATAAACCATCTTGGAAGCCAGGTTTGTTCTTTCTTTTTTTGTTTTTAATTTTTTTTTTCTTTTTGGTTTATTGGCCTTATACTGAGTATGAAATTAATAACAACTTTCTAACTCTAAAAATGGATCCAGTATTGCTAAGTCATGCTGAGTATACTGAGTATGAACATTAAGTAATATTTTATATGAGAAAAAGTTTAAAAATTATTAGGAATCAAATTAACAAATAAATCCCATTTAGTAAGTTAATATTAAAATTAAAATAAATTAATATCATTTTTTTGTCGATCTCATGATCCACAGGCTCATAGAGGTTTGGCAAGGGAAGCTGTGAGGAAATCACTTGTTCTATTGAAGAATGGAGAGAATGCAGATGATCCATTGCTACCTCTCCCCAAAAATGCAGGCAAGATTCTAGTTGCTGGAACCCATGCCGACAATTTGGGCTATCAATGTGGTGGTTGGACTATCACCTGGCAAGGCGTTGATGGCAACAATCACACTGCTGGTATGTTCTTAATTAAGCCCATTTTATTATTTCTAGTTTATTCATAATAATCTCCTGATCTTGCTAGCAGAGCCAGAAAATTTTTTAGTGGAGTCACTTATTTAAAAAGTTATTTCGTGATTTTAAATGAGAAATATAATGAATAATGAAATAATTAATTTGAATGACTTCTTAATATATATATATATATATATTTTTTTTTTTTTTTGATAATTGGAATGTTAATTATATTAGCTATACATTTAGGGAATAACTCTCTTCAATTTCTATATTCTTTCTCTACTCAACCTGATGGAATTTTAACTCAAAACCATGTTATCAAAATCTTAATTAAGCTTTTGCATACCATATAAAAAATTTAAAATAAAACTTTATAATTGATTTACCCAGTGCGTATATAATTATCAATTGAGCCACTTTATATATTTTAAATTAAAATACAAAATTAGTTTTACTAAAATTTGATTTAGATATTGGATATTTCTACTGATTTGAATTGTAAGTTTAACCTCCACTAAATTTTAATTAACCAAATAAATCCAAATTTTATTTTTTAAAATAATTTCATGGGGATCAATTTAATAAACACCCACAATTTTTTTTTTATGTAACATAATTATTAATGATTTTTTTTTTCAACAGTTGAGTGACTCCACTCGAGACAGATACTCAACCAATGGCCGAGTTGATCCATAATCCTTCAAATTCAAAATAATCAGTATATAATTTAATAATTGTGCTGTATTGTAATAATGTAACAGGAACAACTATTTTAGCTGGCATACAAGCTGCTGTTAGTCCAAACACAGAAGTAGTCCACATTGAAAATCCTGAAGCTGATTTTGCGAAGGCGAACAATTTCTCCTTCGCCATTGTTGTTGTCGGAGAGCTTCCTTATGCAGAGACAAATGGAGATAATAGGACACTGACCATTGCAGAACCAGGTCCTGCTGTGCTCTACAATGTCTGTGGAAAAAGTATTAAATGCGTTGTCGTTGTAGTATCCGGTAGGCCTTTAGTAATGCAGCCATACATGGCAGAAATAGATGCTCTTGTTGCTGCATGGCTTCCAGGTAGTGAAGGCCAAGGAGTAGCTGATGTGCTTTTCGGAGATTATGGGTTTAGTGGAAAGCTTCCGAGGACTTGGTTCAAAACTGTAGATCAGCTGCCAATGAATGTTGGTGATGCTCATTATGAACCTCTCTTCCCCTTTGGTTTTGGTCTCACAACTAAGCCAGTTGCAAAATCAAGCTAAATTAAGAATTGTTAATTAGTGGGTTGATTAAGAGCAATAATTTTCAATCATAGGATTAGTAAGGAATCTCTTGATAATGTTTCAGAATAGGAAGTTTAGAATGTTTTAGACTAAATTAATTTGATTGTGCCTTCTTTTCATTATAAAATAAATTTTTTGTTCATACTAAGGCTATGTTTTGTTCATGGAGTAGCCAACAAAATAGAATAGATATTCCATATGAAATAATTATTTTAAACTTTAGTTCAAATTTTAGACAAGAATATTAATTTCATGGAATAACAATTCCATAATTTTTATGGAATACATATTCCACAAAAAATTAAAAATTAGTATTTTTTTATATTATGAAATAGAGTATTTCTATTTTTACCCTTAAAAAATATTGGCAAGCTTAAATTCACTACTATTGTTTTATTTTTTTTTTATTTTCATATTTTCATTTTTATTTTTTAAATTTTAAGTCAAATAAAAATTTTATTTATTATGCATTTAAATTATTCTTAAATAAAATTTGATAAAATTATATTTAATTTAATATTAATAGTGAAATTGATTTATAAGGATATTATGGCTATTTATGTGAATAAAATAATTATTCTTTATTATGAATTAAATTATAAATTTAAAATATTTATTTCTATTCATATCCTATTATATTTTTTAAGAATAATTATTTTATTCTTTGTACATTATATTCTGCGAACCAAATATAGTCTTACAAGTCTACTCTTGAGGATTATGGGGAATACTGTGCATAATGCTTACCCAAAGCATATCTGGGCATTCTTTGTTTTAAAGTTTCCATCAATTACTATAACTTTTTTGGAACCAAAGTGTCCAACTTAACTTATAGGGAAAGTCACCCTCTCAGGGCCACTTCCCTAATTAAGTAGTTCACTGCTTTATCCTTAATTTTTACCCTTAGTTTTTACTAATTTTAATGGGTCAATTACCATAATTGACTAACAAAGAAAATTATTATGAAAGGGATGGTTTTAGAAATATTTACTAGTTTGGGTAAAATTTGCTTACTGAACCTAAAAAGTAGAGGACAAGTCTTTTTAAATTCTTCAAATTCAAAGTTTACAGACGCAGAGAGATGAAAAAACTGAGCAAGAAAATGTACTTAGTTTATTTTTATTTTTTTAAGGAAGTGATCCTTCTCCAATTTTTGTGGAGTTAGAAAGGTATGTTTTGTTTTTTTTTTTTTTTTTTTTTTTTTTTATTATTATTCAAATTATTTCATTATTTTAGTATAGTATCATTAATATATAGAAAACACAAATAATTCATCATATAATATCATAAATAGGATATTAATTTACAGATAATAATCTTAAGAAAAGTTTGTTCATATAGGGTGTACAAAATATATTGTTATTTTAGTATTAAATATTTTTATTGATATAATTTGTATGGATATTTATTTTAATATTTTCAATGTAAATTTTTTTATTTTATTTTGATGCAACGTAATTAATCCATAAATATAGTATAAAAAGTAGTGAATAAATAATTATGATAATATTAATTAAATTTATAAAAATAATTCTTTAATTTAGAATTTATTGATGTAAGATTAATTAAATAATATATGTAGCAATTAAAATTGAATAAATTTTAATTAACAAAATTAGTTTTACTAAAATTTGATTTAGATATTGGATATTTCTACTGATTTGAATTGTGAGTTTAACCTCTACTAAATTTTAATTAACTAAATAAACCCAAATTTTATTTTTTAAAATAATTTCATTGGGATCAATTTAATAAACACCCATAATTTTTTTTATGCAACATAATTATTAATGATTTTTTTTTTCTTAACAGTTGAGTGACTCTACTCGAGACAGATACTCAACAATGGCGGAGTCGATCCATAATCCTTCAAATTCAAAATAATCAGTATATAATTTAATAATTGTGCAGTATTGTAATAATGTAACAGGAACAACTATTTTAGCTGGTATACAAGCTGCTGTTAGTCCAAACACAGAAGTAGTCCACATTGAAAATCCTGAAGCTGATTTTGTGAAGGCGAACAACTTCCCCTTCGCCATCGTTGCTGTCGGAGAGCTTCCTTATGCAGAGACAAATGGAGATAATAGGATACTGACTGATAACTCTATATTTTTTGAGTTATTTTAATTGTTTAAACTTAAATTTTAATTCAGTTCTTGAAAATGCAATAATATTATTACTTATTTTTAGAAATAAATAGTTCTACAATTTATAAATAAATTATAACATATTTTAAGTATTTTTATTTTATTTTTGCATACCAAAAAGATGTCACAATGATGCAATAAAATAAATGATGCAGACGGTGATGTCATAAAAATAATTATGCAAACAATTATTCAAGTTTTCAATCCATGAGAAATAAATTCAATAGTTAGTGGCCAAAATTCAATGGTTGATGGCCAACCTAACTATTGTTAAATTTTTGATGTAAAAATTCAAAGGTTGGTGGCTAACCTAACCATCAATGTTGAATTTTTTATGTAAGAATTTTAATGAAACTTGAATTCTTCCACCAAACATGCCTATAAATACTATGCTTGGCAAAGGAAAAGAGCATCAAAGAAAATCCATAAAAAAAAATATGTAGAGAGATTTTCATATGTTTTCTTAGAGTAGATTAGTTTTATTTTTTATTTTTATCAAGAGGAGGAGTTTTTGGAAGCTTGAGTTCATCAAATATTGTATCCCAAAACAAGTTCTCTCTAAACTCTATTCTTGAATTTAATTATAAGTTATTATTATGTTTATTATTATTATTGTTAATTTAATTGTTTCGTCCTTCTCAATTATGAATAGCTAAATTTATTTTTCTAGAATTTAGATGTAATCTTTTGATTTGCATATGATTATTTATATTTAATTGATTGGGTTTGATTGTTGGAATTAATCTTTTATTTTAGAACTTAATGCTTGTAATTAACTGGCCATTAATTGTATGATTTAAGATATTGTGTGAAGTAGCGAGAGTGGAAGCACAATATTAGTTTATTAGGATAATTGACCTAAGGAATGTATTGCTTAGAGATAAGAATACCCCTTTGTGATTGTTAAAGGATTTTCATAAAACTTAATAGGTTTGTGTTAATTGCTTATGATCATGAGAGTAGACATAAGGTTAATATGAGCACACATATTGTATCTTGAGAGAGAACATCATATAATTTAGGGAAATCTAATCATTAATTCCAGCAAAAATAATCCAATCTAAAAAATATAAAGTAATCATAGGTAATCAATGGATGAATTCTAAATCCTAGGCCTTTAATCTTATTTCATATTATCATCATTTATTTATTTGAACTTTACTTTAGCTTAAAATATGAATTCTCGTAATTGATTTTCTAAATAATAGAATATTCAATAGTTTTGATACTTGTCAACCCTTTCTCGTGGGATCGACACTTATTTCACTACTATATTATTTTTTCACGACCTGTGCACTTGCAGAAATCGCGCAACAAGTTTTTAGCGCCATTGCCGGGGAAGGCGACTTTTGAGTATATCAATAGGTTGATATACTCTATTACTTTAGATTTATTTTGTATATTTTTTTAAATTTTGCAAATTTTTTTCAACTTTTATAAAAAAAAAAAGAACAAAAAAAAAAGATGTCTTTCCACAACTTATAATGGTGCGATGGAGGAATGATGCTAAATAGAGCAGCAAACATGTATGGTGATGATGGTTTTGTAAGTTAAACGCTAAAATCGATACATTGGCTAACTTAATTGATAAATTTGATGCTAATACTTTATTTAATTCATGTTTGAGTTGTAATTTATGTGAAGGTAATCACTTGAATTTTGAATGTCAATATGCAGAGCAGGTACAATTTTTTGCAAATTATAATAGGCATGAGAATTATCCATATTCTAACATAAACAACTCAGGATGGAGTGACTATTCAAGCTTTTCATGGGAAAACCAATGCGATCAAGGTAACAATTCATAGTATCCTTATCAATATGATTTTCAAGATCATGCACCATTTGAGGAGCACAAACCATCTTATGAAGCAGCATTGGAAAGATTCATAAATGCTACTCATGAATGATGTGAAAGATTAGAAGATAGGATGGATCAATGGGCTAGCCACAATACAAATGATGATGTACAAATAGAGCAGTTTGCTAGTCCATTAGATACTCAAGGCCATGGTAACCTAACAAACCAAATTGAAGAACATTCTAGAGATCAATGTTTGGCAATTTCTTTGAGTGATGATGAACAAGAGATGATTGATCAAGGATATACTTCAAGCAAGCAAGATAAAAAGGAAGAAGATGAGCCCAATTTGCCTAACGATTTCAAATATCCTTCTCACATGGATAATATCTATGGAGTGGTTGAAATTGATAGGGAAATTGAAGAGGTATTTGAAAAAGAAAACTCTTTCAGTTTGTTTGGTGAAAACAACACCAAATATGCCAAACTATAGAGAATATCAATTTAATGACTTGAAAGAAAAGAAGCATTCACAACCATCAATTGAGCACTCACCAACTCTTGATTCAACACCACTACCTTCCTATCTCAATTTCTTAAGAAAATTTAGAGCAAGAAAAATAGCTCGTTGGAAATTTTTTAAAAATTATGAGCCTAATTATAAAATATTAAATAATTTCTGTCTTAATTTTTTTCCATGCAGGCTCAAATCAAGATGGCTTGACTCATTAAAATTGGCAAAATTCTATCTTTTCACAATTATCGAGATGATATACTTTGTGTATTATCCTCCATGATGAAGATCTAGCTATAGTCAAGCTAAAGACTATAAATAAAGCGCTTTTGGGAGGCAACCCAAATTTCTAACTTTTTTACTTCTTTTTAATTTCTTTTGTTCTTTTATTTCTTTTGTTCTATTTTAATTTTGCTTTAGTGTTGTTTGTGAGTTATTAAATAGCTTATTAGGAGGAAACCCAAGTTTTCTCTTTATTAGGTTTCATTTATTTTTGTTTAGTTGTTTCGTTGTAAATTTTCTCTTTCATTTTCTTAACAAAGTTAATTAGACATGGAAGCATCTCTTGCAGCACTAAAAAACAGATTTCCAACTCTTCCCCAAGATGTGCTCAGGAAAATTGATGAACGCAAACTGGAAAGAATGAAGGCATTTAGGTGTCTGAATCTTCCTAAGGATATTCGTTAGATCATAAAGCCAAAGTACGATTGGCAGGTGAGATTGATGACTCATTTATTAAATGTTTGCCAGGTACGGGGAGAAGTTCTTACTCAAAGAAGAGGAGAGTTAAGAGAATGGGAGTCTGCTACAAGTGTGCAAGATGGAATTGCAACACACGCTGTAGAAACATTGGATTTGCATCTATAAATCGAGAAGATAAAATTAAATTCATAAAGGATGGACTGAGTAAGGAGTCTTTGGATAATATCCTACAGACTCTTGAGACGCATCCTTGTGGACAAGTTCAACGCACTCTTTTAGATTTATAGGAACTATTCAAAGAAGAGAAGCAGCGTTACAGTATAGGAAATCTGATGATAAAAGACCCTGTTTGCCAGTTAATAAGAAAACTGGATGAGTAGCCTATCCTCGACTCATAGAAGGCGTGTAAGCCGTTACTAGACGTAAAACCAGAGGAAGATGTGAGACAAAATCACAACTACTGTTTATAATAAGGTGTATCATTAACTTTTTTATTTTTCAATGCATTATTTTTTTTTCTACATCTTGCAGCACTTTTTGACTTTTTAGCACCTAGATTTTATTTTTCTGCAGATTTTTTTTTTTTACTATCGATAACTTTTTAGTCTTTCAATGTCTACTTTTAGTTTTTCAATATTTTCTTTTTGACTTTTGTACACACGCTGCAGATTTTTCTACTGTCGATAACTTTTTTTAGTCTTTTAATGTTTGCTTTTAGTTTTTCAATGTTTTCTTTTTTGACATTTGTATACACAGCATTGATTATTTTTGTTTAATTATCATTTTTATTTTTATACTTTTTTTATCAACAAATATTTTATCCCATTGAACTGTTCTTTTACTCTTCTAGTTTCTTTATATGCACATTCATTATTGTCAATATGCATACAATCCTTTCGAGAGATTTGTGAGAGAAAATGGCAGAATCCTCAACACGCAAATTTAAAACTATTTGTGTCTTTTGTAGTCCAAATTCTGGCAAAAAAAGAGAGTACTTGATAGCAGCTAATGAACTTGGTAGGATTTTAGCTAAATGAAAAATTGATTTGGTGTTTGAAGGAGGTAGTTTAGGGTTAAGGGGTTGTGTCGCAAGTTTTGCATATATTAGAGGTAGTAAAGTCTTAGGAGTAGTTCTAAAGGCTTTGGCTTGAAATAAACAAATCACTGGTGGAACTATAGGTAATGAGTTATAGGTCAATAGCATGTACGAACGGATGGCATATATGAATCTCAATGCTGATACTTTTATCGCATTACCTGGTGGTTTAGAAACATTTGAAGATATTTTCACTATTGCATCTTGGACCCAATTAACTATTCCTCAAAAGCCATTGGGATTACTTAATGTTGATGGTTTTGATAATAGTTTGTTATCTTTTCTTGATCATGCTGTGAAACAGAGTTTTATGACACCAGCAAGTCGACGCATCTTAGTCTCTGCTTCAACTATTGATCAATTGATTGATCAACAGCAAAACTTTAAATTCGAACCTGATCCATTGATGGCGCAGGTAGTTTGGCACCCCAGGGCCAATAGCAGTAAAAAACGAGGACTATATCTGAATCTCTGGTTATAACTTCCCTAACTCTTGTAGTTTTTTTTATCGCATTTTTTTTTGTTTTGTGTGTGTGTGTTTTTTTTTTTGTTGCACTTGATCAAGCGAAGTTTTAGGTTCGTTTCACTAAATGTAAGATGACTGAGTAAAGAGTTACTTTTGTACTCTTGATACGCATCCTAAATTTATGTGATTTTCCTTTTCAAAAAAAAAAAAAAACTAACTAACTAACTCAAGAGTTATTCATACAAGATGGCTGAGTAAAGAGTACTTTTTGTGCTCTTGATACGCATCTATATTTTTTTTTCTTCTTTCTTTTTTTTTAGTTTCCAAAATAAAAAAACAAAAATAAAAAAAAATTGATATTTTCTTTTTGTGTGATTAATTTCTCATGCTTGCTTTTAGTGTTGTTTCAAGATGTTTTACAGGAAGCAAGGAAGTAAAATGCATATCCTGCTTATAATTTGGAATCCACTTTTCTACAAGAGGGAGTATTTTCTTTCTTTTGGTATGTTTCTTTGACATTGAGGACAATGTCTATTGCAAGTTTGGGGGAGATTTAGTTTGTTTTTTATTTTCAGTAATTTCTTTCGTGTTTTGATGAATAAATTTAAAATTTTTTACTCTTTTATTAATAAAATATGCTTGTGTTAAATAATTTGATGAAAGGCCAATGATAGATTATAATTGATATTTATGACAATTTATTAAAGTATTTCAGGTTGAGCAACTATTTTGGGTAAGAAATTAACTTTTATTAAAATTATGTTTTGCTTTGCTTTGCATTATATTGATTGCATCGAATTTGTATATGCTTACTTAGAGAGGGCTTCTACATATTTTTTATCTTCATTTGCCTCACCTATCTTAGAACATGTTTTTGCAAACTTTTGAGGCGAAATTTTGAATTCATTTTGGAAGAAAGATATGATTTAGGCATTGTTTGTTTAGCCTATTACTTATATCCATCCTTATTTTAATTTTTTTACCCTAGTTTACCCCTTTGTGCCTTGTTAATTTTAGCTTTCTTTCTTTGTTAATTAACCTTAATTGTTATCCTTCACCCTATTTGTGAGATAATTTTGTCAAGTTTACATTCTAATAAAGAAAAGGGAATTATTGAAGTTTTAAAAGAAAATAAGGATTGCTAATAACTGAGAGTATTATTCATTGTAAAAGATCACCTTCTGCTTAAAATAAGTTTGGGGGAAAGCAAGAAAATTGAATAAAATAAAAGTTAGTATTCTTGCTTATCTTTAGAATAATGTTGTTGGCAAAAATAAAAAATAAAAAAATAAAAAAAAAAGAAAAAAAATAGAAGAAGAAGAAGGGGGCTTAAAAGAAGAAAACATTGAAGAAGAATGATGCTTAAGATGGAAGGGATCCTTCATTAACATAATCCTTTTATTTGAGCTATTGATTTTCTTTTGTAAACTTGGTACAATTATCTTACTTTTGTTCATTTAGCCTTTTCTTTGTTTAGCCAAAAGACCTTGTGTTAGCCCCATTACAAGCCTAGTTAAGACCTATTGATCTCTCTTGATTTGTGAATTCCATTAGTGGAGATTGTTTGCATTAACATGCTTATGAGATTTGCACATCTATTTTATATCTTTTGATAGAGGCATTTAAAGATATCAGTGTGTATATGCCTATCTGAAGTACAATAATTTCTTTGTGGTTGATTTAATGCATGGTTATTCAAAGCATGATTAAGATGAGGATTATTTTGAATCTGAGATAGAAGCTTGACTTGTAATACTATTGATATATTGTTTGTGAATATTAATTTCTTGAAACGTTTGAAAAATTATTCAAATTAAGCATGAGAATATTAAATTTCCTTTTTGAAATAAATAGTTGAAAATTTAGAGTTTTATAGGTGTTTGTGGGTATCACCACTGTAAGCCCTCACGAGACTATAACTCGTCCTCTATGGGACACCTAGGGGTTTAAAGGCTTGTTACATATGGTAAATGCAATCGTAATTTCCTACGAAAATGGACTAGTTTAGGTTTTGAATTTTCTTTTGCTTGAGGACAAGCAAAAACTTAAGTTTGGGGGTGTGATAACTCTATATTTTTAGAGTTATTTTAATTGTTTAAACTTAAATTTTAGCTCAGTTCTCAAGAATGCAATAATATTGTTACTTATTTTTAGAAATAAATAGTTCTATAATTTATAAATAAATTATAACATATTTTAAGTATTTTTATTTTATTTTTGCAGACCAAAAAGATGTCACAATGATGCAATAAAATAAATGATGTAGACGGTGATGTCATAAAAATAATGATGCAAGCAATGATTCAAGTTTTCAATCCATGAGAAATAAATCCAATGGTTGGTGGTCAAAATTCAATGGTTGGTGGCCAACCTAACTATTGTTGAATTTTTGATGTAAAAATTCAATGGTTGGTGGCCAACCTAACCATCAATGTTGAATTTTTTATGTAAGAATTTTAATGAAACTTGAATTCTTCCACCAAACATGCCTATAAATACTATGCTTGGCAAAGGAAAAGAGCATCAAAGAAAATCCATAAAAAAAAAAATATGTAGAGAGATTTTCATATGTTTTCTTAGAGTAGATTAGTTTTATTTTTTATTTTGATCAAGAGGAGGAGTTTTTGGAAGCTTGAGTTCATCAAATATTGTATCCCAAAACAAGTTCTCTCTAAACTCTATTCTTGAATTTAATTATAAGTTATTATTATGTTTATTATTATTATTGTTAATTTAATTGTTTCGTCCTTCTCAATTATGAATAGCTAAATTTATTTTTCTAGAATTTAGATGTAATCTTTTGATTTGCATATGATTATTTATATTTAATTGATTGGGTTTGATTGTTGGAATTAATCTTTTATTTTAGAACTTAATGCTTGTAATTAACTGGCCATTAATTGTATGATTTAAGATATTGTGTGAAGTAGCGAGAGTGGAAGCACAATATTAGTTTATTAGGATAATTGACCTAGGGAATGTATTGCTTAGAGATAAGAATACCCCTTTGTGATTATTAAAGGATTTCCATAAAACTTAATGGGTTTGTGTTAATTGCTTATGATCACAAGAGTAGACATAAGGTTAATATGAGCACACATGTTGTATCTTGAGAGAGAACATCATATAATTTAGGGAAATCTAATCATTAATTCCAACAAAAATAATCCAATCTAAAAAATATAAAGTAATCATATGTAATCAATCGATGAATTCTAAATCCTAGGCCTTTAATCTTATTTCATATTATCATCATTTATTTATTTGAACTTTACTTTAGCTTAAAATATGAATTCTCGTAATTGATTTTCTAAATAATAGAATATTCAATAGTTTTGGTACTTGTCAACCCTTCCTCGTGGGATCGACACTTATTTCACTACTATATTACTTGTTCACGACCTGTGCACTTGCAGAAATCGCGCAACACTGACCATTGCAGAACCAGGTCCTGCTGTGCTCTACAATGCCTGTGGAAAAAGTATTAAATGCGTTGTCGTTGTAGTATCCAGTAGACCTTTAGTAATGCAGCCATACATTGCAGAAATAAATGCTTATGTTGCTGCATGGCTTCCAGGTAGTGAAGGCCAAGGAGCAGCTGATGTGCTTTTTGGAGATTATGGGTTTAGTGGAAAGCTTCCAAGGACTTGGTTCAAAACTGTAGATCAGCTGCCAATGAATGTTGGTGATACTCATTGTGAACCTCTCTTCCCCTATGGTTTTGGTCTCACAACTCAGCCGGTTGCAAAATCAAGCTAAATTAAGAATTGTTAATTAGTGGGTTGATTAAGAGCAATAATTTTCAATCATAGGATTAGTGAGGAATCTCTTGATAATCTTTCAGAATAGGAAGTTTAGAATGTTTTTGACTAAATTGATAACTCTACATTCTTAAGAGTTATTTCTCCTATTTAAACTCAAATTTTAGTTCAGTTCTTGAAAATGTAATAATATTATTACTTATTTTTAGAAATAAATAGTTCTACAATTTATAAATAAACTATAATATGTTTTTCACCAAAACCATAGGGGAAGAGAGGAATCTCTTGATAATCTTTTAGAATAGGAAGTTTAGAATGTTTTTGACTAAATTGATAACTCTACATTCTTAAGAGTTATTTCTCCTATTTAAACTCAAATTTTAGTTCAGTTCTTGAAAATGTAATAATATTATTATTTATTTTTAGAAATAAATAGTTCTATAATTTATAAATAAACTATAATATGTTTTTAGTATCTTTATTTTATTTTTGCAGATCAAAATGACGTCACAATGATGTAATAATGTCATGACTCAGACGATGATGTTATTTTATAAATGATGCAGACAATGATGTCATTTTATTAATGATGTAGGTGATGATGTCATGAAATTAATTATACAGGCAATGATGTCATTAAAATAATAATGCAATCAATGATGTAGTATGGTTAAAAATGAAGATGGAATTTGCATATAGATAGACATTACCTCTTTTCTCTAAAAATATAACTCAAAGTAGCAAAAAATAAATACAGATATATTTTCATGTATTTTCTTAGTGTAGATTTCTTTTATTTTTATTTTGATCAAGAAGATGAGTTTTGGAGTTCATGTTGATTAAAGATTGTATCCCAAAATAAGTTCTTTCTAAACTCTATTCTTGAATTCAATTATAAGTTGTTATTATGTCTTTTATTATGTTAATTGTTAAATTGATTGTTTCTTTCCTTTTAATTATGAGTAGCTAAATTTATCTTTCTCGAATTTAGATGTAATCTCTTGATTATTTTATGGTGTTCTATGTTTGATTGATTAAGTGTTTTTATTATTAGAATTAATCTTTTATCTTAAAACTTAATGCTTGTGAATACTTGATCACTATTTACATGTTTAAAAATATTATGTGAAGTAGCAAGAGTGAAAGCATTAGTTCATTAAGATATTAGACCTAGAGTACCTATTGCTTACAGATAATAATACTCCTTTGTGATTGTTAAAATGATTTCCATAAAATTTAATGGATTTATATTAGTTGCTTGTGATCATGAGAGTAGATATAAGGTTAACATGAATATTTGTGATTTATCTTGAGAGAGAACTTCACATAATTAAGGGAAATCTAATCATTAATTCTAATAAAATTAAACCAACCAAGAAAACAAAAGAACACCATAGGTAATTATTTGATGAAATCTAAATCCTAGGATTTACATATGTTGAATTATTTTAAATTTGTCTAAAATAATTTTATAATTAATTTTTCTATTGTTGGGTATAGATTTAGTGAATTATTACACTACTAAATTACTTATCTTGATAATATTCTGTCTAGGAAATTTGTTTTTAAGTGCAACTGCTGTGACCCCACTATTTACCTGAGAATTTTATCTTGAAGTGATTTTTTTAGTTCAAATATTCACACTCTACTTACCTATGCAATAGTACTAAATATCTAGTTTAATTTAAATCACAAGACTTTTTGAATGATAGTCTAAATAATAGAATATTTAATAATTTTGGTAATTGTCAATCCTTTCTCATGGGATCGACACTTATTTCATTATTATATTACTTGTTTATGACCTGTGCATTTGCAGAAATTGCACAACATAAATTAATTTGATTGTGCCTTCTTTTCATTATAAAACAAAATTTTTGTTTATCCTAAGAAGTCAACTCATGAGGATTTTGGGGAATATTGTGCATAATGCTTACCCAAGCATATCTAGGCATTCTTTGTTTTAAGGTTTCAATCAATTACTATAACTTTTCTTAAACCAAAGTGTCCAACTTCCCTTATAGGGAAAGTCACCCTCTCAGGGGCACTTCCCTAATTAAGTGGTTCACTACTTCACCCTTAGTTTTTACTAATTTTAATGGGTCTATTACCATAATTGACTAACAAAGAAAATTATTATGAAAGGTGTTATGATATATTATAAGATTTGATTGATGTCTTTCCATATACATGAATATTCTAGTTTCCATATTAGTATTGATTGTATTTTCCTTATTGGAAAAACTTCTTATTTCTTGTATTTTTCTTATTGGAAAAGCTTCCTATTTCTTTCTCTTTTGTACTCTATATAAAGGGCTTAATACTATTGAATGGAATAACTAGAAAAACTATTCTCTTCTCTATATTCTTTGTTCATGTTCTTCTCCATTTTATTTATAACATGTTATCAGCACGAATCGTTCTACAATATTGTTCATAATTTTGGATAGCTTGTGGTTTGCTACAACCCAGCTAAGGCGAAAAATTTGAAAAAATAAAATTCAAGATTTATGGTAAACAATTTTTGTCTAATTAATTACTATTATTATTAATATTTATGTATCAAATACATTTTTTTTAAGAAAAAAAAACTAAATTGTTTTTTTTTTTTAAGAAATCGTTTGAACATATTGGGCTAATTAATTTGAAGAAATTATTTTTTTCTTCTCTCTTACAATCATTTATCTCAAATCATTTTTTTTTAGATTTATAAAGATTTGATATACTATTTAATGATTAATCAATTAAATCCTAGTTCCTGAAGAACTAGCATTATATTTTAAATACTAGTTCTTGAAGAACTAGTATTATTTATAGTTTTTAAAGAACTAATTAAATAAATAATTAAGCTATGAGTTCCTGAAGAACTAATAATAATTACAGTTTCTGAAAAACTGGTATTCCCTATAGTTCTTGAAGAACTGGTATTCTCTACAGTTCCTGAAGAATTAATATTCTCTAGAGTTCGTGAAGAATTGATATTCTATATAGTTCCTAAAAACTAATCAAAATAAAAAAATATATATAAATTCATTAAAGAATCATTAAATGTTCCTGAAGAACTAAATGCATTGTCTACAAGTCTTTAAAAGACTGATTTTATTATGATTTGATATTAGACAATGTTAATTGATGGCCCTCGACATCATGAGTAAGAATTATTTATACTGGTGTCACTCCTTTGGGTATCGAAATAAATAAAATAGACATTCTTGAAAAATTGATATTTTATGTTCCTGAATAACTAATAAATTTGATTTAAACTACACGCGTTGAATAAATTGGATGTCAATAAAGTACCTGCGTATGGCCATAATATTAAGGCAAACCCTTTTGCTTTGATTTTTCTGTTTTTGGTATTTCATTGTTGTTTATATGTATTGGAATGATGACCTATTTGATTTACCAACCAAATTGCAACTTTTAATTGGTTATTAATTATAACAACACATTTTATGCATAGTTTTAAAGTCATGGCTTACATTTTTTTTTTGGGCATAAAATCCAACCCTAAATTATTCATTTATTGATTAATTGACTTGCTTTGTGGAGAAAGACTGATCTTGCATTCATATTAATAGTTGAATAGCCTACAAGAAAATTGTGTGTTATATATGTTTTGATTTTACTTATGTCAATATATATTAGATGTGAAAGCAATTAGAGATTCAAATGTGAGATGAGATGAATATAAATTATATAAGTGATATAGTTTTGTTAATTTGTGAATTGATAAATTTATTTCCAGATTGCATATATTGTTGGATTTATGTTGGTATAGAGAAGCATAATTAGTGCTTACCTTTCCTTGGTAGGATAAATTATGAATTTAATGTTTGTTAAAATTAATATTAATTTATTTTCTAATTGGTTTATTTAGATATATTTTAAATATATGCAAATTAAGTTATTTAAATAAAGTGAAGTATAGTGAATTAAAGTTTAGTTGATAATTTTTATATGCTCTTGAATTAAATGAGAATAATTTTTAACGTGAGTTATTGATAATGAAATGCATTTAGATGCTAGCAAAAGTAAAAATTATTGTCTACTTAAATCTCATTTAAATGAGAATTTAAAAGTTGAATATCCCACTATTAATGATTTTTATATTTTTTATAAGAGTTTTAAAGATAAATATAATCACTTGAAATATGTGGTACTACCATAAGCTCAGTATGATTGGCTAAATCTACGCTTACAAGACTTAAAGTCTATTTGAGAATATAATTCAATCATGTTTAAAATTACTTCGCAGCTGAAATTGTGCGGTAATAAAGTTACATGCTCCTGTAGTAGCAGTATAAAAAGTGAAAATTTACAAATATTATTTTTCTAGTGGTTGCAAAGAATAATTGTTAAAAAGAAATCATCAAACAATGCCCACTAGTACAACTGCATTCCCTAAAGTGAATACTATAAATCATTTGGTAGATAATGAGAATTCTGAAAGAATAATTGCTAACGAGAAATCATCAAATAATACCCACTAGTACAACTGTATTCCCTGAAGTGAATGCTATAAATCATTTGGTAGATCATGAGATTCTAAAAGAGGAACTGCCCATATAGAGAACACAACTCAATTCAATATTGATGATTTTGTGTAAACTCCTTTAAGGAGTAATTTGCAAGGATTTTATAAGTTGTGTATTATAATGAGTTATTTCATTACTGTTTTATCCCTAGTATACATGCATAATATATTGCGTTGAACCTGCAGTTCAAGCATTGAACTTATAGTTCAATAATTAAATCTTGAAAGTTCGGTATGAATGCCATTGTGTACATCATATATACTCTCTCTTGAAACTTGTATAAGGACATGAGCCATAATTTTTTTTTTCATACCATGAATATATTAATATCACTATCTCAATGTGCGATAATGAATCCACAAAAGAGACTATGAATTTATTTTGATGAGGCATATTTTTCGACATTAGGGGGAGGAAAAGCACCTACAGTGCTAAAGAATGTCGAGAAATTTATTAGAAAGAAAATCCTTTAAATAATTTTGGTCCATGTACAAGTTAGAGTGAACCAGAAGTTCACAAAATAATGTAGTTACAACAAATTGCAACTTAACTGCCAAATGCATTTATAGATGCTAAAAGAGTGACAAAGTCTCATATTACAGGTACTAATACCCTACCAAGGGTTGTGATTCCAATTGCAAATAGAAAATCAATCAATCTCACCACACGCCAGAAGCGTGGATAGTAAATTGGAATTAAAGACAAAAATCCACGGAAAAGAAAAGCAGCGCCACTCATAAAATCTCCTAAAGAGAAACCTCCTGAAGAGGAAGATCTCAGTCAAAGAGCTATAGCTAATTATGAGACACAGACTGAGACAACGGAATAATTAGATCCTCCATATATGGCTTCTGGAGTTGATGATCATATAAATGAAAACTATGAGATCTCAATTATTTTGTGATATAAGAAAGAGTTTATAGAAATTTAATTATCATCGACGATGAATTTGCCTCAACAGTAGCTTTTGCTGTTACAAGAGAAAATATGGATCCATAATCTATAAGTATAACTGAATATTAGCATAAACATGATTGATCATCATGGAATGAGGCAATTAAAGTAGAGCTAGACTCGTTCTATCATTGATTATGAGAAAAATAATTCTCTTATTATGGAAATGATCATGTTCCGATACTTAATTAATATGGCAGTTAATGAAAGGCTTATTGTACGCCTTATGAAAGTAATAAGAGTCCCAGAAGGACTAAGTATATCATAAATGAATACACATTAAACATGTGACATATATTTCATCAAATTGCAAAAATCTATGTATGGATTAAAGCAATATGGACTTGTGGTATGATTGTTTGAGTAAATTCTTATTGAAAGAAAGATATGTGAATAATACACTATGTCCATTTGTATTCATAAAAGACCATAGAATGGTATATGTTATTATTGCAGTATAAGTTGATTTAAATATCAATATGACTCCTAATGAATTCAAATAAGTATGTACCTATTTGAAAAGTGAGTTTGAGATGAAAAACTTAAAGGAAATGAAATTTTGTATCGGCCTGCGGATCGATTATTAAGGAGTCCTAATACACTAGTATACTTATGTGGAAAAGATATTTAAGCAATTTTTGCATGGATAAATCTTCTCCCTCAAGCACACTAATAGGTGGTCCGCTCACTAGAAGTGAAGAGAGACCCTTTTAGACCTAAAAAAGATAATAAAGAGCTGTTTGGTCTTGAAGTACCATATATAAGTGCTATAGGGCACTTTTGTATCTTGCAAATTGCATCAGGCCTGATATTGTATTTGCAAGAAAAAATCCTAGCTAGGTATAGCTCTGCACCTACAAAGAGATATTAGAGTGGTGTAAAAAGTTATCTTCAATATACTATTAATATTATAATTCATATTTGAAATTGGTCTACATGCGAATATTGGTTATTTGCTTAGTCTCTATGATGATAGATTTTAGACTGGCTATGTATTCACTTATAGTGGTACTGCAATTTTATAAATATTTTTATGGTCCTGAAGTACCTCACTAAAAGATACTCCTATTGTATTTTGAGAATAATGTAATTTATATTGCACAAATTAAAGATGGTTATATTAAGGGTAACGAAGTAGACATAAACTTCACCAAAATTCTTATATATACATAAGCTCCAGAAGAGATATCCACCAAATTCGCTTGAAAACAATTTAATAGACTTATGTACTAAGTTTTTACCTAATGTGGTATTTAAATGGCATCATTTCATCAATTAGTATACGCCATGTTAAAATCTATCATCATCAGGGGGAGCGAATTAGTATATAATTGTACTCTTTTTCCTTAGTCAAGTTTTTATCCCACAGGATTTTCTTGGACAAAGGTTTTAACGAGGCAATCTGTGCAATGAAAAAATAGCGTATGAAATATACTCTTTTCCTTAGATATGTTTTTTCCTACTGGGTTTTCTAATAAGATTTTTAACGAGTTATATTCATAGCGCAAGTAATATCCTAAGGGAGTACTACAAATAAATTATTATATGTGGATATTACTTAAACATCATTAAGTATACGATTTGATAACTTGGCAGATTTGTTTACAAAGGCACTCCTTATAATCACATTTGAAAAGTTAGTCAACAAAATTAGCATGCGTCAGGTAAGAGATATTTGATAGAAATCATATTTTCATGAGGGGGAGATTTTAATACACTGTACTCTTTTTTCCTTAGCCTAGGTTTTGTCCCATTGGATTTTCCTGGCAAGGTTTTTAACAAGGCAGTGTTATGGCGCAAATCCCTACAAGAATAATGTACTCTTTTTCCTTCACTAAGATTTTTTTCCCACAGGATTTTTCCTTAGTAAGGTTTTAACGAGGCATATTCTTTGTAAAAGACATCAAGGAGGAGTGTTATGATATATTATAAGATTTGATTGATGTCTTTCCATATACATGAATATTCTAGTTTCCATATTAGTATTGATTGTATTTTCCTTATTGGAAAAACTTCCTATTTCTTGTATTTTTCTTATTAGAAAAGCTTCTTATTTCTTTATCTTCTGTACTCTATATAAAGGGCTTAATACTATTTAATGGAATAACTAGAAAAACTATTCTCTTCTCTATATTCTTTGTTCATGTTTTTCTCCATTTTATTTACAACAAAAAGGATATTTTTAGAAATATTGACTAGTTTGGGTAAAATTTGCTTACTGAACCTAGAAAGTAGAGAACAAGTCTTTTTAAATTCTTCAAATTCAAAGTTTACAGACGCAGAGACGTGAAAAAACTAAGCTAGGAAATGTACTTGGTTACTTTATTTTTATTTTTTTAAGGAAGTGATCCTTCTCCAATTTTTGTGGAGTTATAAAGGTACGTTTTATTTATTTATTTATTTTTGTTCAAATTATTTCGTTATTTTAGTGCAGTATCATTAATATATAGAAAACACAAATAATTTATCATATAATATCATAAATAGTGCTATGATAATATTTAAGTGATATGATAATATTAGATATCTATCCTACTCTATAAATAGATATTCTTATATAAATAGAACTCTATTTCTATTCATATCTCTATAATATTTTATACTTATAAATAGATGTTACAATTAATAAAGTGAAACACACAAAAACTTATTCTCTCTTTTCTATATTCTCTATAATTGTTTTTTATTTTATATCACATTATCAATACGAATCGTTTTACAATACTGTTTATAATTTTGGATAACTTGTGATTTGCTACAACCCAGCTGAGGTGAAAAATTTGAAAAAACAAGATTCAAAATTTATGGTAAATAATAATTAATAAAGATTTGATATACTATTTGATGATTAATTAATTAAATTTCAGTTCCTAAAGAACTAGCACAATATTTTAAATTCTAGTTCATAAAGAACTCGCATTTTATTTTAAATTATAGTTCTTGAAAAACTAATAATATCTATAGTTTCTGAAGAACCAATAATCTCTATAGTCCCTGAATAACTAAATAGTTTTTGAAGAACTAATAATAATTATAGTTCCTGAATAACTAGTATTCTCTACAATTCCTAAAGAATTAGTATTCTCTACAATTCCTGAAGAACTAATATTCTCTACATTTCCTTAAGAACTAATCAAAATAAATAAATAAATAAATACAAATTCATAAAGAATTTGTACCTTACGTTCATGAAGAATTAAGTATTCTAAATTATTGAGAAACTAGTATCATAATTCATTAAAGAACTAATATTCTATATTCCTGAAGAACTGAATATATATTATCTATAAGTCTTTAAAAAACCAATTTAATTATAATCACACTAGACGTTATTTAAGTGAGGAAAGGCTTAATATCTCACCATTAATGATTTTTATATTCTCTATAAGAGTTTTAAAGATAAATATAATCACTTGAAAGATGTGGTACTACCACAAGTTTAATATGATTAACCAAATCTATGCCTACAAGACTTGAAGTCTATTTTAGAATATAATTTAACTATATTTAAAATTACTTTACAGCTGAAATTGTGTGGTGATAAAGTTACATGCTCCTATAACAATAGTATAAAAAACGAAAAAATTTACAAATATTGTTTGTCTTCTAATGGTTGCAAAAAATAATTGCTAATGAGAAATTATCAAACAATACTCACTAGTACAACTGCATTTCCTGAAATGAATACCATAAATTATTTGGTAGATCATGAGAACTCTAAAATAGTAACAACTCATATAGAAAATACAACTCAATATTGGTGATTTTATGTAAACTTCCTGAATGAGTAATTTGTAAGGATTTTACAAATTGTGCATTATAATGAGTCATTTCATTATTGTTTTATTTCCAGTATACATGTACAACATATTACATTGAATATGCAATTCAAGCATTAAACTTATAGTTCAATAATTAAACCTTAAAAGTTCAGCATGAATGCCATTATATATATTATACATATTCTCCTTTACAACTTATACATGGACATGAGTCTAATATTTTTTTAATGAGTTTTTGGTCATATGTACCAATAGCATCATCTTAATGTGCAAAAAAAAAAAAAAAAAGTCCAAAGAAGAGACTTGAAATTTATTTTGATCAAGCATATTTCTCGACATTAGGGCAAAAAAAGCACCTACAGTGTTAAAGAATATCGAGAAATTTACTGAAAGGAAAATCCTTTAAATAATTTTAATCAACGTACAAGTTAGAGTGAACCAGAAGTTCAGAAAATAATACAATTGCAACAAATTGCAACTTAACCACTGAATGCATTTATAGATGCTAAAAGAGTGACAAAGTTTTATATTACAGCTACTAGTACCCCAGCAAGGGTTGTGGTTCGAATTAATAGAAAATCAATCAATCTCACTACACGCCAGAAGCGTGAATAGTAAATTGAAACTAAAGATAAAAATCCACGGAAAAGAGAAGTAGCGTCATTCATAAAATCTCCCAAAGAGAAACCTCCTGAAAAGGAAGATCTCAGTCAAAGAGCTATAACCAATTATGCGACATAGATTGAAACAATGGAATAATTAGATCCTCTAGATATGGCTTTTGGAGTTGATGATCATATAAATGAAAACTATGAGCTCTCAATTATTTTTGTGATATAAGAGAAAGAGTTAATAGAAATTCAATTATTGTTGATGATGAATTTGCCTCAACAATAACTCTTGTTGTTTCAAGAGAAAATCTGAATTCAGAATCTATAAGTATAATTAAATATTAGCATAAACGTGATTGATCATCACAAAAAAAGGCAATTAAAATAGAGTTAGACTTGTTCTATCATTAACTATGAGAAAAATAATTCTCTTATTATCGAAATGATCATGTTCCGATACTTAATTAGTATGGCAGTTAAAGAAATACTTAATATACGCATTATAAAAGTGATATTTATATAATAGCCCCAGAAGAACTAAAGTATCATAAATGAATACACATTAAACATGTGACATATATTTCATCAAATTGCAAAAATCCTTATATAGATTAAAGCAATATGGACATATGGTATAATTTTTTGAGTAAATTTTTATTGAAAGAAAGAAATGTAAATAATACACTATATTCATTTATATTCATAAAAGACCGTAAAATGATAAATGTTATTATTGTAGTATAAGTTGATAATTTAAATATCATTGTGACTCCTAATGAATTTAAAGAAGTATGTACCTATTTGAAAAGTGAGTTCGAGATGAAACATTTCAAGAAAATGAATTTTATATTGGCTTGCAGACCTATTATCAAGGAGTCTTAATACACTAGTCTACTTATGTGGAAAAGATATTTAAGCAATTTTGTATGGATGAATCTTTTCCCTAAGGACACCAATAGGTGGTCCGCTCATTAGAAGTAAAGAGAGATCCTTTTAGACCTAAAGAAGATAACAAAGAGCTATTTGGTCTTGAAGTATCATATATAAGTGCTATAAGAACACTCATGTACCTTGCAAATTGCATCAAGCTTGATATTGCATTTCAAAGAAAAAATTCCTAGTTAGGTATAGCTATGCACCTACTAAGAGACATTAGAGTGGTGTAAAATATTATTTTAATATACTATTAATATTATGATCATATTTTGATTTAGATTTAAAATTCATGTATATGCAAATGTTGGTTATTCACTTGATCTCTATAATGGTATATCTTAAACTGGATATGTATTCACTTATAGTGGTATTGCAATTTTATAAAGGTTTTTTATGGTCATGAAGTACCTCACTAAAGATACTCCCATTGTATTTTTAGAATAATGCAATTTGCATTGCACAAATTATAGGTGGGTATATCAAGAGTGACGAAGTAAACATATAAACTTTATCCAAATTCTTATATATACATGAGCTCTAGAAAAGATATCCACCAAATTCGCTCGAGTGATAATCTAATAGACTTATATATTAAATCTTTACCTATTGTGGCATTTAAATGACATTATTTCATTGATTAATATACGCTGTATTAAAATCTGTCCTTATCAGGGGAGCGAATCATTATATAATTATACTATTTTTCCTTAGTCAAGTTTTTATTTCACAAAGTTTTCTTGGACAAAGGTTTTAATGAGGCAATCAGTGTAATGAAAAAACAGCGCATGAATGTACTCTTTTTTTAACTATGTTTTTTCCCACTTGTTTTTTCTAGTAAGGTTTTTAACGAGGCATATTCATGGTGCAAGTAATATCCTAATGGAGTACTATAAATAAATTATTATATATAGATATTACTCAAACATCATTAAGTATATGGTTTGACAACTTGTCAGATTTGTTTATAAATGCACTCCTTACAACCACATTTGAAAAGTTGGTGAATAAAATTGGCATGCACCAACTAAGAGATTTTTGTTAGAAATCATGTTTTCATGAGGAAGAGATTTTTATGCACTATGCTCTTTTTTCCTTAGCCTAAGTTTTGTCCTATTGGGTTTTCTTGGCAAAATTTTTAATGGGGCAGTATTATGGCACAAGTTCTACGTGAATAATGTACTCTTTTTCTTTCACTAAGATTTTTTTCACATGAGATTTTTTCTTAGTAAGGTTTTAATGAGACATATTTTTTGTAATAGACATCCAAGGGAGAGTGTTGTGATAATATTTAATAATATTTAAGTAATGTGATAATATTGGATGTCTATCTTATCTCTATAGATTGATATTTTTATGTAAATAGAACTTTATTTTTATTCATATCTCTACAACCTTTTACACCTGCAATAGGTGTTACAATCAATGAAGTGAGACACATAAAATTTATTCTCTATTTTCTCTATTTTCTATAATTGTTCTTTATTTTACAACAAATAGAATATTAATTAACAGATAATAATCTTAAGAAAAGTTTTGTTCATATAGTGTATATAAAATATATTGTTATTTTATTATTACATAATTTTTATTGATATTTATTTTAATATTTCAATGTAATTTTTTTTTTATTTTGATGTAGCATAATTAATCCATAAATATAGTACAAAAAGTAGTGAATAAACAATTATGATAATATTAATTAAATTTATAAAAATGGTTCTTTAATTTATAATTTACTGATGTAAGATTAATTGAGTAATGCATGTAGTAATTTTAAATTGAATAATATATGTTGAAAAAAATTATATGATTTTGATATAGAGTAAAAAAAAAAAAAAAAACTAAGCGATGTAGAGTACATAAATATGATTTAGATTCTTAAGCGTTGTTTATTTTGTTTTTTCCATGGAGGAAAATAATTCTGAAAAATATATATTTGTGTATAAAGTAAAATAATAGCAACTAAAAGATTCAAAATAATTTAGTTTTGAAATATAATTATTATAAAAATTAAATGTTTTGATACTTATCATATTAATAAGAAATTTTGAAACATTAAAGTACTTACGAATAATTCAATTTGGGTTGTGGATATTTACTTCTAATTCACTGTTAATCAATCACTTTTAATTCATTATCTGCCACTACTTAATTAAAAGAGGATTATTATTATTATTATTATATACACGCACAAACTTAAATCTATTATAAGGCGTTTATATGCATTAACTAATTTGTATATTGTGTAATATAAAATCTCAAATTTATATTATTCTTGACTTACATTTTTAAAATCCTTATTCAATATTTATAAAATATAAATCTAAAATAATTCTTTTTAAAAAATAATTAATTTTCCGACTAGAAATCGAAAAAATTAGTTATTAATAAAAATTTGTAAAAATCAAAACTTTAATTGCAAAAATATTTCTATTTAATTGAAAATTTAATTAAACTTCATAATTTAATATATGACATATCAAAATCATAAAATTATATAATATTTTACAAATTTTCAAATAATTTTTTCTTAAAAATTTATTAAAAGTGATATACTTGGATGAAAGGTCAATCTCAAGTATATGGACTGGTGAACTAGATGACCTATAAAACAAACATTTAGAGAAGTCCAAGCTATTTAACTGGGGACCATTTCGATGTTTAAGTTAGTGAAATTATAATTTATGAAGACTATGTGAAATTATAGAGTTTTAGAGTTTTAGAGAGTTTTAGAGTTACCTCCTTCTGGAAATTTAAGGGTTATTTATAGTGATATCTTATAATGTAGATCTTTATTAGAAAAAGATTTACTTGCTATAATATTTTACTTGTAAATAGATTTTTCATAGGCATATTATAATTAGAGAAAGACTCCTTTTACTAGTGGTCTAATAGGATATGAACTTTTTAAGCGAACTCTCAACTCGCGTAGGATGACCATTTCAAATAAGTATGTAACACATGTTCCCCACTAGTTCTGAGTTAAAGGCTCGGAATCACTTCAATATCTAGATATCTTATCTTAAGGTGATCCCTCAAGAAGGCGATCTTATTAATAGTTCATTTTTTGAAAATATTCATAACGCTACTTCTGTTACTTCATAATTATTTAGAAAAGATGACTGTACAAGTACTTTTTTGTTCCACATACCTTAGAGAAATACTCCTTTCGGTTTTTGCACTATGCCTCATAAATAGGGTCTTCACCTTTTATTTAGTTTTTTTTTTCTTTTTTCTTTTTCTTTTCTATCATCACCCTCCTTTTCTTCTTCTTTCTTTGTACGTGTCATTTTTATATTTTCCTCTCTTCTATCTCTTTTGATTCTTCTTCTTTTTAGGGATTTTGCAAATTTTGCAAGTTTTTTAGTGATTCCTTAGTTGTTGGTTAATTCTTTGTGTTCCCACCAGTTTCGAGTCAAAGGCTTAGAATTGACTTTTATTCTCGGAGATTCTGTCTCAAAATGATTTTTTTGCTAGCGAATAGCTCCTCCCCTATTTTTTGATCTCTTTATCATTATATTCCTCATGTTTATTTTATTTTTCCAAATTTGATATATCTGATAATTTTGATCAAGAACTTTCGTAAATATTTGTAGGATATTTTATGGGTTTTAAGTGAATTCATGGTTCGCCAATTTCCAAAACTTCACAATTTAAACTTTAAGAGTCTTAGGCAAGCTCTCCACTAATCATTAATCTAAGGACCTTGAGCAAACTTTTAGCTCATTTATTCCCTTAGCGATTTTCTCTTTTAACTGTTTTAGAGAATCTTGGGCGAACCTATAATTCACTTATCCCATGGCGAATTTTCTCTTTAAAGAGTCTTGGACGAGTTTTATAGCTTCGCCTATTCCATGGTGATTCTTCTTTTTAAGGAGTCTTGGGTGAGCTTTTTACCCACTATTTATAAAGAGTTCTAGGCGATCTTGTAATTTTCCAATCCCTATTATTAAGATGCTCCCTTCCCCCTCCCTTTTTCTTTTTTAACAAAGACTTAAGGAGTAACATACTTGTGGTTTACCTATCTCATGGTGATGTCGAACGTAGGAAATCTTGGCTACCTTTAAGGTATGCCTATCCCTTGGCAGTGTTGAATGTGGAAAATACTATACCCTGGCAAAATCGACCATGGGGAATACTATCCCCTAGCCATATCGATCACCGGGAACACTATTCCCTAGCGATATCGAATATGGAGAATACTATCCCCTGGCAATATCGAATGTGGGAAATACTATCCCCTGGCGATATCAAATGTAGGGAATACTATCAATATCGAATTAGTTTTGAGTTTTCTTTTCTAAAGACACAAATCACCGAAAATATTATTATATATTATATTCATAAAATCATGGTTTCTAGAGATTTTGATTTTTTAATAATTAATTACTCAAGAGCCTAACTGTATCAAAGCTATACATAATGTTTATTGCCGTAACAAGGAAAAAGAAACAAAAGATTTCCAGGTTTTCACTAATTAATTAAGAACTAACAAGTGCAATGATATATATACATAGGGAATCGCCATACACTACCAGAAACACGGTTTTTACCGATGGAAAACAATCGGTAACTAAATACTGATCGAATATGGACAGAATACTGACGGACAAGTTTGTAAGAATATTTGCGTATTTACTGACCATTTACTAACAGAAATACAATATTTTTGACGAATTACTGACGAAATATACTGACGGATACAACTAAAGGTTACGGACATTTTACTCATCAATTACAAACAAAAAAGAATATGCGGGAATATTTTGGTGTCAATTAAACCATTTACTGATGAAATGCTACACGGCAATTGGCATTCTGTCAGTAAATACCTTGAAATACTGACGGAATACTGACCATAGTGAAAAATATTTTGGCGCCAATTAAACCATTTACTAACGGATTACTGAAGGAATGTCAGGCGACAATAGGCTTTCCGTTAGTAATCTGTCAGTAAATACCACAAAATACTGATGGAATACGGACTATAGTGAAAAAATAGAGGCACAAAATTTGGTCTGTAGTCATTTACTAACGAATTAGTGACGAAACTAGCCATCAATAATATGTTAGTAATCCATTAGTAAATAAGATTTACTGATGGATTACTGACAGAATACCACATGGCAATAGGCTTTCTGTTAGTAAATACTATGA
Organism: Reutealis trisperma; assembly: GCA_947687605.1. NCBI lineage: Eukaryota > Viridiplantae > Streptophyta > Magnoliopsida > Malpighiales > Euphorbiaceae > Reutealis > Reutealis trisperma. The sequence continues at coordinate 250,567 of CANTUT010000467.1, forward strand.
AATATTGATGGAATACCGATGGAAGTGAAAAAAATAGGCGCGTGTTTTACCCCCTTAAGCAATTTACTATCGAATTTTTTTAATCCATGTGGCATATTCCATCTGTAATCCTTCAGTAATATTGAAATATAACCTGTTCACCTTCTTTTTTCTGTCTTTCCTTTCTTCTTCTTCTTCTTCCTATTTCTCTCTCTCCTGCCATCATTCGCCATGTTTTTCTTTTCTCTCCCGTATTCTGGCCACAGTTCATCCATCACCGGTATTTTTTATATTCCGATGCCACCATTCATCCATCACCGGTGATTTTTGATATTCCGATGGTATTTGTTGATTAAATTGACATTGAATTTGAGTTTGATTGAATTTTTGTTTAGATCATTGAATTTTTTTTTTTTAGATTGATTTTGTTGAGATTTTGTTAATTTTGTTGTGTATATATGTATAATTATATAGATTTGGGATTTGTTGTGTATTTTTGTAGATTTGAGATTTGTATATATATATATATATATATATATATATATATATATATATATATATATATATATATATATATATATATATATATATATATATATATATATGAGCTTCAAGAAATAGATTCTAAATAAATATATTCATATTTTACTTGTTGTGTATGGATTTTCCTAAATGTGTAAAAGAATATTATTTTTACATTTACAATGTTACATTATATTTCAATGAAGTCATTTTTAACTTGTGTGTTGTAAATTTTTTTTTTAATATTTACATTGTTATTCCGTGATTACGTCATATCAATTTTCAATTTTCAATATTTTGTTTTTGTTTTTTACTTTTTATGTAATATTAAATAATGAATGAATTTATTAAACTTTACGAATTATATAGATGTCGACTCCGAAATGTGTACCGACTCCTAGAGATACTCTTGGTAGTAGTATATCGACGTCCTGAAAACGACGTCGCTCCTAGGGAGGGCCTGCTACCACTGATGATCTTCCCACTACCCTTTCTTCTTTACCATCTATCTCTCCTTTTATACCTCCCACATTCACCTTTTCGACCATCACCCCATAGATCCCTTTATCCTCTCCTCCTCCGATGTCTACTACTCCATCCACTAGTCATATACTTTCTTCACCTTCCATTATTCCTTCTTCCATTTCCCCTCCATCCACTATGCCTTCTTCTGTTAACCCTCCATCCATGGTCCCTTCTTTAGTTATCTCTCCATCTACTATTTCTTTTGTTATCCCTCCATTTATTATTCCTTCTATTACCCCTTTATTCACTATTCTTTCTGTTACCCCTCCATCCACTATCCCTTCGCCCATTTCTACATCTACCCATCCTTCATTTTCTACACCTATTGCCATTACCTCTGCAGCTACTCCTACCATTGCAGCTGCTCCATCCACAACCCCACCAGTCTTGCTACCAGATTCAGGGTGTAGGCAGCATCTCACGTTAGTTGGAGATGTGTAAGTATTATATTTCTTAAGATAATTCTTAATTTATAATATCTTACTTTTCATTTAACTAACATTTAAATATTTTAATTGCAGGATGTATCCTCTAGAGTCGGTGCAAACGATTTACAAGATATTCAAGAACCAGTTGAAAACCTGAAGGCACGCATTGGAAATCAATTTCTCAGGAGATGAAAGAATTCTTCTAGAAGGAGTTTTAGATAATGAACAACTTATTATATAGAACTCAAAATTATATATATATATATATATATATATATATATATATATATATATATATATATATATATATATATATATATATATATATATATATATATATATATATATATATATATATATATATATATATATATATATATATATATATATATATATATATATATATATATATATATAATTTATTAGTAGTATGTATTAAATAGATACATACTATTAGTAAATTAATTTTGAATTTTATATATTAATTATTATTTATATACTAACTTGTATTTTTGTTTTTTTTTTTAGAAGTACTGCTACTGGAACCTCGCTATATCAAAGACGGTGAAGACAATCTTCTTTAAGAAGGTTGCAATTCGGTATAAGAACTTCCTCTACGACGTCAAAAGAAAGGGGAAGAAAGAGACGTGGATCCCTCAGGAGACCTGAGATGCTTGGAAGAAAACTGGGATTCTTTAGAGCATAAGTAGCTATCCTAGAAGGCATTCCTGAATAGAAAGTCATAAAAAGGCAGTCCAATGAGTGGACCATCTAAGCATACTAGAGGGTCTGTCCCTATTGTAGAGCATACTAGGAAATTGCTAAGATTTCGATTTTTTTTTATAATAAGTAATTAAAAATTTCGTACATACTTTAAAAATTCATTTATTTTTTTAAGTTATTAATTTCATAATTTTTTTATTTACTAATTTTGGGATCATTTGTTTAATTTTTAATAGAGAAATGATCTTGGTCTGGATCCTACTCATGAGGAGACCTTTGTGTGCATCTACATGAGGAAGGAAGATTGACAAACCTTTATCAACCAGCGCTCCCAGTGGATTCATGTAAGTTTTAATTAGCAATTTTCCTATTAAAGTAAATTAAAAATTTTAAATGCTAACTATTATTATATAAAAAAAAAAACAGGAGGATCTCAGAAGCCTCTATGAGCAGATGTCACAGTCGGCTCCCAGATCCACTGAGTCACCTCAGGTAGATGAGTTTGAGCTATACTTAAGAGCTATTGGGGGTCGGGAGAAGGGACGAGTCTATGCAATGGGTTCAATGGCTTGCTCATTCGGACATCCGAGAGCCAAATCTTCCTCAGCTCCACCATCGCTATGGCTGCCTACAACTGAGCATATGCAGCATGAGATCGATAGGCGAGTAGCTCAAATGCGAGAAGAGATGCAACGGATAGTCCAGGAGCAGGTCTACCAGCAGGTTGAGCTGCAGATGCAACAGTTCTTCTCTAAGTACTTTGCAAGTGGTGTTGTTATTGCTGATGCGTATATAGTAGATCTGGAGCATGGCCAACATCATCAGGAGGGCCATGAGGAGGATGATGCTCGGGAGTACAATTAGTTATTTTTTTCCTTTTTTTTAGTTTAGTTATTTGTAAGATTTATATGGTGTACAGTATATTACATTTTTTGTAAATAACATTACGTTTTTATGGAAAAAAATTTGATATTCATATTATATATTAATTTATAATTTTTCACTAATATATATTTTATAAAATTAATTTATTAAATATTTTAAAATTTTTTAAAAAATATATTGTCCAATTTACTGACGGATTACTGACCGAAATTATTATTAAATTATTTTTTTATAAATTATTGACGGATTATTAACCATTTGTCATAAAATATTAGTTTTTTTATATCTATTTTACTAACGGATTACTGACCATTATATTAAAATATTATTTTTGATTATAAATTACTAACTGATTTTATTATTTAATTATATTTTAATGACAAATTACTGACAAGTTTTTTTTTTATTGACAGATTACTGACAGACTATGAGTATTTGAGACCTTTTTTGAACGAAATTACTAACCATTTTTTAATAAAATATTGACCGAATTCCATCGATAAATTTACTGACGGATTATTTTATCCGTCACTGATGAATTACTGACCATTGTTTTACCGATGGATTTTATCCGTCCCTAATCCATCAATAAATTGATTTACTAATAGATTTTTGATTCTTACTGACGGATTTTTCCATCGGTATATCAGTAGATTTTTGTAGTGATATATGTCCATTACTATCATTAAAAAATAAATAGAATGTTAAAAAAAAAAAAAAAAAAAACTATCAAGAGTAGGGTAGTTTTATTATCAAATATCAACAATTGTACTTGCTCTTTTTTTTTTTAATGTATAATTTATGCCACGAAGAAAAAAAGAACAAAAAAAGATCATGAAAGAAAAATTTTAATGATAAAAAATTTCCTAATCGATGTGTCAATTTGTATGTAAATGGATTATAGTATGTAGGAGACGAAATATGATATAGAGTTGGATACTGAAAAATGAAAGCAAAAATAATCAAACAGTAAAACTTTCGCCATTGCTTTTTATATGATCTTATTTTTATCTGCCACTGTAAATGACAGTCTTAGTGATGTTTAGGGGCGAGTTCTATGCTTACCACATCAATTGATGTGCTCAAGATGAATTCCGATCTTAAGCACATTGTTGGGCAATCTTCGATACTTGGAAAGAAGAAAATTAGAGGGCCCAAGCGATTTGCCTAGGGACCACTCCATTGTTTAAATTAATAAAATTATGATTTATTAAGAGTATGTGAATTATAGAGTTTTAGAGTTATCTCCTTATGGAGATTTAAGAGCTATTTAGTGATATGTTATGATGTAAATCCTTATTAGAAAAGGATTCACTTGTTATAATATCTTACTTATAAATAGATTTCCCATAGTCATATTATAATTAAAGAATGACTCATTTAACTAGTAGTCTAGTAGGATATAAACGCTTTAGGCGAGCTCTTAGTTCGCGTAGGATGATGAGGTTATTTTTGGACAAAAAAAGTGGGTCTAACACATGACATTAGTCCACCACTTTTAAATGACATAAATATTAATACTTGCCATCTATCTACCACTTTTAAGTGATCTATCTATCTACCATACTAATAGTCTGTTTGGCATTAAAAAGAAATGCTAAAATGACATTTTTGGTATTTCAATTTGATAAAATTTATCAATTGTTTGAAATTTAAATTTGCAAAAGTTTTAATTAAGTATTGCAACCTATAAAAAATTTCAATCAAGTGTTATTAGCATATTACCAATCAGTGGATGAGAATAATGAAACGTGTGACAATTGTAGGTAAATGATATGGACATTTTTTACAAAAAGGCTTTTAGAAAATTATAAAATGATTTAAAATTTTTAAAATTCTTGCAATTAAGTCATCTTCTTCATTTTCTTCCACCGAATCTATCACTATAAATTTTTCAAAATCACAGTTTCCTATTAGTATCTCCATTTCTGATAAACAAAAAAAACTTCAAATTAAAATAAAGTACATAAATAAAAATACAATAAATAGAAATTTATTTGAAATTTGGAATTTAGAATGAAAATTTTTAAAACAAAAAATAATTAAATTTGTGATGAAGTTCCCAATCTAGGTTCACAAATTTGGAATGAATTTCTCTAGTCAAAGCAGATAGGTGATTAGTCCAACAAGAGAAAGCCCAAGTCACTCTTAATTCTACAACATGCAGTTAATCGTAGAAAATCATAAACTTCAATTGCTAATATTCTTGAATTTCGATAGATTCAAGTGACCCAATTTTCCAAGCAATTAGCTTTAAATTTCAACAATACTTCTTCAGTAGCAATCAAGTTCTGAAAAAATAGAAGCAGTACTAAGCAATCGCACTTTATCTCTATCCTCGTCAACTTTATCGAATGATTAAGGTCACATATTAGTCAAGCATGAGATGACAAGACAAATTGCATAAATTATCACATTGCTGTCAATTATCCTTCATCGTTACTTGCAACTAAGTTAAAATTTAACAAGAGCATAAAATTGAACTGATATGGAAGGCAAGGGTCAGAATTGTTAATATTTAACAAGAGCATGAAATTGAACTGATATGGAAGGCAAGGATCAGAATTATTCTTCATACCAGGTGGAAATAAGTGTTTTCCAATGCCTCCAACTATTGTAATTCCTGTGCACAATTACCATATCCACATATCAGTAATACAAAAAAGCTGAACCTTTCTGTGTATGCAGAAAATAATTATATCACAACATAGAAGTTTCTTCATTGTAGTCCTTGTTTCTTAAATTCTTACAATCTTTTGTCAGATTAGACCATGTAATCATCTAATCAAGCATGAAATTCATACGATTAACTAAGAATGATAAAAATTCTGTTGAAGTTACAATTCAAATATGGAGGCACCGAATTTGTGCCTTCATATTTGAGAAATGAAACACTGCTTGCATTTTGCAAGTTGTGTTCCATTTGGTTGGGAGCCTATATAAAGGCTCCCTCTCCCCATCCCAAATTCTCTAAGCAATTGAGAGAATTTCGAAATTAAGAGAGTTTTTTTAGTGTGAGAAAAATATTAGAGAGTTAAATAAAAATATTTAGTGTGTATTTCTCCTATTTTCAAGAGAGATTATTATTGTTATCTCCTTGTGATTTAGAGAAAAGTTTGTAATTCCTATTATTTCTCATAGTGAAATTCTTCTATACTTACCGGTGATTTTTACTCTAATTTGTTTGGATTTTTTCACATAAAATCTGTGCATCAAAATTATTTTTATTATTTTCTAAAATTATTAGTTACGTTCTTGTTCTAATCTAGTCGTAATTTTACAACAAATTCTGCATCGTACCCTTCATCCAATAAAGGACAGTCGAGTGGCAGTACCCAAATTAGAATTACAACATTTCTCATTATTGCAGCTAAGGCTGAGCATGGTACTCGGGAATACCGAACCAAATCGAAATACTGAATCGTTTTAGTATTGAATTATAAAAGTTTGGTACTTATGATGAGAACTGTACCCAAAATTTTTATTTGATATGGTATTGCTTCTTAACTCATATCTGAATCGAAAATTGTACTGAATTGAACTGTATTATACTGAATCGAAAGTACTGAGACCAAACAGAAAGTCCTAGGACCAAACCGAATTTTTCTAAAAAAAGTCTCTCTCTCTCTCTCTATATATATATATATAAAAGCCAATTATAATTATATTTGTAACCCTAATGAATAATAATAAAAATATGAACCATTAAAACCCTAGCTGAGACAGTGTTTTTGTCTTTTCGCCTCATCATCTTAACCTAATTCACCTATATATATATAACACTAAACTCTATCATAAGAAAAAGAAAGAGGTAGCCATTCATTAGAATCCCCCTTTCTCTGCTTCCCTCTCGCTCTTCCTCACCTAAATTTTCACCAAGTTGCACTCCTCCAAATAGATAGTCGTCAGATCTAGTTCATCCAAGCTTCAGTTGGAGCATCTGTGGCATGTTGGATGGTACCTGATTTCTTTTATTTTTTTTTCTTTTTCTCTTCTTTGATTTCTACTCCTTTTTCTTCTTTTTGATTCAATTAATAATCATGGTTTAAATTCATTGTTGTTCGATTCCTTTAATGAAATTTCATGGGTTCTATTTCCTTATTTTGTATTGGTGAATCTCAGTTTAAGTCTAACATGCAATGATTTTGTGGATTGACTATTGTGTTTATGGATTTATTGGGTTTTTGTGATGATGTAGATCAGTAGTTTGGTTGATTTAGAAGTTAGATCTACCGATTTTGCTATCTTACTGTTCTGAAATTCTTTACATTAATTTCTAAATTTTTTATGGATCTCTAACTTTTATATCTATATTTATGTTGGTACTTGCTTGTGAATTCAGGAGGCGAAATGGTTATTTGGTAGTTCAAATGGTGGTTTTAGGAGGTTATGGTAATAGATCTAGATGAAGGAAGAAGAGGGCTTGAATGGAAAAAAATTCTGGAGTTTGGATCTTTACTTAATTTTCTAGGGATTTAATTGTAATTATTTTTATTGTTTAGGCTTTAAAATGTAATTTGCTAGATAAATTGATCTGTAATAATTTTATTGATTTTTCTGCATAGATTTAATTTAGTATATAGTTTTTTTAGTTTCAAGAAAAATAAAAAATAAATTTTCAATATACAATTAAAGATAATAAATGAAATTTGTATATCTAAAAAAAATTAAAGAAAATAAACCAAAGAAAATTAAAAAATAAAATTTAACTAATTATAAAATATAAATTTAGCTTTAAAATTGAAAAAAAAAATTGTTGATTTTAATAGGAAGAACTGGAGAATCGGACCGGATCAGATTGAACCGAATTGAATTGAAAGTACCAAAATATTGAACCGAATTGAATTTTTGGTTCGGTTCAGTATAGTTTTTCATTAGTTTCAATTCAGTTCCGATTCTTTAATTTTAAGGAACTAAAATTTTTTTATTCAATTCAATTATTTTCTGATATTTGAATTGAATTGAGCCGTGCTCAAGCCTAATTGCAGCTCCACCTGGTTGCAAAGATTTTTCACTGCCTTTCAATGGAGCCTTTGCTTTCATTTGATCAACAAAGATCAATAATTTTCCTAAAATGTTAATTGTATACAAATAACATCTAACATCTAAAAATTTTCAATCTAAGTTTCAAATTTCAAATAAATTTCTACTTACTTTATTTTTATTCATGTATTTTATTTTAATTTGAGATTCTTTATTTATTAGAGATGAAAGATATTTAATAGGACATAGTGATTTGAAAATTTTAAAGTAATAGGTGAAAGAAAATGTTTTAGTTGCAAGAATTTTGAAAATTTTAAATCATTTTATAATTTTTTAATAACTTTTTTGTAAAAAAATGTCCATGTCATTTATGTCAAACCAATTAGAAGCCAATAATTATCACACATTCATCACCTCTTATCCACGCCAGCAGGTTATATAAGGTTACTAGTTAGTAATATGTTAATAATATTTGATTGAGATAAAAAATATGTTAATAATATTTGATTGAAATTTTTATCTGCTAATAACATTTGATTGAAATTTTTTTTATAGGTTACAACACTTAATTAAAACTTTTAAAAGTTCAAATACTCAATTGACAAATTTTGCTAAGATAAAACACGAAAAAACGTCATTTTACCAAAAAAAATATATTATCTTCTTAATCCGTGAATATATGTCTTGCTTCAAAAAAAAAAGTTGTTCGACATTGAGTTTAAATTTGTTTTCAAAATTATTTTTTAATTTTTGTTTATCTTTTCAATTTTTTTATTGCATTTAGAAAATTATGATTTAGCTAAAAATAAAAAAAATATATATAGGTCTCATCTAGTTATGGAAAATATTTTCTATTTTCTTTTATATTTCTAAATTTTCTTTTTTTTTTTTTTTCATTTTCAAATTAAAAATTAAAAAATTAGAAAACATGTTAAAATTTCTTTCCATTTAAAACTTTCTCTATTGCTCCATTTTCATTTTCATTTTTATTTCTAATTTTTTTTATTAAATATATAACTATTATTAAATAGGAGAAAATCATAAAGAAATATTATATAATGTACTTTTGGATAACTTGAAAAAAATTATTTTCAAATTCCATTTATGAAATTTTGATAATTAACAAGTAAATTTTAATTTTCCTTTTTTTAATAATTTTCTGAAAAATAAATTTTATTTCTCATAACTAAAAAATATCATAACTTTTCAAAGTCAATTTGTTGAGTAGTAAATTCTTCAAATATATTTTCGTCAAAAACTATCTACTATAATTTCAAGGCAAGTATGCCATGACCTATCTCAATTAGTACCATTTGATAGGATTTCCTATTATTTTTAACTGTATTTCTATCACAATGCTAATGAATTAAATACAGAATGAGTATAACATAAAATGTCCAACTATGCAAGACTGTTATATCTAGGCTAATGAAGATTTTAAAAGATAATCCATGTGAATTTTTAAAAAGATTAATAATTATGAATCATATGATAATCCAAAATTTGGATCAAAAAGAGAAACACACAACAATGCTCACAGTACAATAAACCAACAAAAGAAGATGTAGCATGCATTTGAGTAGAAGGGAACAAACTGAATGTCTCTTTGGAATGAGAGATTGTCGTCCAAGCATATTCAAGGCACAAATACATAGTAAAGCGTCACTATGATTACTATGATGCACAACAATATCCACTGCTATGTCGTAGAGAAGAGAATGGTTAGACGTAGACATAAAAAAAAAAAAAAAGTGTACACCTTGCGATGCTAGTTCCAATATAATGATAGACAGAAATAATTCAGAATTCACAATTGTAATGTCGCTAGAGAGCATTATTAAAAAAAAAAGGGTAAAAAAATTATTCCATAAAACAATATTTATAGAAACTTTATGGACTATAAATTGATATTCATGATCAATAAAATCTTAATTATGTGCTAATCTAAATAAAGAGTTTTGATCAATATTATGAATAATACATCAATTTATTTTTAGTCAGATTATCTCAAACATATTTAACCTAACTTTAAATGAATAATTTTATTCCAATTTCTTAAATCATTTTTAAGATATATTTATTTTTATTTCCATATAAAATTTTATATTTCTTAGGTGGTATGGTACACTAATATTATTTATGAATTTTAAAGTGATCATATGATTTAAGTTAATTTAATTGTTTTTAGAATCTGAAGCCTAAATATTTTTAAATGAGACCTTAATTTTTTTTTTTTTTCACTTGTGTTGCCTATAATTTGTGTAAATATGATTTTATATATTCCTTAAAGACTACAATACTTAAATTCTTATTATTATCAAATACTTAAATTTTAATCACATGCAAATTATATGTTGTTAAAAGGAATTATTTTTAATAATGTATATTATTTTGTATTACGTAGCAATAAATAAATAATATATAATATATATAATTGTAATGGTTAAGTAGATTATTCTAGGAAGAATAATGTCATTTGAAGTTTGTAAATTGACCTCAAAACAATTGTGAAAAGGAAAAATAGATTGCAAATAAGTGATAATTCATTTATTAGAAAGCTAACCACTCTTTTTAGATGAAGTACTTGTAGAATCATTCCTAGGGTCAATTGTGTGAGGCTATTTATTTGCTTCCTTTTATTGCTAAAATTAGTGTTTGTCATAGACATGTATATAAAACTAGAAACAACAAGATTTGACTTTTACAAACGCAATAATCATACATAAGGTGTGAATTGCACAAGGAATAGTAAATAGTATTAAAGTTAGAGAAACCAAGGCATGCAAGTAGGAAAATGTAGTGTTCTACTAGCATTTTTTATAGGCAGATCTAGAGCCCTATGAAGGAGATACCTAGATGCAATGATTTTGGTGCAAACATATGGAAAATCATATTTATTTATTACAATAACAAGCAATCTAGATTGGTGATGTGGAGGCTATTTCAGAAAGATTCCTATGCCATTGGGACAAGCAGTAGCCCAAGTACAAAAAATATTAGCTCGGGCCAGCTGTGATTTGGGACCTTATAAATATACAATTCAAATGGAAACGGGCCATCTGTTCAAAGTCATCGCCTTTGGCGATGAGCGACGTCATTTTTTGGCCAAATTCCTTTGTTTGGGCCCCTAAAATGGCAATTAGTCCATTTATGAAAACTTTATATTTTTATCATAAGTTTTGATATTTAGTTCTGCTTTAGGCGCCGTTTGTGGTGTTAATCTTGTTTAGTTTCTTATTTTTATTTATGGTAATATTGTAATCTCGCCATTTATGGTAGTTTTGTACCTAGGGTTTTGAGCCCCCTATTTAGACTCTTGTTTTTGACCTGTTTGAGATATCAATAATTTAGTCATACTTTGAAAACCCTAAATTAGATTTATCTTTTTCGCTTATGCTGCGTCAATTGGGAGGAAATAAGAAAAGAGCTAAAAATAAAAATTAAAAAAAAGGCACAAAATTGATTTGATTTAGTTTCCAGAGCGTTATGAGTAAAGTTATAAAATTGAAAAGATCAATTGTATAAGAAAGCAATATTTGGAAGAGTTGTAGTAGACATTCATATCATTGAGTTTCAAAAGTGATGACTCCGACATGTACACATTTTGGTTAAATTAAAACTTAGCCATAAAATAACAAGTCTAGATCATTTCGATAAATTTGTAAGCCTAGAAATCCCATATAAGAATAAATATCCAAAACTATATGAAATGGTGGCAAAGCACATGCACAGTTCATATAGGGAGGACAATCCCAAATGCCCTTGTATGATGGAAGGGAAGTGCAAGTTTTATTACCCTAGATCATACATCTTAAAAACCATGCAAGAAAAAGATAGATATCCTATATATAAAAGACCTAAAAAAGGATGAGAGATATGACATCCAATAGCATACATATGCTATTAAATAAAAAAAAAATGTATCTTTTCCAGTATCTTAAAGTGTCACAATCTCACGGATGAAAAAAGAAACACAATATCTTAGATAACAAATGGATGATACCTTATAATTCATATTTGTTCACAAGATATAACTGTCACATCAATGTAAAGGTGTCATTAAAATATTTGTGAAAGTATTTATACAAAGCATTAATAATTTTTTTTAGATATAAATTACATGTCAATTTTCTTAGACAAATATGTTTTGAAATGAAGACAATATTTTTAGTGATATTACTAATAAATTAAATATTTTATTCAATTACATTACAAGAATTTAGGAAAATAATGAAGGTGTGGCTAATATTAAAAAAGGTGGTGCTAAACCAATCAACAACACCTTTGTGATGCCAAAATTGCGTCACTAATTGCCTTATCGCTAACAAGAGTTTGCGCGAAAGCATTGCTAATTAGTGTGAGGCCTCGCCCGAGTATCAGTTCGATCTACTAGAGAGAATTATAATGCTTATTTGGGTTTAGACTCATAATAAAACCCTCGGGTTAGGATTGGTTAATTTTGGAAGTCGCCACCCTAATTTATTTTTAAATGAAAAAATTAAGGAAAAATGTAATTACCTCTAATTCATTAATTTTTATTTAATTTACCCAAGGATAAATTTGTTTTAAATAATCTAAATTTGGCTCTTAAGTTTAATTTGACTTTGAAAAATTGATTTCATGAATAAAATTTATAAAATGGCTCATAGCATGAATGCATGGTGCATGGGGAATCAATAAAATGATTAAACTAAACATCCACAAATTAAGGAGAGTGTTCCCTCTAATCCTTATGGATTTAGGAGCACCACATAATCACTCATTAATTCCAAAAATAAATAAATAATTGATTATAATTGAAAGCAAATGGAAAGTAGAATTAATTTTGGGATTGGATTTGAGGTTTGGATTTAAATTCTAAACGTGCCTATATACCCTATTGAATGGGGATCAAAACTCACGTAGTTCGTTTCACAATTAAGTGGAGGGATTTAACAGTTAATTGGATTGATTGATTTGATTTGGGTTTGTGAGTAAGAGGAAAAAGCTGATACCTTTGTTTTTGATAGCGAAGAGTTTTATCATACCGAAGTTTTGTTTTATCCAGATCGGGTGATTGAATTGATTGAGAGATTAGTTAATCAATTAAAATGATTAGTTAACTAATTAATATGATGAAATAGATGGATGGATTAATTAATTAAAATGATTAATTAATTAATTAATTTGAATGAAGGGTGGATTAAAAAAAGGGTTAATGTGATTTTGAAAAAAAAAAGTGATTAATTAATTAATTAAAAAATAATTAATTAATTGAGTGATTAATTCTAATTTAAAAAAAGAGTTTTAGTTAATTAAAAACATTAATTAACTTGGTTAGGGTGAGATAATTAATTAATAAAAAAGGTTAATTGATTAATTAGAGAGTGGTTGGAGGGACAAGAAGAGAGAAAATAGATGATAGCTATCAACTCTAACTCAAGAGGTGAGGAAAAATGATGGAAATAAGGGGTATTTATAGGAAAATGGGGATGAGGATATTTTGGGAAGTGAAAATGTGAAAAGACATAAAGGGTAGGATTGGAAATATATTAGAAAATCATATTGAAAGCATTTTGGGAACTGCAAAAAGGGTAGTAGGGATCACGCCATCGAAGGGACTAGCGACGCCACTGAAAATTTTGCTTTGGAGCTTGGGTCAAGTTTTGAGACTTCCAGGTCAGTTTTTGAGAGTTTCAGAGTTCAAGAATTTTATTAATCAGTATCAATAGGCTTGAAATTAATTTTAGAATAGCTAAACAGTTAGTCTGAGAGAAAATCCGGTCAGAGTAGGAAAAATTTCAATATTTAAAAATTAAGTATCCTCATACTAATATGACTGAAAGTCTATTTTTTGCTATAGAGGTGCTTCCCCTCAAGGGGCACTGCCTCTTTGACCCCTACCCTCGAACCAGTTAGTGGAATCGCCGTATTGGCTCTGCATTACGCACTAATCTTAGCAAGTGTCAAACTGCGACCGGATGATGAGAGTGTAAAATTAAGAGTACAAGATTAGCAACGCCTATAATAAGTCACAAAATAGCAAAAAAAAAATAAGCATCACTAAGTTAAAAAATTGGGTGGCTATTTTAGGAGACAAAATTTAGGAGACAATGAAGTAATGACACCGCAGCAGTGCATTTTCAGTGTCGTTAACTAGCGACACATTATGGACTTTGCTATTTTGTGGCAATGATTTCTCAAAATTTTTCATCCCTTCATGTAGTGACGCTTTATCTTCGTATCTAAGTCATTGCTAATTGTGTTATTGTTAATTTTTTTTAATTGTATTGTTTGCCCTTGTGAACTAAGAAAAGGGGTTGAATTGGTGAGAAATTAAAATTTGGATAGAAGGAAATAGGAAAAGAGAATAGACACAAGTGATTTTATAGTGGTTTCTATGTTAACAAACCCTACATCCACTCTCCAATCTCAATTGGGTATTCTACTACTACTAGGTAATTACAATGGATTTTCAAGCTTACTCCAAACTTTACAATGTGTTTTAGTGGCTAACACACAACCTTCACAAGTATTTTCCTTAGGCTCGCACTTAAACCTATACAAGAGTTTTTTATTGGCTCACTCTAAACCCAATACAATGTGTTTTGAAGGCTAAAACTTGATCTTTTTTAGCAATCAATGCTCTTACAACAATTAAATAATTAAATTGAAAGGTTAAGCTTTTTGAGAAATAAATTTGCAAGAGTTTAGCTTAAACGAAGGTTGTTAGATAGTTATGAGGATCTTTGGAGGGGGTATTTATAGTTTTCTCCCTCCAAATTTCCTATTACAAAGAGTATGGAAAAGAAATCTATCATAATAGCAATAAAATCTTGCATTAAATACTCTATCAAAGCAATGTTGTTGTCACTAAGCCTTTTTCACAGTCGCGACACAGTTTTCGCTATCAAGATGGCATTTTCAAGGTCACGATCTTCAGAAATCTCAACAACTAGTTGACACATGGAATCTTCTTGTTGGTGCCTCAGCTATCCATTGCAGTCATAGGCTTTTGAATCCATGATCGCGCCCTTAGTCGCAGTCATGAATCCATGATTGCGCACTTAGTCACAATCGTAACTAAGGTCACGATTCTCTCTATTTCTCAAGCCAGAAAATTGAAGATGTTGGCCTTTGAAGGTTTTGGTCATGATAGAGTTCTCGCACATGTGATTTGGGATTCATAGTCATGATTCTGGCATAGCAGTCACGAATTAAAGGCCAAGTTCATGACTTTGAGAGATTCTTTAAATCTTTGAAATACTAACCTATCAAATATGTTTAATCTACAAAATAGACACTCAAATACATATTAGATAGCTTCAATTTGATTAATAAGATCAAAATAAAGATTGATTAAGTTTTGAAATAACTTAGATCAACAATCTCCCCTTTTTTGATTTTGACAATCAAATTGAACATAAATATAAAATAACTTTCAATTCATTAAAAATTGAAAATGCTCCCCCTCAATTTATGCAATTCATAATAAGTAAAAAGTATAAAGTATGATAGCAATTAAATTTTCAATATTCAAAAGAACATATCACAAAAGATTCAAGAGAACATATCATGAGGTATTTTTCAATTTTAAGTTCTCCCACTTAATCAATTATTAAATGAAATTAATTTAATTTTATTGTCTATTTAAGTTCTTTTCTATATATCTCCCCTATTAGCAAGATCAAAAAAGAGTTAAAGAATTTAAATAAGCATAAAAGATCAAAGTAAATAGAATATATAATTGCATTCATTAAAATATATCAAAGTACTTCTTTGAGAGAAAATGCCAAAAGGAATGAATGCATAAAAAATATTAAAAATTCAAAAAAAAAAAAAACATAAGAATGAGGAAGTCCTAAAGAAAGATCTAAGAAACATCTCCTCCATCCTTTTGCTCCTCTTCTTCTTCATGGGGTGCCTCCTCTTATGTCTCTTCCTCATCTTCACTAAACTTTCATTCTTGTAAATTGCATTGAGAAAGACCCATATGACCTTGAATATCAAAGATATCATGGTGAATGTGATCTAAGAGACTAAGTCTCCCTAAGACTATGTGAAAGAGTTTTGTGGTTTTATTTTGAGGTTAAGGTGGAGGTACTATGGGTTCTACTTGTGTTTTCTCTTCCCTTGCTTGACTACCCTCACCCATCACCACCCTTAGCCTCTTTCTTGCCTTTTCTTGAATCCTAACTTCTCCAAAAATATATTCATATTTCCTTTCTTTTTCCCTTAATGCCTTAGCATTGATCATGTATTGAAAATGATCAGGGATTTTTTTATACGATTTTGCAGAAGAGCTTTATTGGAGGGAGCAAGAGCCCCAACATGTTTGGCAATGGTAGTAATATGAGAAGAGAGAAGAATGTCACCCTTTTTTTTGGAGGAGAGATGAAGGAATTGATCAATAAGGAAACAAGTAGTTTGAATGCTTTTTCCTTTCATAAACCTATAGAGAAAGAAGAGGTCATTTTGAGAGACTTTTTCATTACCATCCCCTCTAGTATTGATTTAGATGGTGACAATTCTATGAAGAACCCAAATAGAAAGGGTTTTGATATATTTGGCAAGGGAGGATTTTGGGTCAAATTTTGGTTTAATGGAGATTTCGGTCCAAAAGGGGTTTATTTCAATGGTAAAATCATTAAAAGTGTAGGCTCATTCAGTTTGAAGGCCAAAGATATTTGCAAGATCTTTGAGGGAAAGTTCATACAGCTTACCAGAAAATGAAAAGTCAATTGCGTAATGTCCATGAGTAAGGTGTACCTTTTCGTGGATAACAATGGTGGCAAGAAATTCCCTTGTAAGCTCTTTATACCCATCTTCATCAACGAATACAAACTTCCCCCATTGAAGGTTACTGAGAAAAGCAATAATGCTATCATCAATTCCTAATATTTTGAAGCAAACAAGGCTAGGAATTTTTGAAGGAAGAATGGTTTTGTCTTTGATTCTAAGGTAGTTTTGCTTTTCCTCTTAGGTAATTCCCCTCATAAGTTCTAAAGGAGAGGGTGCTTAAGAGGTTTGAACTCCTTTCCCTTCTAAGAACTTTTTCTTGAGCCCATTAATGAATAAGAAATTAAAGAGAAAAGGAGGATTGTAGAGATTTAAAAGGAGAAGGTGAGAGTAGAGATAGAGAGTGATAGGAATTCAAGCAGGAGTTAGAAAACAATTAGAACTGATAGTGTGGGGTATTTATAGGCCAAAAAGAAGTGAAAACGGCTATAAAGTTTTGAATTAAATTCACATTTTTCAGTTGTAAAATGACTAGTTTTTGAATTGCTGTTAGATACTGAATCACGACTGCGATTGCCTGGTAGCGATCGTGATTTTTGAAAATTCAAAAATCGCATCTACTATGTAGTAGTCATGTGCAAGACTTTGACTACTGAGTAGCAATGGCTAAAAAATTAAATATTGTGACTGCAAAATTAGTGTAGTGACCTCGATTTTTGAAAATCAAAAGTTCTTGAACAGATTTTAAAGGAAATTATATGCAATGAAATTGACGTTATAACTCAAGATCAAAATAAATACAATTATACATTTTATGTACTAAGATATCAACTAATTATTGAAAGAAAATTCAAGCAATTATATCAAAGATACCAAAAATCAGCTATAAAGCAACCAATATGCAACCAAATTGCATAAAGTCAAATAATTAAATTGAATTGAATTAAATTCACCTCAATTCAAGATTAAACAAAAGAATGAAATGTTAAATATAAATGTTGTAAAAACATAAAATGCATGAAATTGTGATGCAAACGAAAAAATTTTATATAATTTTGAAAATCTATAGCAATGAGCTCCCATCAAGCATGCCAATTTCTCTTTTTATAAAATTTAATCTTTCTTTATTTAAGGGTTTTGTAAAAATATCAGCAAGTTAGTTTTTTGCATCAATAAATTCCAATACAACATCACCATTTTGCATATGATCTCTTAAAAAATGATGCCTAATGTCTATGTGCTTACTCCTAGAATGTTGGATAGGGTTTTGGGAAAGATTTATGGCACTTGTGTTGTCACATTTGATGGAAATGTGATTAATCACTTAACCAAAATCCTTGAATTGTTGTTTCATCCAAAGAACTTGAGTGCAACAACAATCCACCTCCATATATTCCACTTAGGCAGTGGACAAAGCAACCAAAACTTGTTTCTTACTAAACAATGAAACTAAACATTCACCAAGAAAATGATAATACCGAAAGTGCTTTTTCTATTAAGAAAACTACTAGCATAATCCTCATCTGAAAATCCAATTATGTTAAAAGATGAGTTTTTAGGATACCATAACCCTAAATGCAATGTGCCATGTAAATATTTTAAAATTCTTTTAATGGTATGCAAATGAGATTCTTTGGGACAAGATTGAAAACATGCATATAAACAAACACCATACATTATGTCAGATCTAGATGTAGTAAGGTAGAGAAGAGAACCAATCATACCTCTATACTTCTTCTCATCTATAAGCTTACCTTTTTCATCCTTGTCAAGCTTAGTTGATGTTCTCACTGGGGTCTTGCTACTTTTGCAACCATTCATTCCAAACTTCTTAACAAGCTCCTTTGTGTACTTGGATTGGTTGATGAAAATCTCATCCTTGCATTGTTTAATTTATAGTCCTACGAAGAACTTAAGCTCACCCTCCATACTCATCTCAAATTTCCTAGTCATACACTTAGCAAACTCTTCACAAAGATGTTCATTAGTAGCACCAAATACAATATCATCAACATAAATTTGAGCAATTAAAGTGTCATTTTTGTGCCTTTTACAAAAAGTATTGTGTCAACTGAAATCATTTTTTTAAAAAATGAACTAAGCCTTTCATACCAAGCTCTAGGAGCTTGTTTCAAACCATATAAGGCCTTAGTTAATTTAAAGACATGATTAGAAAGTTCATTATGTTCAAAATTGGGGATTGCTTAACATCAACTTCCTCCTCAATAAATTTGTTTAAAAATGCACTTTTAATGTCCATTTGAAAAAGTTTGAAATCCATATGATATGCATATTCAAGTAAGATCCTAATAGCCTCTAATCTTGCTACTAGAGCATAAGTTTCATCATAGTCAATTCCTTCCTCTTGGTTGTACCATTTGGCAACCAATCTAGCCTTATTCCTAGTGATGGAACCATGCTCATCTAATTTGTTTCTATAAACCCATTTACATCTAATAATAGGATAATCTTTGGGTCTAGGAACAAGTTTCTAAACTTTATTTCTCTCAAATTGGTTGAGTTATTTTTTGCATAGAAATCACCCAACTCTCATCATTAAGAGTCTCATCAATGGTCCTTGGCTCAATTTGAGAACAAAAGCAAGATTATTATCTAAGGCTTTAAAACGAGATCTAATACTTACATCCTTAGATGGATCAACAATGATTTGCTCTTTGGGGTGATTCTTAGGGTATCTCCACTCTTCAGGAAGTTCTTGAGCATCTTCCTCTTATGGTTTTGATGGAGTCTCATGATCTTATTGGTTTTCTACTTGGTCTTCAACTTCCTTTGTGTGAGGCCTTGCCTAAGCACTGGCCTCATCCACTAGAGAGAATCGGGGTGCTCATTCAGGTTTAGACTCACGATGGAATCCTTAGGTTTGGATCAGTTTTTTTTTTAAATGATTTTTGGGAGTCGCCACCCTAATTTATTTTCAAATGAAAAATCAAGGAAAAAACCCAATTGACTCCAATTCATTAATTTTTAATTAATTTACCCAGTGATAAAATCACTAGCCTCGAATTAGGTTTGAGCTGGGGGACTAGATTTTCAGTTAAAAATAATCTAAATTTGGCTCTAATCTAAGTTTAATTTGACTTTGAAAAATTAATTTCATGGATGATAAATATTATATGACAATATCATGATTAATGCATGAGTATGATACAAGTGCAATGAAAGAATTAAAATAAAAAATTCAGAAATTACATTAAAAAAAGGGACAAGAGATTGATTGGGATTTGGATTTAGATTCTAAACGTGCCTACGTACACCATTGAATGGGGATAAAAACTCACGTAGTTCATTATACTATTAAGTGGAGGGGTTTATGAGTTGATTTGATTGATTGATTTGATTTGGGTTTGGGTTTGAGAGAAAAAGGTTGATACTTTTGCTCTTGGGGGGAGGAGAGTTTTACTGGATTAAAGTTCTATTTTATCAGGATCGGGTGATTGAATTGATTGGGAGATTAATTAATTAATTCATTAAAATATTGAATTAACTAATTAATGTGATGAAATGGATGGATTGATAGATTAATTGATTAAAATGATTAATTAATTAATTTGGATGAAAGGAGAATTAAGAAAAATGATTAATTTGGTCTTTGAAAAAAAGAATGATTTTTGAAAAAAAAAGAGTGATTAATTAATTAATTAAAAAGATTAATTAATTAATTAATTGAGCAAAAGATTAATTAACTTGGTTAGGGTGAGGTAATTAATACGTACACCATTGAATGGGGATAAAAACTCATGTAGTTCATTATACTATTAAGTGGAGGGGTTTATGAGTTGATTTGATTGATTGATTTGATTTGGGTTTGGGTTTGGGAGAAAAAGGTTGATACTTTTGCTCTTGGGGGGAGGAGAGTTTTACCGGATTAAAGTTCTATTTTATCAGGATCGGGTGATTGAATTGATTGGGAGATTAATTAATTAATTCATTAAAATATTTAATTAACTAATTAATGTGATGAAATGGATGGATTGATAGATTAATTGATTAAAATGATTAATTAATTAATTTGGATGAAAGGAGAATTAAGAAAAATGATTAATTTGGTCTTTGAAAAAAAGAATGATTTTTGAAAAAAAAAGAGTGATTAATTAATTAATTAAAAAGATTAATTAATTAATTAATTGAGCAAAAGATTAATTAACTTGGTTAGGGTGAGGTAATTAATTAATTAAAAAGATTAATTAATTAATTAGAGAGTGATTGGAGGGAGAATAAGAGAGGAATTTGAGGATAACAATCTACTCAAATTCAAGGGGTGAAGAGAAATGAGGAAATGGGGGGCCTATTTAAAGGCAAATAGGGTTGAGGGTAGTTTAGGTAATAAAAATGTCAAAAAACAATGAGGATTAGAGTTAGAAAAGGCTGCAAATTGGGCTGGAAGGGGTAAAAAAGTCATTTTCAGTGCAGAAAAAGGGTCCACTCGCATTAGACAGGTGCAGCATCACACCAGGGTCTGTGCATTGTCGCACCAGATGATTGCAACATGTTGCAAGTGGTACCTGCAGTGTCACACAGAGCTTAGAGATTGGTTGGTATGGAGTTTAGGAAATTTGGATGCTCAGTAGCGATGTAATTGAAGGATAAAAATTTTCTTTTGGGGGCACTGCCCCTGATTCCTCGCCCGCTAACTGACTAGAGGGATCGCCATAATGGCTCTGCATAGTGCATTAAACTTAGCAAGTGCTAAGGCTGCAATTGGATGATAAGGGTGTAAAATTGAGGGTTCATAGTTGCCCCCTCATCATAATTAGCTTTGAATAAAAGGTGATTCCGATGATAGTGAATGTTGGGAAGAGGTACCATGTCAGACTCTAGGCTTGTGTGTTCTTGTCAAGTTCTTTGGGAGGAGGCCCTCTAGGATAAATAAGATTTTATTAATGGCTATCAGTCTAGCCTTAACATTGGATGTGAGAATGGTCTGGGTGAATTTCAATTAAGGTTATCAGTTCGACCCTAATGTTAGAGGTAAAGATGATCTGGGGTAAATCTAAATCAAGGTTATATGTCCGGCCTTAAAGTTGGAGATAAAGATGATTTGAGTAAATCTCAATTAAGGCTATCTGTCCAGCCTTAATGTTAGAAGTAAGGATGATTTGGGTAAATCTCAATTCAGATGATAGCAAACGCAAGAGAGGGGATGGTATAAAGAACCAAAATGATGTCTATGTTGATACTTGGACATATTTAGGTGGGAGACATGGCTGAAAAAGGAAGATGGTAAAAAGAACCATAGGGATGTTTAAGCAATCATTCTTAAACATTTATAAGGGGAAGTATGGTTGATGAAGGTAAGTAAGAAAGTGGATCAAAGGGATATCTAAACTAGTGACTAGATATTTTTGGGTGAATCAATAGATTCGGGTAAAAGATTATGGTAGGAGAGCCTTAGCTTATGGTGAGTCAACTCAAGAGATTTTGACAAGATTTTGGTAGGAGAGCCTTAGCTTATGGCAAGTCGGCTTTAGAGATTCTGAAAAGATTTTGATAAGAGAAAAGCCTCGGCCTATGGTTAGTTGGCTCGACAAATTTTCATAAGATATTAGTAAAGAGAGAGCCTTGATTTATAGCGAGTCAGCTTACGAGATTCTAATAAGATTTTAGTGGTGCCAAAGAAACTTAGGCTTCTGACTGTGAGGGGTTTGTCATTTTAGAAGGCTCAAAGAAACTTTTCTAGGAGTAAAGGGACTTTGGCAGTCACACTTTATTTATTAGATTTGGAAAGATATCATTTAGCTTTAAAAAGACATTGGTCAACTTGAGGAAGTATTGGTTAGCTTTGAGAAAGTACTTGTTAGCTTTAAGAGAGGCTAGTGAGGTTATTGGCTAGGCTTATGCATGATGGTGCATGATTATGAATGATTACGTGGATGTTGGTGTATAGATGATGCATGCATGTTTTAGAATTCATGGACTTTTTCCTTGATTTCTATGCCATGCATGATTTGTGATAATGCCTATAATGAATGATTGCATGGATACATGAGAGTGCATTGCATTCACATATTTGCTTTGTGAATGCAATTTTTCATGTGACTTTTGTGTCCTTAAAGACATGCATTTGTGGACTGAAAAACTCGACAAGGTTGAGGTGCTCACCTTGGGTTGGTATGGAATAGTTGCCATGGTGGCGTTACGAGGAGATTAAGATTTTTCTGAGGGCTTGCTTCAGGTTTTAAAATCTGATGGCCTGTGTTTTCTATTTTGGTGCTGCTAAAGAGGATTTGTGTCCCACATTTGGGAAGTTCAATGCTATGGCTTAGCTACAATCTAGAGGTAGCTTTGGTAGTGCCAGAGTTTGACATTTATTGGATTTTTCAAATGTTTTTAGACTTGTCTTAGGATGTCGCAAGCCAAATGATAGTTGGTGATATTCAAGTGAATTTGATCACTGTGATTGAGAAGTTTTATGATCCCAATGACTTGGAAGATGTGAGGGGGGCAGAGGCTCAACATAAGGGCCTTGATTTTCTGTTTAAGTGTCAGATACAGATATGTTGATTGGGGTAATGCTAGAGTGACAAATGGAACAGAGTCATTTTATGGTTAGAACTATGCTGGCAAAGATACTGATGAGCCTTGACTGCTTTGTTTGCAATTTAGAGAGATTAACTGCTTGCTAGTTATTCTTTAGGTGAGAAAAATTTGTCTATTCTTACCCTTTCTATTGGTGGTGCTTTGTGGGCGTCTGTTTTAAGTTTTGAGTTATCTTAGAAGTGTGGTTGATGGATTATTTTTGGGTGGGGACCCCTTCTTTTTAGTTTGCACATGCTTTATTGAGACTTGATCAAAGATCATATAAGATGGCTGCTTGCAGCTTGCCTTCAAAGCACACATTTTTAGCACTACCAATGGTAAAGGATTAGATCTCTCATGATTGGGGGCCATGGGTGTTGAGTGGTTTACCTATTGGGCTTGGTTTGGATGACTTTTCACTAGGGGATGAGGGCCTTGAGGCAGACTCAGGATGTGTCCCCAATTTTTTTCTTAAGAGTCTGTGTAGATCACAGCTTTCATTGCTAGAGCTATCAGATGGTGGCTTTTTGGGATTTCACTTAGGACCACAGAGAGGTATGATAGGTGGTTGATAAAGGTAGTTTGGCCAGTTAAGAAAGAGTACTAGGCAACCTTGCTGAGAGGAATAAAGGGTGACACAACTGAGGAAGGAGAGACTACAGGATCCATTAGTAGCAAGAGGACTGCAGCACAAACAAAGGGGTGACTCAATTTTTTAAGGAGACTCAGGGATCTACTAGGAGTATGACACCATAGGTTGCAATAGTGACTCAAACTGCAGTGGCAGGGACAAAGGAGACTGTGACTGTAGCGAGGACAGGATGACGCTGCATTGGAGGTTCAGAGAATGACTACTACAGTTAGGGCAGAAAGGGGTACTGCAGTTTTTGAACTATCAAAGAGGATTTCTTTTAGAGTAGTTTCAGGACTATTGATACTTAAGAAAGGGTTTTCGATACTACTGAGGTGAGTAGTTCTGATTCTACTGATACTTCTATCGTTGAGGCAGAGAGAGCTACAAAGACTTAGAGGAGAGGTGTGTCGATTTGAGGAGATTGTGGTGGACTCTGATTCTGATGAGGGCATGAGTAGTATGCACCTTAGGAGATAAAGGAAGACTAGCTAGACTGATACCTGCAGGTTGACAAGACTACACGATACAGGATAAGCTATAGATGACATTGAAAGGGCTATCCTTTATATCAAATGATGGGTTTGTATCATTAAATGAGACATCTTTTATTTTACTCTAATTTTTGCCTATGCCACCCTTTTAGGTTTTCAGCTTAGCGAGCTTTTTTTTTTTTTCCTTTTTAGCAGAAGGATTTTGTGAGTGATGTATTAAGCATAAAGAAAATTAGAATGCAATACAAACAAAATATTTTGTATTATAATTTGGACTGCACCTAAGTCGGGCTACCTACGTATCGTATATATCACTTTTCTATCAGTTATTATTATTTTTTCAGGGAGAATCAAGTCCATATAGTTTTGATTACATATTCTTGAAAAATAGAAATGAAATACAGATGTCATCTTTAGAAGATGTATCATTTCAGCTAATCTAGGTTGTTAGGATGGGAGAATTCACTTCCATCCACATCCGTGAAGATGGTGCCTCCGTTAGATAGGATCTTTTTGAGCATGTACTGTCCAACCCAGTTTAGTTTGAACTTTTTCTTGGATCATGAATAAGGGTTTGGATTTCTCCCAGAACTAGATTTCCTTTCTACAAATCCTTGTCTCTCACCTTCTAGTTCAAGTGCTCGGTTAGTCTCCATTAATGACCCTAATTTTTGTACAAAGCATCGATTCTCTTTTTCTCAATGGCATTCAGTTAGTCATGATATCTTTCGGTCTATTCTATCTTCATTCTCCATAGTTTCTCTTTGACAAGTTTCTTTTGTGTGTAGGTAGGGATCTCATGAACTGCGATGCTTGGATCATCCCTATCTTGTCTTGGATAGAATAGCTCATGAGCTTTTCCACTACTGTCATGCAAATGCAATGTATGGGATTTTTTATTCTTTTCCTTTATGCCATTAATTAATCCTTTTGCCTTTTTAACCATATTTTTGTATTTTTTGTATTTTTCATTTTTTTTGTTCTCTCTCTCTTTTTTTTTTTTTTTTTTTTTTAAGATGTCTTATTTAAAGATGAATCAGAAAAAAATTAAAGCAAATCAGGAACTTCAAACTTTTTATTACTGTTAAAAAGTTCCATTATGAGTATATTAAACGATAAGCCTAGAAGGCAAAATATAGACTTTGAAGGGTAAGACCTGATAGACTCAAATTCAAAGAAAAATTTAATAAAAAATAGACACAGACTTAGACTCAGACACAGACTTAGACTCAGATGACTCAAACATTGACTCAAAGGACTTGAACATGGATTTGGAAGACTTGTATAGGGGCACAGCAGGGCGGCATTCTTCTCAAAGTGCCATTTATCAAGTGAAGCTTGAGATGGTCGGGTGAGCTCAATGGTTCAGAAAAGGGTTGGTGTTGGTTCTAGACTTTAGGTCTGGGAGCAATGATGTCTTCACTATCAATGAGGTCTTGAATTTTATACTTTAGAGCCTTGAATGCATTAGTTTTGTGCCCTAGCCCTTAATGATAGTTACAATGCTCATTAGCATTATAACCCTTAGGCTAGGGGTTTGGAGGAGGTCGTGGTTCTAAGGGCTTAAACAGATCAACCTTTAAGGCTTTTGTGTCAATGACACTGAGGGGTAAGCCTAGCTCAAAAAAAGTCCTCCTTTCTAACCTCATTGGCTGGTGATAAGAGACAGCATTTACCTTTCCTTCTCTTTTGGTAATGGAGTTGGTGGCATAATTGTTATTCTTATGATACCTTGAACTAGAGGATTCATCTTTGATTTGTCCCAATTAAATCAAATCCTTGATCTTAGAGGCAATGGCAATGAGATCTTTGAAGCTGGGGAGGTATTGAGTTTGTAGATGAGCCTGATATTAAGGGAGGAGGTTCTTGACGATGATGTCAATTTGCTTTACTTCAGATGGATGATTCACCATTTAAGCTGCTTTTATCCTCCACCTTGTAAGGAACACGGTCAAGGATTCTCTTGGCCCCTATTTAGTATTTTCCAAATCTTGATGGGTGACATCCACCTCGATGTTTTAGTGGTATTGCTTGACAAAAGCATTGCATATGTCATCCTAAGTTTTTTTTTATGATTCTAGTCAAGATCTAGTAACCATTTGACAGCTGCTCTGGTTAAAGATTGTTGGAATAATTGAGCAGGGAGCTCATCATCCACGCTAAAGGGTCTCATGGCACCCATATACATCTTAAGGTGAGTTCTAGTGCATGTGGTGCCATTAAACTTGTCCATAACTAGCATGTTAAATTTTAGAGGAACCTTTGCATTTGGGAAGAGAGCTAAGGAGTCGACATTTATCATGTCTTCATGTTTTTTACATTCTTAAGTGTTCTCTCCAAGGCCTCAATTTTCTCCATCAATTTCTTAGCTTTGAGAAAGCTAGAAAAATTTCCACTTTGAAAAGGATTCATAGTGGGAGAGGAGTGGTTGCATTCAAGTCTATGGCAGGAGAGGTTGGAATTGTAGGTGTTTTCTCATTATTGATGAGATCGATAATGGGAGGAGTAAAAGTAGGGGCATGGCTAGTCCCAGCTTGAGCAGATGCAGGCTCAACACGAGCAGGCGGAGGAGTGACTGTGGCATTGGTCATTTCCTTGACCTCATTGATGATCTACTGGCGTTGGGAGTTGAGGGCATTAGTAAAGGTGGCCAACTAGGCATTAAGAGCATTAGTGAAAGTTTCAGCTTAGCTCTTAAGAACGGTGGTGAGTGTGGCTTGGAAAGTCTCCTCTTATTTCTCGAGGAGGTTGGCAAAAAAGGTGCTCATCACGTCTTAGTTAGAAAAGCTGGAGGTGTTGGCCATTGGTTCTTTTAAACAGAAAATAGAGAGAAAAATGGGTAAGAATACATAATTGTGAAGGGAAAAAAATGGTATGAATGTGAAGGTGTGTCGAGAAAAGGATTCCTTGCACATGGTTGGTCACTAGGTTTACATATTGACAAGGTGAGTATGTGAGGTGTTTGGGGGTAATAGACCACCAATTTGGATCTTTAAGGGTTTACCTTGTTGAAGTTATCATGTTATGTATGCATGATAATATCATAATGTGTGCAAAAAAGGTTTCATGGGCATATGCATAAATGTCTCCATCATTACGATATATGGAACCTAGGGTCAATGCTAGGGCGACTATATGCACAAGGGTGAAGGGTGGTTTGATTTAAGGGTCTCTGTCCCACTAGAGCATCGATATACCTAACCATATGTGAGGCAAAGAGCCTTGCATGGGTCCAATAGTACTGATTGCTTGTTACACCACCAAAATGATTGGAGATTTGTCGCGGGGTGGAATGCTTTTGCTATCTCCCAACATACTCAAAGAGAGTTGCTGAGCCAATGCTACTTGCCATCCAAAAGTTTTCCTAAAGTTAAGGTTAGGCAAGGAGCCTTTATTATGCAAAATGATGCATGAAAGTTGAATTATACTTAATGAACTAAATGGAGATTATTTTGGAAAATTTTTTGCTTAACCAAATAGTAATCCTCTTATTTTTCTTTTATTAAAAAGGTGGCAATAGTACCCAGTGGAGTCACCAACTATGAGGCCTCGCCTGAACACTGGCCCGTCCGCTGGGGGGAACCGGGATACTCATTCTGGTTTAGACCCATGGTGGAACCCTCAGGTTCCAATTGGTTGTTTTTTTTTTTTTTTTGATAATGATTTTTGGAAATCGCCACCCTAATTTATTTTTAAATGGAAAAATCAAGAAAAAACTCAATTGACTCCAATTCATTAATTTTTAATTAATTTACCCAATGATAAAATCACTAGCCTCGAACCAAGTTTGGGCTCAGGGACTAGGTTTTCGGTTAAAAATAATCTAAATTTAGCTCTTAAGTTTAATTTGACTTTGAAAAATTAATTTCATGGATGACAAATATTATATGACAATATCATGATTAATGCATGAATATGGTATGAGTGCAATGAGAAAATTAAAATAAAATATTCACAAATTACATTAAAAAAGGGGAAAAGAGATTGTTTGGGATTTGGATTTAGATTCCAAACATGCCTACGCACCCCTTTGAATGAGGATCAAAACCAATGTAGTTTGTTTCACTATTAAGTAGAGGGGTTTAGGAGTTGATTTGATTGATTGATTTGATTTGAATTTGGGAGAAAAAGGCTGATACCTTTGCTCTTAGGGGGTAGAGAGTTTTATCGTACCAAAATTTTATTTTATCGGGACCGGGTGATTGGATTGATTGGGAGATTAATTAATTAATTAAAATAATTAATTAACTAATTAATATGATGGAACAGATGGATTGATGGATTAATTAATTAATTTGGATGAAAGGTGGATTAAGAAAAAGGATTAATTTAGTTTTTGAAAAAAGAATGATTTTTAAAAAAAGAGTGATTAATTAATTAATCAAAAAGATTAGTGAAATAATTAATTGAGTGATTAATTAAAAATGAGTTTTAGTAAATTAAGAAAATTAACTAACATGGTTAGGGTGAGGTAATTAATTAATTAAAAAGATTAATTAATTAATTAAAGAGTGATTGGAGGGAGAATAAGAGAGGAATTTGAGAAAAGAAATCTACTCAAATTCAAGGGGTAAAGAGAAATGAGGAATTGGGGGGCCCATTTATAGGTAAATGGGGTTGAGGGCAGTTTAGGTAATGAAAAAGTGAAAAGACAATGAGGGGTAGGGTTAAAAAAAGTTGAAAATTGGGCTGGAAGGGTAAAAGGATCATTTTCTGCTTAGAAAAAGGGTCCGCTAGTGTTAGATAGGTGCAATGTCGCATAGGTTTGTGCGGCGCTGCACCAGATGGTTGCGATATGTCGCAGGTGGTACCTACGGCACCGCAAAGAGCTGATGTGGCATCACAATGCTTCCCTATGGCAGCTGACGTGGTGACTCTTTTTTTTTTTAGTAATTGGTTATTATAGAGTTTAGGAAATTTGGATGCCCGATAATAATATAATTGAAGGCTAAAACTGTTCTTTCGGGAGCCCTGCCTCCAAACCTACTAGCAGGACCGTCATAATGGCTCCATGTAAAGCGTTAAACTTAGCAGGTACTAAGGTTGCGGTTGGATGATGAGGATACAAAATTGAGGGTTCACACTTTGGAATCGCATCTTGATCTATTCCAAGCTTCTCAAATTCACTTGTAAGATCATCAAGAATACTACCTTTCCCATGATCAAGTTTACTAGATTCATCAAATACGACATTTATAAATTTTTCAACTACCACAGACTTTTTATTAAAGACTCTTTTAGCTTTACTAGTGGTGGAATAGCCTAAGAAAATGCCTTCATTAGTTTTAGAAACAAATTTTCTAAGATTATCCTTAGTATTTAATATATAGCACTTGCAACCAAAAACTCTTTTATATGAAATTTTTGGCTTTCTTCCATTCTATAACTCATAAGAGGTTTTATTTAAAATTGGTCTTTTAAAAACTCAATTTGAAATGTAGCATGAAGTATTAATGGCTTCTGCCCAAAAATAACTTGGTAAACCATACTCATTGAGCATGGTTCTAGCCATTTCAATCAAACTTCTATTTTTCCTTTCTAAAACACCATTTTGTTGAGGTGTTCTAGCATAAGAGAAATTATGTGAAATTCCATGTTCAATGCAAAAATTTTCAAAAATTTCATTTTCAAATTCCTTTCCATGATCACTTTTAATTTTTGAAATGAAATAGCATTTCTCATTTTGAACTATTTTTGCAAAACTTTTAAATGCATCAAAAGCATCACTCTTATGAGTCAAGAAACTAACCCAAGTAAATCTAGAGTAGCCATCAAGTACATAGGCATACAACTTTTCACCCAAACTAGCAATTCTATTAGGTCTAAACAAATCCATATGAATAAGTTAAAGGGATCTTGAAGTACTTACAACATTTTTTTAATTTTTAGAATGATTTGTGTTGCTTTCCCATTTGATAAGGTCCACATGTCTTGTCCTTTGAGAAGTTGATCTTTGAAAGTCCTTCAACGAACTCATCCTTGTAAAGGCTATGTAAAAGCTCCATGCTTGTATGTCTAAGCCTTTTATGCAAAAGCCAAGACTCATTGCTAATAGACATGAAACACTTGATATCTTAGTTAGCCAAATCATCTAAGTCAATCATGTAGATATTGCCTTCCTTTTCACTCTTAAACACTAAATTGTCATTAGCTAAAGTGGTGACAATACATGCTATAGAGTTAAAGGTGACTTTATTATCCTTATCATGTAATTGACTTACACTAAGCAAATTAAATTTTAAACCATCAACTAAAAGAACATCTTTAATAAGAGAATGATTGTCCTTACTAATGGTACCAATGCGAACTATCTCACCTTTAGCATTGTTACCTAATACGATGTTTTCACCTCTCTTTTCTTTTAAATTTGTGAAGAGACTTGCATTTATAGTTATGTATCTTGAACATTCACTATCTATATGCCATTTGTTCTCCTTGGTAGTAGATTTGAGGCACACCTATAAGAAATGATAAATCATCTTATTTTAGGTACCCAAATATATTTGGGTCCTTAGGGTTAGCCTTGGAAGGGTCCTTAAGCCTGAATTAAGCCTTCCACATATAACAAAATATGTTAATGTGACTATCTTTCATACAATAATGGCACTTGAGCTTTGACTTGAAAGTCTTATTAGGCTTAGCCATTTTTTTATGAAGTTTTGGTCTTTCCACAATATTATGACAAGAATGCATACAAGAACAAGTGTTGTGTCATGATTATTGGTGCTTTTGAGTATCCCTCTTTTGATACATAAAAGCATGATTTGCTTTTTGAGGCTTAACTTTAAAGCCTTGTGATACCTTTTGAGTCCATTTGGGACTTGGAAGTTTAGCGTGTGTTTTCACTCCCTTGTTAATTACCTCAATGCTTGAGGTTTGAGGGGTTGTGACCTTTACAAACATAGTGGGAGAGGATATGGATGGAGAACAGTTATCAAAGCCAAGACCATATCTCATAAGGGGGTGGCTTTTGTGATACAATAAGAGTATCCAAGACTTTTTTCCCTTTGTGAAATTTTGAAATTAAGTTTCTCAATTCTTCAATCTCAATTTTTAAAGCATTGTTTTCTTTATGTAAAGAATCAAAAGAGGAGGTTTTAGAAGTGATTTCTTCTAATGAGACTTTGAGACTAACATTAGAGTTTTTCAAACTTAAAATAAGTTTTCTGATTCTTTAAAATTCTCCTCCAATTTAAAGTGCTTACTTTGAAAATTTTAATTTTAGATTTATACTTTTTGCATTTTAAATTCATAGCTTTAATTAGCTCGACCTTATCCTCATCATTATTGTGTAAATCACCATCAATGTCATCATAAGATTGATAATTAGAGCTTACTTCATTATATGAGTCCTCTAAGGCCATGAAACAAAGGTTTGCAACATCTTCTTCCTTGTCATCACTTGAGGAGTCATCATCCCATGTTGCCTTGAAATTTTTCTTCTTCTCTTTATCTTATTTCTTCTTCTTCTTATTCTTAGGGCATTCTGATTTTATATGACCTTGCTTGCCATATTCATAGCAAGTAATGTCATTCTTCTTCTCCTTGCTTAAGTTGGAGTTGGAATTTGAAGATGATCTCCTACATGACCTCTTCTTTTTCTTTCTTCTCTTGATGATGTCCTTGACCTTTTTAGAGAACATAGCAAGATCTTCATCATCATCTTCTTCACTTTCCTCTAATTCACTTAAGCTCTCACTTTCTTGTTTGCTTTTGAGGGAGGATTTGAGAGCTCGAGACTTCTTTTTCTTTTTCTTTTATTGTTCTTGTTTCTCTATAATTAGAGACATCTCTTCGGTGAGGAGCATGCCAATGAGAACATCAGTAGGAACCTTTCTAAGATCCTCTTTGGCTTCTTCAATGCTAGCAACTCTAACTCTATAGTCTTTCTTTGGATGAGCTTTGAGAATTTTGTGATTAATATCAACCTAGCTGTATATTTTGCCTAATTTCTTCATGTTAGTGACAATGGCTAGAAGCCTGTTTGTCATGTCGATGATTTTCTCATTAGGCTTAATCTTGAAAAGCTCATACTCAGTTGTAAGTAGTTGAATCTTCTTAGCCTTTACTTACTTGGTTCCTTTGTAGTAGTTCTTTAGAGTTTTCTAAATGCTAAAAGTACTTGAATAATGTTGAGCCCTACCACTTTCTTCTCTTGAGAGAGAAATAAGGAGAATTGCCATGGCTCTCTTATTCTTGCAATTAGCTTTTCTTTGCACATCCATCCATTCTTCTGTAGGAATTAATTCTTTAGCACCATCAATCATTTTTTATAGAGGCTTCTTTCATTGATTACGCACTCCTATACATCTATGAGATCACTATCAATATATAACTCCATTCTATATTTCTAATATGCATAATCGGTGCCATCAAAGTGTGCCTTAAGGTGATGCATCCCATCATTAGCCATTTTGATCTTTTCTCACACAATTAAGCTTAAAAAATAAGACCATAAGTTCTGATAACTCTTGTTTGCACTTGTGCACTAAGAAAGGGGGTTAAATTGGTAAGAAATTAAAATTTCTATAGAAGGGGATAGGAAAAGAGAATAGACATAAGTATTTTATAGTGTTTAAGGTGTTAACAAACCTTATGTCCACTCCCTAATCTCAATTGGGTATTCTACTACTACTAGGTAATTACAATGGAGTTTCAAGCTTACTCAAAACTTTATAATGTCTTTTAGTGGCTAACACACAACCCTTACAAGTGTTTCCCCTAGGCTCACACTTAAACCTATGCAAGAGTTTTCTATTGGCTCACTCTCAACCCAACACAATGTGTTTTGAAGGCTAATGCTGAACCCTTTTGAGCAATCAATGCTTTTACAACGACCAAATAATTACAATTGAAAGTTTAAGGCTTTTCAGAAACAAATTTGCAAGAGTTTGACTTAAATGAAAGTTATTATATAGTTATAAGGGTTTTTGGAGGGGGTGTTTATAGCTTTCTCCCCCCAAATTCCCATTCCAAAGAGTATGGAAAATAAATCTATCATAACAGCCATAAAATCTTGCACTAAATGTTTTGTTAGAGCAATGTCATGGTCGCTGAGCTTTTTTGGCGGTCGTGACACAGTTTTTGCCATTTAGATGGCATTTTCGTAGTCGTGACCTTCAAAAATTTCAACAGCTGGTTGACATATGGCATTTTCTTATTGGTGGCTCAATTATTAGTTGCAGCCATGGGCTTCTATACAAAAGTCATAGTCGCAAATCCATAACTGTGCCCTTGGTCGTGGTCACAATTCTCTCTGTTTCTCGAGGTAGAATATTGAAGATGTTGGCCTTTGAAGGTCTTGGTCGCAATACACTTGTTACAGTCACGATTTAGAAGTCGTGGTCGCGATTCTAGCATAGTGGTCATGACTTAGAGGCCAAGTTCATCACTTTGAGAGATTCTTTGAATCTTTGAAATTCCAACCTATCAAGTATGTTTAATCTCCAAAATAGACACTCGACATACAAATTAGACAGCTTTAATTTAATTGACAAGATCAAAATAGAGATTGACTAAGTTTTGAAACTGTCAACATGTATTAAATAAATTTTACTAATGTCAAAATTAATATAAACTAAATTAATATTAATGACAATTTTGGTAATAAAATTTAAAATTTAATGAAAATATAAATAATGTAAATTTAATAAAATAAATAATGATGTAAATGTATTATTCACTATTCACATAATAAAAGAAAAATTACATTAATGACATAAAAAAATCACTTTGGTGTAGGTGGTAGTGGTGACTGGGACTGGGCCTTAGCAGTTGGATCAATACCTGCTATATCAGTACCTACATCATCAGTAGTTAGAATGGCCAAAACTTGCTCATGTATGCTCTGCGTAAGGCCACTAACTAATGACACCACTCGATTCATTAGTAGATGTTCTTGCCCATTCGCCAATTGATTATGCTCTGCCATCTTCTTATCAAGCTTCTTCTTCATTGCCTCAAGCTGCTAATAAGTGGAGTCCACTATGTCTGCTATGGAACTTGGCACAAAAAAGTATAGAACTGTGAGGCCTCGCCCGAGCACCAGCCCGATCCGCCAAGGAATCGAAATGCTCTTCAGAAGAAACTCCATGATTGGAACTCGCTGTGAGTTCAAAAAATTGATTTGTGCGATTTGTTATTATGAAAGGGAGTCGCCACTTTAATTTACTTGTTTTAATTGGGAAAATTAAAGAAAATCCAAATTGATTAACTCCAAAATGTTTTGATTTTGTCCCAATAGAAAATGCACTAATCCACTAATGACCAAAGAGGGCTCGAGGATCAGGTTTTGGTAATTACAAAATTGAGAAAATATGATTTTCTTTAGTTTGGCTAAAAATGCAAAATAACACTTGAAAAGAAATTTTCGTGTATGCATGAACAGGAATATGATGATGAATGAAATAGATATATATGATGAGATGGAATGACAATTGTAAATAAATAGGCAAGATAAATCCTACTTAATTATTACAATATCAAAATAATTGAAATAAAGAAGATCTTTTCTCTAGCCCTTATGGGTACTAGGAAAAGCACAAATTCCCCAACTAAACTAATATAAAATCATAAATAAAAAATGAATAAATAAATAATAAATAAATAAAATATTGATAAAAAGATTTTGGAGTTGATGCCTTTCAGAATGGCAGCCTGCGTATCCTATTGAATAAGAATCAAACTCCATGCAGTTCTTCCTTCTTGCGAAGGAGAGGTTCTGGAAAAAAGGTGTTGGTTTGTTTATTAATTTAATTCTGATTCTTAAATTAATAAATTTTACATCTTTTCTGTTTTAGACCTAAAGAGAATTCTAGATCTGAGTTTAGAATTTTGAAAATAAAAGATTATACATTTGCTTTCCTTGATTTTTGGATGAACAGGGTGAGCTTAACTCTGGATCTAAGCTCCACTTTGGATTTAGGACCTTAAAGTTGAACCTTAGCAGCAAAAGGTTAGCAAAATGGCGTAATGAATATAAATTAAAAAGAAATTGAAACCACAGCTTTTATATCAAATTTCGAGCCGAACTTAAGCACAATAAGGAGAGCAATATAGGAGGATTTTTGCATTGGAATTCCCCCCTCAAATGAGCTAGAAGGAGGCTCTATTTATAGATCTGGCGAAGGGGGTGTGGTAGTACGGATGGCGGCACCAGCATGTCACTGGCGGCATGGGCAGCACCAGCGACATGCCGGGCATCTGGGCAGCACGTTGAGCGTGCCGCCTAGCTGCCGACACCAATTTTATGCCGCCCAAGGCAGCACAGCAGATATGCTACCCATAAGATGACACAAAAAGCATGCCGCCCTACCGTGCCACCCAGGGCAGCGATGCGCCTCTCGTGCGCTAGCCTGCTAGTTCGACCTATTTTTTGCTTTTTGGTCTGTTTCGGGTCCATTTTAGTTTTGATTTGAGCTCGGTTTGATTCTGTGGGTTTGTGACTGAAAAGGAGTCAATTGGAGGAGGAAAGATTCAGGAAATTTATTTTTCGCCGAGGCGCTGCCCTGCACCTTGCAAGGGGCGCTGCCCCCTTGACCCCTGCCCACTAACCAGTTAGCGAGACAGCCATATGCGTAGCGCCCTAGTCTTAATAGGTGTCAAGCTACAGCCGGATCAAGAGGTGCAAATTTGAGGGTTCACAAGAATAGCCTTCCCACTGATGCCATACACCCTCCTATTACCCGACTAAGACCTAACTACCTCTAAATAAATGCTTCTTTGTGCATTAGGTGAAGGAGTGGCATCCTCTCTAGCTTTAAATTGCTCGAACATTTTGGAGAGCAATTGATTAACATGTTCCTATAGCGATAATTGATTCTCAATAGTTAATAAATTTAATTGTTAGAAATTGAAAATAATAATAAATAAGCACAAAATAATCATTGAAATATATAGAAGCCATTTACATTATATATATATATATATATATATATATATTGAAAATAACATAGATAAATAATTAAAATATTAATTATCTAAAAAAACTTCTAATAGCAACTTGTTTGGCGCAGTTGTCAACCCAACCACCACCCTTCTTCATACGAGTGTGCTTGAGCAACTTTATCTCTTTGGGATATCGCCCAAGCTTCACAGCCTGAAAAAATAATATGTATTAAACCAAAAGTATAATTAAAAGCATCACAGACCAAAAAGCTAAGAAAATAATATATTATATCAGCCTTCTTCTATGCTCCTCGTGGGAGATATAGCCACCTATATGGTGAGAGGGACCACTATCTAACCACCTTTTTCTATTTTTCTATTTATGGCGACTGTGTTGGAAATTTTTTTATATTTCTCACTATTCCTAATCTTTTGCCACTTTTCCCAAATAGTCTCTGGAACATGAGGTGGTCTTCCTTTCCCTGATTTTTGCATATTGTACATCATATCACTATAGCGCTGCGCAGCTAAAGCATCATATGCACTCCTAATAGTACTTTCAATGGCTGAGTCCCACTCATACTTTTTCTGTTAAAAACATGAATATTATATATATTCCAATGTGGCATATGATTAAATAGTGACATACAATTCTTATAAAATTATTAAATTTTACTAAAATCTTGACAGAGTTTTCTCTGTAATTTCAATAAGACCCCCTTGAAAAGTCAATCAAAATATTCACCATAACATTCAACTTTACCAAAGAAATTCACAAAATAAACAATCAACAGTAATTTAGTAATTAATTGTCAAACATGCTTAACTTAGACATTATTAGATTTTACTGAAATTTTGACAGAGTTTCCTCTGTAATTTCAAAAAAAAACCCCCTGAAAAAAAATCAAAATATTCACAAAATTCTATTTCACCAAAAAGATTCACAAAATAAAGAATCAATAGTAATTTGGACATTAATTTTCAAACACGCTTAACTTAGACATTATTAGATTTTATAGAAATTTCGATAGAGTTTCCTCTATAATTTCAATAAAACTCTCTGAAAAAATAATTAAAATATTCACAACATTGTATTTCACCAAAAAGATTCACAAAAAGTTTCCTCTCTAATTTCAATCCAAGTATTTATTCCAATTTCAAAATTCCTATTCAAGAACAATATCAATTTCAATTTCGACATAATCTATATTTGTTTACCAATTTCAATGTATATATGACTAAAACTATAATTACATTAAAAATAAATATTATGATTCTGACTTATTTTTAAGAGAAGTATAAGACATCAGGCTGGCTATCAATAACAATCCAAATCTTTCACCTTCTTGATTCAATTTAAAGTTATAGTTTTTATACACCAGCAAACGTTATTGAGTGGAGAGGGGGTGAGCTTTTGGTAAAAGCTCAATGAGTAAAGAAGGCATTTGAGAATATTAAGGTAAATATTAAGCATTATATATAATTTTAGTTGATAGAAATCATTAAATGATCTTGAAAATAATATCAAATAGCAACTAATTTGTAATACTTTTGAAAACAAAATTCATATGACTTATAATATATATGACTTTGAAAAAAAATTCATTTAAATATTAATAACTCGTAATATGATTCAAATACAAATTCAAATAACTAATAATACATTTCAAACACATTCTTCAAATAGCAAATACTTCATACTATCTTTTAAAATCTTATTACATTAGATGAGGGCTTTCTTAGTAACAGCTCTTTTTGCTAAACATTAGTCACAAATCTTGTTTTACCTTTTAAAACTTTATTTAAATAGCACTACATAAATAGATAATTTAATTAAAACATACATTTAGCATAAATCTATATACACTAGATGAGTGCAGAATTTAACATCGCTTCTCATCAATACTATACTAGTGGCAGAGGCTTCTCTTGTGGAGCAATACCACAACATAAGGTTAGCTAGGATTTATATTTAGAGCATTCAAAATCCCTCCTAGCAAGGGTCATTTAATATGCACAAAGCCCGGTGTTCCCTACACCGAAAAAAGGGGATCTCTGTATTAATGACAATAACAATGTACTATTTTTGGTACTTCAAATAGTGTTCAGTTAATGCTAAGAAAGATTTAATTTACTAATAAATATGAAAACATAAATATGAAAAAACAATGGAACATTACAGCATTAGGATTCTCTTGAAATCCATGCAAAGTACAATATCACTGTCAAACAAAATGTGAAATGGCTTCAATGCAATTTCAAGTGAAAATTTAGGATTGATGTTCATAAAAAATGGTTTGGATAATCAATATTAATATGGACAATTTAATTAAAGAATAACAACAATGCAATTCCATGTACATAAAAATATAGAATACACTCACCTTTTCCTTTGTTTTCTTTAATTTCTTTCTACTACTCAATATGAGGATTGTCTCCCCTCTCAAAGTTTTCCACTTCAATTGTTTTTTTTTTTTTTTTTTTTTTTTTTTTTTTTTTTTTTTTGCATCCTTTACATACAATATACATATATATTAGGTTTAAATTTCTATAAGCAAATTCATTAGAATATTAAAATTGAAAATCAATCTATCAATTTTTATCATAACTCAGCCTCCTAATTAATGCTTTAATTTGAGTTGCACTATTCCAATTATCATGATTATTAAGGTTTTTAAATCCTAACACATTTTTCTCCAACATATCCAAAATTCAAGATATTTGAACATCTGTAGCTCCGAGGGTGACTTATCAAATTCTGCCCTGACTTTGCTGCCTAGGTTTACTGAGCTCACTTTACTCTTTCTACTGTATATTAGTCTATACAACTCCAATTGACTTAATTCTTTTTCCAAATGAAATTAGACTCATAAAAAAACAATTCATTATTTGGTCATTAACTAGTTCTACCTACAGGATTCTCAAAACTCAGGCTGAGCCCCTAAAACCCTGACTATCCTTCCTATTGAGATAGCTCTAATTACTATTTAATAACTCTCTATCTTCTTAGATTTAGCCATCAAATTTTTATATCACTTAACTAAAACCATAATATTCATTTTATTTATTTTGAATCAAGTCCAAATCCCATCCTAAAGTCCTCAATTTGAGTCAAAAAATTCCAACAACATAGTCTAACCTATATACAGGGCAGTCTTATTTCCACTCTCATAACTCCCAATGTATTAGGAATTAAATCAATCCCTTTTTAAATCACTAAATTCACATCCCAAGCTTTGAGTTTTATGTTTGATCATTGCCAATTTCAAACTTTAGAATTCTTAAAATTGAACCTCAATTTCTAGCAGTTTGGTTGTCCACCAAACCCTAATCATCACCTTCCTTTCACTCTATCTTACATGTTTCCTCACTAGTCCATCTTCAAATGATCACTTACTTCCATAATTAATGCCTCTCCTTCATTTTTTTTCTCTTCTCCTACTTCATCCATCATCAATCAGACCAACAAAACTAATAAACAAACCAATATAATCACATCATACTCAAAACTAGCAAATATAACATTGTTCTTACCTTAGTTGGAGCTAAATTTGGGATTTTTCTTAGATTTTTTTTCTTCTTTCCTCTTCTCTCTCACATTTTCTCTCTTCCTTGGCTGTCCATTTTCTTTCTCAACTTAGGCAGATTTCAAAGTGTTAGAAGTATAAAAATGATTTTTATCTTCTTGTAAGACTTTATATAGTTTTTATTTTCTTTTATTTTTATTTTATTCACTTGGAATTTCAGCAAAATCTCCATCCTCCACTTTTCCAAGCCTAGTTCAATAGGTTTTATGGACATTTTTCTTTTTATTTATTTATTTATTTATTGATGAGTTGGATAGTGAGTCATCACATAATGATGATAATTTTGTTATTTATTACAAAATTACCATTTCCAATCCTTAATTATTCTATTATTGTCTAATAATATTTTTAATCACTAATTTAGATCCTAATTGTTATTTTTAATCATTTCTCCCATCAATTATCTCTAAGCTAAATTTTTTTGAAATTTCGGAAACCAAAGTCCATCAGTTATGCACACAGCATATCGATTTTGCTTAGGTATTTTCCATACTCAACTCCAACTTTATTTTTGAGTTTTATCTCTTATAATATTCTCATATTTGCCTAACTTCTCCAAATAAAATATAAAAATCTATTTCAAATTTGGAACTTGCCGATTCACTCTAAATGCCTCTATTTTTCGTGCACGTATCTTTTTTAGGTCATTAGCTCCTAACTTCCTATTTTCTTTCTTGCACTCTCTATTTCATTTGTTTTTATATCAAATCCATCTCTTTTAATACTCTTTTAATATTCTTTATTTTATTTTATACAATTATGGGTTCTATTTCTAGACCGATATTTGTTCAATACTTTGATTTTTCACAATTGTCATTTACACTTTTTTGCTCTTAATCTAGTCACTTCCTTTACAACTCAACACTCACAGTAAACTCAAAATTGGAGTGTTACATTCTATCTCCCTTAAAAAAAATTCATCCTCGAATTTTCAAAATGTCATGCATATCCAACTTGTACAATATATAAACATTCAATCTATTTCTCCACATACTTCCTTCTGCACTATCTAATCTCTTTTGGATCACCTTATAACTTTTATCCAATTTTTCTTTATCTTTATAGCATCTTATATCCTTCTATAATTTCTTAGTTTCATACTTTGTATTCTAGTTCACATCGTCCTAGAAAACTACTTACTCTAATTATGTCATTTATAATACCTATCCAAGCTACATCATATTCTCATATATCTAACTTATATTACATCAATGCCACACTCCATAGTGTCATTCATTTTTTATGATTCATACAAGTTGTTTACAATCTATTCTTAATTTAGTTAATCTTTTGCTTTGATACCACCTTTGTCACATCCCACTTTTAGGATATGACGT
Source organism: Reutealis trisperma (assembly GCA_947687605.1). NCBI lineage: Eukaryota > Viridiplantae > Streptophyta > Magnoliopsida > Malpighiales > Euphorbiaceae > Reutealis > Reutealis trisperma. The sequence goes on from CANTUT010000467.1 coordinate 291,802, forward strand.
TCTTAGGGCATGGATAATCATAAAGGCATCAAAAACCCATAGAACCCATTATCACTATCAAATCCAGTGTAGTATCATGCTACAACTGCCCAAGATCTCAACTTGCATTATAAAATTGCACTTCTAATAATACAACCTTATATCATCACTTCACTATCATTAATTCTCAACTCACATATACATAATTTATATATATATATATATATATATATATATATATATATATATATATATATATATATATATATATATATATATATATATATATATATATATATATATATATATATATATATATATATATATATATATATATATATATATATAATAAATATCTAGTTTACTCCCATAGAGCTCTATAATAACTACAACCATAATTACATTAAAAGTAAATATTATGATTCTGACTTATTCTTAAGAGAAGTATAAGACTTCAGGCTGGCTACCAATTGCAATCCAAATCTTTCACTTTCTTGATTCAGCTTAAAGTCATAGTTTTTATACACTTATAAACACTAGTGAGTGGAAAGGGGATGAGCTTTTAGTAAAAGCTTAGTGAGTAAAGAAGGCATTTGAGAACATTAAGATAAATATTAAGTATTATAATATACTTTTAGTTGATAGAAAATCATTAAATGATCTTGAAAATAATATCAAATAGCAATTAATTTATAATACTTTTGAAAACAAAATTCATATGACTTATAACGTATATGACTTTAAAAAAATTCATTTGAATATGAATAACTCATAATACGATTCAAATACAAATTCAAGTAACTAATAATACATTTCAAACATGTTCTTCAAATAGCAAATAATTCATACTATATTTTAAAATCTTATTACACTAGATGAGGGCTTACTCATCAACATTGCATTAGTGATAGCTCTTCTTACAGAGCATTAGTCACAAATTTTATTTTGCCTTTTAAAAACTTTATTTAAATAGCACTACATATATAGATAATTTAATTAAAACATACTTTTAGCGAAAATTTGTATACACTATATGAGTGCGAAATTTATCATTGCTTCTTATCAACACTACACTAGTGGCAAAAGGCTCCTCTTATGGAGCAATACCACAACATAAGGTTAGCTAGGCCTTACAGTTAGGGCGTTCAAAATTCCTCCTAGCAATGGTCACTTTAATGTGTACAAAGTCTAGTGTTCTCCATACTGGAAAAAGGAGATCTTTGTATTAATGATAATAGCAGTGTACCATTTTTGGTACTTCTAATAGTGTTCAATTAACTCTAAAAAAGATTTAATTCACTAATAAATATGAAAACATAAATAAGACAAATCAATGGAACATTACAACACTAGGGTTCTCTTGAAATCCATGCAAAGTACAATATCATTGTCAAACAAAATGTGATATGGCTTCAATATAATTTCAAGTGAAGATTTAAGATTGATGTTCATAAAACAATGGTTTTGGTAACAATATTAATATGGACAATTTAATTAAAGAATAACAACAATGCAATTGCACATACATAAAAGTATAAAATACACTCACATTTTCCTTTGTTTTCTTTAATTTCTTTCTATTATTCAATATGAGGATTATGTACCCCCACAAAGTTTTTCACTTCAGTTAGGTTTTTTTTTTTTTTTAGGATCCTCTACATACAATAGACGTATATGTTAGGTTTAAATTTTTATAAGGAAATTCATTAGAACATTAAAATTAAAAATCGATCTATTGATTTTTATCTTAACTCAACCTCCTAATTATTGCTTTAATTTGAGTTACACTATTCCAATTATCATGATTCTTAAGGTATTTAAATCCTAACATATTTTGCTCCATCATATAAAAAATTCAACATATTAGGACTTTTGTAACTCCTAGGGTGACTTATCAAATTCTGCCTAACTCTACTGCCTAGATTCACTAAGTTTACTTTACTTTTTCTACTGTATATCAGTCTATGCACCTCCAATGGACTGAATTTTTTTTAATGAAATTAGACTCATAAGAGAAAAATTCATTAGTTTTGTTCTTTAACTAGTTATATCCATAGGATTCCCAAAACTCAAGCTGAATCTCCTAAAACGTTGACTGTCCTTCCTAAAGAGACAGCCTTGATAACTATTTAATAACTCTCTATCTTCTTAGAATTTAGCTTCCAAATTTGTATATCACTTAATTAACACCATAAGCTTCATTTTATCTATCAAGTCTAAATCCCATCCTATGGTCCTCAATTCAAGTCCCAAATTCTAGCAACATAGTCTGACCTACATACAAGATAACCTTCTTTCCACTCCCATAACTCCCAAGTTATTGGGAATTAAATCAATCCCCTTTGATCACCAAATTGATATCCCAAGCTTCACTTTTTATGTTTTGATCATTACCAAATTCGGACTCTAGCATTCTCAAAAATGAACCTCAATTTCCAGCAATTTGGTTGTCTACCAAACCCTAGCCATCTCCTTCCTTTTATTCTATTTTACATGTTTCCTCACTAGTCCATCTTCAAATGACTACCTCCTTCCCTAATCAACACCTTCGCTTCATTTTTTTTCCACTTTTCCTACTTCATCCATTATCAATCCAATGAACAAAACTAACAAACAAACTAATGTAATCACATCATACTTAAAACTAGCAAATATAACATTGTTCTTACCTTGGTTGGAGCTGGATTTGGGATTTTTCTTGGATTTTTTTTCTTCTTTCCTCTTATCCCTCACATTCTCTCTTCCTTTGGCTGTCTAGTCTCTATTCTTTCTCAACTTAGGTAGATTTTTAAGTGTTAGAAGCATAAAAATGATGTTTATCTTCCCATAAGACTTTATATAGTTTTTATTTTCTTTTTCTTATATTTTATTCACTTGGAATTTTGGCAAAATCTCCATTCTCCACTTTTCCAAGCCTAGTTTAGCATCTTTTTTGGACATTTTTCTTTTTTTTTTTTTAATTTATTTATTGATGAGTTGGATAGTGAATCATCACATAACGATGACAATTTTTTTATTTATAAGAAAATTACCATTTCCAAACCTTAATTATTCTATTATTGTATAATAATATTTTTAATCACTAATTTAGATCCCTAATGTTATGTTTAATCATTTCTCCATCAATTTTCCCCAAGCTAAAATTTTCTGAAATTCCAGAAACCAAAGTCCATTGACTAAGCGCATAGCGTACCGATTTTGCTTAGGTATTTTCCATACTCAACTCCAACTTCATTTTTGAGTTTTATCACTTCTAATATCCTTATATTTGCCTAAATTTTCCAAATAAAATATAAAAATCTATTTCATATTTGGAATTTGCCGACAAACTCTAAATGTCTCTATTTTCATGCATGTATTCTTTTTAGGTTATTAGCTCTTAACTTCCTCTCTATTTCATTTGTTTTTATATTAAATCCATCTCCTTTAATACTTTTTTAATATTCTTTACCTTATTTCATATAATTATGGGCTCAATTTTTGAAATAATACCCATTTAGTACTTTGATTTTTCATAATTGCCATCTATATTATTTTGCTCTTAATATGATCACTTCCCTTGTAACCTCAATATTTACAGTAAACTCAAAATCGAGGTGTTACACACACACATATATAAACCAATTAATTATTTTTAATTAATTTGTCAATCCTATATAATAAAATAAATAAATAATTAAAATTGATGAAAAAATACAGGGTTTGACAGAAAAAAATTAGGATAAATTGGATTAATATTATTTGAGAAAAAATATTAAAGTGAAATAAATAAAGCTTTCATACTCAGACGTGGATGATAATTCAGGGAAATATCTAATTTATATTTGTTGTAGTTTCGCCCAAATATCAGTAGGAAACTTTTTCCCTCATTGCGTGTTAATTGTATTAACAATGACTGACTATACCTAGCGTATGCAACGGGAAGTTGTGCAATTGACCAAACTTAATTTCCTGAAATTGACTTAAGATAAATTGGATAAATAATCATTGTGATCATAAGCGCGTCACCAAAGCGTTCTAAATTAAGATATTAACGTCTAACTTTTTTTTTTTTGAAACTATATTAATGTCAAACTCAAGAAGTCCCGCTTTTTGATGTAAAATAAATAAATAAACAATAACTTTGAATTGTGAGCCCCAGTACTTAATTTTCAAGAACAAAGTAGGAAGATGAATGCCCAATTTCCTTAATTGCGTGTTAATTGTATTAGCATTGATTGACTACCTAGTACAGGCCAAGTCAATGCTCACTGCCCAAAAATGAAACTTAATTTCCTGGTTGACTTAAAAGGACTTATTCTTCAGCATATTCGTTATAATGGTAATTTATATTATGAACTTGAAATTATATAGGTTAAAATTTACTATTTTATTTAAAAAAAGTGTTAATATAACTTTAAATTATTTTAAAAAGCTCGATCTTTTTTCATCAAAGTAGCGTCTGGATCTTTTTTTTTTTAAATTACTTCAATTTTTTTGTTCTTTTTTGAAACTGTTTCTGTCATGTTCTTCTTCTTTTTTATATTTCTTTCATAATTTTCTTTTTTTGTGAATTTTTATACTGTTTGTGTGAATATTTTGATTTTTTTGAGTTTGATTACTTTGTATTTTTAGGTTTTATTTTAAGAGACACATATATTATTTGATAAATTGAAAAAAATTTAGATTTTCAAGTTAAAAAGTGCATATCAGTAGCTGGATCTACTATTCCTTTTTATATATGTCTCTTACTTGTTGAGCAATCTAATATGATATTATTAGGAATTGTCTTTTAATCAATCTCTTTGCTTTAAATTGTATTTGATTTGAGTTAATAAAGCTAGTTATTAATTAATAAAAAAAAAAGATAATTTAGTATTGATTTATAATCATGAATCAGACAATAAAAGATAAAAAATCTGTATGTGATATATGATGAATCTAAATTTTATATTTAATGAACCTAATAGTTATATGTGATCAACTTAAACTTTAAATATAATAAACTTTATAATTATATGTGAAATATTAAATAATAAAAATTTTAAATATGAGAAAAAATAAAATAAAATTATAGAATAATTAAATTATGAATATAGCAGTAAAAGATAATGAATCTGCATGTGATATATGATGAATCTATCTAATGAACCTGATAGTTATTTGTAATGAATCTAAACTTTAAATATAATAAATCTCATAATTATATGTGAAATATTAAATAATGAAAATTTTAAGTATGAAAAACGAATAAAATTAAATTATAGAATAATTAAATCATGAATCTGATAGTAAAAAATAATGAATTTACATATGATATATAATCAATCTAAACGTTATATCTAATGAACCTAAATGTTATATCTAATGAATCTAATAATTATATGTGATTAACCTAAACTTTAAATTTAATAAATCAGATAATTTAAAGTTGTAATATTAAATAATAAAAATTAAAAAAAATAAAAGCATGTTTTTAGTTTAATGAAACGGTGTGTTTTGAATCCAAATCTATCATGCAATGTAGATTTGAGTCCATGATATAACAACTATATTATAAAAGTTGTTTTCTTTTGTTATTTTGAGCATTGGAAAATGAAAAATATCTATTGCAAAGATGTTGGGTTTATGGTTAGTGATGATATTCTTTTGTCCATGGATATCACCCACAATAGCAACGATAATACCCAGTAATTGTCCTCGAACATGTGGGAATATTGATGTTCCTTACCCATTTGGAATCAAACATACCAATCCCAATTGTTCCATTAACAATTTTTTCACGCTTAGATGTAATTCCAGTCATAATCCACCTCGTCTGTATTTGGGAAATTTACATGTTCGCAATATCTCATTAGAGGAAGGCACCATCTCTTTAAGCGTCCGGAAAACGTACGACTGCTACAACAAGACCGGGTTGGCCGAAAATTCAAACAGCTGGGGGGTGGGGTTCGGAGATGGTCCGTTTAGATTATCTGAAACTCGTAACAAACTTACAGCTATTGGTTGTGATACCGTAGCTTTGATGACTGATGCAGAGGAGACTTTTACCAGCGGATGTGTATCCTTTTGTAAGGATAATATTACTCCTGAAGGTTCTTGCTTAGGTATTGGTTGCTGCCAAACAGCTATACCAAAGAGTCTTAAGACATTAAGCATAACTATTAGTAGCTGGGCTAATCATAGCAAAGTTTTGCCATTTAATCCATGTGGATTTGCCTTCTTGGCTGATAAAAGATCGTTCGATATTTCGGATTTTCGACTTTCTGATCAACCATATTCAAATGTAACAAAAGAGTATTCAACTTCAGATGTTGTAGTTGAATGGGTAGTGAGAGAGGAGACTTGCGAAGAAGCACAGTCAAGTTCAAATCTGAATGGATATGCTTGTGGTGATAATACTAAATGCACATACTCTGAAAATGGGAGAGGATATCGGTGCTTATGCAAAGAAGGATTCACAGGAAATCCTTATCTTCCACAAGGATGCCAAGGCAAGTTTTAATGTTTCTCTTCTTCTTCTCCTTCTTTGGATCTAAGAAGGTTGTGTAAATTACAGTAGTATTTACCAAATTTCGTAATTAATTAGTTTCGCAAAACTTCAATTAGATATTTTTTGGTCATTAGATTATAATTTTCATTCTAATAAGAGATTGCACTAAAATATTAATATGCAACTAAAAAAAAATATTTTACTGAAATAAATCACTTCTTATTTATCATTATTATTTTTAGACTTGTTTCATTGGGATGAGTTTTATATATATATATATGTTGACTAATAAATTAGTGAGTGTGCTCTATTAATATTTTCAATGTTATATCAGTATTTTAGCCACTGATTTCCTGTGAGTGACCCTACCATTAAAACAAAATCAAAATTTAGCAACTAAAAATGACAAATTTAAGTCATATGACCTTGTTAAAATGACTGTTATTATAAATATTATCTTGATTGGCAAGCGATATTGTGGATTCACTAATTTCAGCAAGTAAAAATATTATTAAATTTTAAAAAAACAAAAATATTTATTTATAATCTAATTAATAAAATGATAAAATAAACACACTTACCAACTATGTTAGCCTGACTGTAGATCCACCTCAAAAAAAAAAAAAAAAAAAAAGAAGATTTATGTGAGATTCATAATTTCTGATTCTCGTATTTATATAATGTGGAGCGATTATTCTTTTGTTTTGTGTCTAATAGATATAGATGAGTGCATGGAACCCCAGAAACACCCTTGCGAAGGCACCTGTCAGAACACATTTGGGAGTTACAAATGCCACTGCCTACTTGGAATGCATGGGGATGGTAAAATTGCTTGTCAGGGAATAGCCTTGGTCCCAGGTACAATGCTATATAACGAAAAGATATATATTTAAATTTCAAATATTCTTTTTTAGGTAGATGAAATAATTTTTATTTTGTTTCCAGTAGTTAAGTATTTTGTGTTTATTTTTTCTGTCAGTTCTAAAATCATATCCATATCCAAGTTAATAGTTTTTGTAGAAATTAGTGACTTCTCTATTTCATTTTTTACGCCGTCTATTGGTTTTTCCACATTTTAACCTTTTTACTGATTGGTTAAATCATTTTTCTCATCCTTCAATTTCTAAAACTAGATTTTATAGCCAAATTAAATACTTGCTTTTTTAGCAGGTTAAAACCATTTAATTTTACAACCATATTGTAGAAGTCTCAAACGATTTACTAGTTAATGTTATAATTTACTCCATCCATTCTAAAAAAAGTGATTAATAACTAAAAATTACCATTTTTAAAGTAATAATAATTTTGTTATAAATTGCCAAAAAGACCCCTATTAATTATAGTATAAATTTGAAAAATATTTCTCATACTTGAGAAATGGAATGATAAATTAACCATTTTACCATATATTTTTTTATTGAGTTGCTAAATGGCAACTTATTTATGAACAAAATTTACTTTTTAATAGCTACTTTTTTAAAAATGAAGGGAGTAACTTAAGGTGTTTTGTACGATCACTAGTTAATGTTTGTGAAAAAAAAAATATTTTTACAAAAAATATTGAAATTTGGAGTGAATTAAAGTTTTTCTTTCAAATGCATCAATTTTGATTCATGGAAAATTCTTACCTAAACTTTAACTTCATTGATTAGCTAGCCGTATACGCAAAAAACGGTGCAAAATAAAACAAAGAGATGCTAGAACAGTGGAACCAAAATTGTTTTGATCCAATATTAATTCACTCGAGTGTGTCAACTACTTCATAGAATTAGTCATTTTGTTTGCCCCTCTGTAATTATTGCAGTTATAGTTGGGGTGAGTGGATTGTTGGCACTACTCTTTGAGACTTGGTGGTTGTACAAGATTGTAATAAAAAGAAGGAAGATCAAACTCAAAAAGCATTTCTTTAAACGGAATGGTGGTTTATTGTTACAACAACAATCAAATTCAAGTGATGGTAGTGTTCAAAAAACAAAGGTTTTTACTTCAAAGGAGTTGGAAAAGGCCACTGATCGCTTTAATGAGAACAGAATACTTGGTCAGGGCGGTCAAGGCACAGTATACAAAGGAATGCTACCAGATGGAAGAATTGTTGCTGTGAAAAAATCCAAATTAGTAGATGAGGAAAAACTACAGGAATTTATTAATGAGGTTGTGGTTCTTTCAGAAATTAACCATAGAAATGTGGTGAAGCTGTTAGGATGTTGCTTGGAGACTGATGTTCCTCTGCTTGTTTATGAATTTATACCCAATGGTTCTCTTTTCCAATATCTCCATGACCAAAATGAGGAGGTTCAATTCTCATGGGAAATGCGATTGCGGATTGCCAGTGAAGCTGCAGGAGCGATTGCATATTTGCATTCTGCAGCTTCTATTCCAATTTATCACCGCGACATTAAGTCCTCAAATATACTCTTAGATGAGAAATACAGAGCAAAAGTATCAGATTTTGGAACTTCGAGATTCATTGCTATTGATCAAACTCATTTAACCATTGATGTGCAAGGTACTGCTGGTTACTTGGATCCAGAGTATTTTCGATCCAGTCAATTTACAGATAAGAGTGATGTTTATAGCTTTGGAGTTGTTCTTGTCGAGCTCCTAAGTGGGAAAAAAGCTATATTTTCTGGAAGTTCACAAGAAATGGTGAGTTTAGTCGCACATTTCAATCTCTTGATGGAACAGAATAGACTCTTTGACATTATTGACACTCGCATTATGGGGCATTGCCATGAACAAGAAATTACAGCACTCGCTAATCTTGCAAAAAAATGCTTGAATTTAGATGTAAGGAAACGACCTGGAATGAAACAAGTTGGAGTAACTTTAGAAGAGATTAGATCATCGCCAAGCGAGTTGAATGTTCAAGAAAACACTCAAGAGACTAATAAAAACATCCTTGCTCAAGCAAAAACCATGTGGGATTCTGCTTCTACCTCAGTTACTTGTGATTTTAACAATGGCAAAGTTAGGTCATTAGAAGTTGAACCTCTCATCTCCAACAAAACTTGGTGATTAAGAAGATGTTTGAAATTGGTGATGAACTTGTATCAAAGAATAAGTTTCATTTGGCATGTATTAAGATTCTATATATTCTTGGCAATTTCTGTTTTATTTTCCCCTTGTCAAATTTTTATTAATCATTATGATTGTATGTATGTAATGCATGATTATGGAATGGCAAAGTCTACAAGCAAAGAATGTTCAAATTTCTCTGTCCGCATAGGAAGCAAAAGCAAACAGGTTTTTTAACCAATTTAGGTGTTTTTTTATAAACTATTTCTCAATTTAGATTGTTTTTATATTAAATTCTCATTTTAAATTGTTTTTAAAATTATTTCTCAGTTTAAGTTAGTTTTTGCTGAGGTGGTGAGGATGGGTCTAGCCACTAGTGAAAATTGAAAAATAATGTAGGCTACTGGTGGTAGTAGCAGCTTGAGTTCTGACGACTGGTGAGAATAGTGGCTTGATTCTGACTGCTGGTTTGAGCAGTGGCCAAAGCGTACTTTTAATTTTTTTTTTCTCACTTTTCACTTTCGTTTCTTTTTTACTTTTAAATGCTCTCATTTTTTCACTTTGAATTGTATAGTATAATAATTATTTATGATATTATACTTATTTATATATAATAAATTGCTAATATTCTAATTAGACTATTATTTATTATATATTATAAAATTGTAATTAATTTATTCTATTATATATAATAATTATCAATTAAATAATTATATCAAATATAATTATTTAATAATATGCTTGGTAAATATATTGAATAATAATTTAATTTAATTATATTAATTATTTAAAATAGTAATAACTTCATGTAAAAATTTTAGAATGATAATAATTATATTAAATACTACCTATACATTCCAAATGAAACAAAATATTAAGAAAAAAAAAGTAGTAATCACATATTTTAATTACAATGATCAAATTTCAAGTGTCGCAGTTTCTATTTTTTCTAATATTTGAACGGAGACCCATTTATCATCTAATATTTCTGTGTGCATTGTTCATCTGAATGAAATGTAACTATTGTGTTTGTAGACCTTCGTCATTATTAACATTAGGATCACCATCACCATGATCATCAACAGAAGTAGCACCACTAATACTACCAAGATCATATGTATATTGGTAAAAATCTATGCCATTAAATTGTTATGACATCGAACTGTATCCTGGGAAATGAGCCCCTGATGAAAAGCTAGAGTCCTGAAATCACCAATTTGGTAACATTGCACCAAATAGTGTTTGAGGAAAGCATGAATCAAAAAGCTGTGTTTGTGGCATAAAAGGCATGGTAGGTGAAAAAGCTATGTTTGTGGCATAAAAGGCATGGTAGGTGAAGTCCATGGTGTAAATGCTCCAAATGATGAAAAATCTGATAAGCTCGGTGCAGAAGGCTATTATATGTACTGCGTCGCGTATGCAAATGCATTTGTATGAGATGACATTGGTGAAAATGGACCTCCAGTGAATGATGGACCAAGATCAAAGGTATAAGCGACATTTAGATGTTGTGGATGATGAAAAGAAGTAAGAGGTGGGAGAGGAGCAGTTGGAGTAGTGGTCATGATTGCATCTGCCCTATACCGCTGGCATCATTGATGTGCTTATTAAGCATTTGTATGAGAATCATCCCTATCTTCTTGTAGTAGTGGACGTAAAGAAGGTGCCAGCTGAGGAGCTATCATAGTGAACATGTGTCTATCCTTGCAAAGTGCTCCTTAGGATCTTTTAGTAAGCTCCTAGGTTGCTCAAGATTAGTGGACAACATGATGTGCTACAGCTCATCAAACTACACATAAAAAAAGTAAGTACTCAAATTGACTAAATATGGTAGTCATTAATTGATTATTTTCAAAACTAACATAATCAAGATAAGATGTAAGACTAACTAATGCTTTAACTACAACTCATTGATATGATATCCATCTTCTTATTACCATTTGACACCACTCAAGGTACTCTAAATGGTAATAAAGTGGTGCAACTGATGGTAGCCCTCCCATAATGTAATAGGCTTGATCGTTCTAAAGTTGAACCCATTTCGCATGTCACTCAGGCTAATTTTCATTTGTATGGTTGTGCAATACCACAAAGTGCAAAGCTTGAGTTTCAAGTGGAGCTTTGCATATTGGCTATTACAATCCAAATTGCTGAAAGACTCCATCCAGTTGGTGCCATTCAACTATATGAATGCATATCATAGGCATAAACGATCTCTAAATATCTTAACCTTGCAAGTAGGTAGGTGGAAGCTCCCTAAGTGTTTCCTCTTTGTATGACTCCCAAATGGACTTTAAAAATAAAATACTTCTAGATTAGAATAATTGTAATATAAGTTAAAAGACGATTAATAAACATGTTATAAAATACAATGAACCTCTTCAACCCGAGATACATCTATCCTATATCTGATTTTACAGATCTAATGGGAGAACATGTCTGTATAATTGGAAGCTGTTACCCACCTACAATATTTAAGGTAATTGCGTTAATTATGAATATTAAAATGTGTTAATTATGAATATTAAAAGTAAACATAAAATATCAGAAATAATAAGCCCATACCTTCATCCAAGAGGAGCATTGTATAATGGAGGAAATGTCACTATAGGTTCGAGGAATGGCAATCCATCCCATGCCCAAAGCTGCACGAGAAATAACACACCCCTATCTATACGGCAAAATGATTCTGGGATGCATTACATAGCTCTCTATATAAGAATGTCAAGCATGCACCTCCCTAACTATACTACCTTATCATCTTGATGTCCTCAAGATATGACAAGTAGACTAATAACACTCTACCATTACTCTTGCCAAAGAATGAAGTGCCTAAAATGAGGCATAAAATAAAAGAATGCATATGAAAATGTATTGTAGCCTCATCAGCATCAATAGGCATCGCATTAAAATTATTATTGAACTAAGATACTTTCAATGAAGATCCCCTAAGATCTGCATCATTAGGTCTAAGGCTCAAGAGTCCATCACATAAGTCTACCTATAGACAAGCTATATGCCCAATAAGTGGTAGATGATGTGCTGAATATTTACCTTAATAAATTATGATTTTTCCCTTACATTTGAAGTAGTTTTGCTTAATTATTGGTTGAAATCCCTTAAAATCCCATTAATTCTCTTATTGAATGATTCTAATAAGTTTTTATAGAAATTGGTGTTTTAGAGCTGAATTGGAGCAAGGATGAAGTAATTTCAGGAAGCACAAGCTTGCATACACATAATGCACAGGCTCACTGCAGGCTCTTGTCTCTAGCCTAGATAGTATGGGGTTGTGCACCGCAGAACGCACAACCCTGTACGCCAGTGATAGTTGTACAGAATTTAAAATGCCACTTGGATTTAATATGAAGATAGAGAACTGAATTAGAGGAACAGACCAGAAAAAAAAAAAAAAAAGGGAGACAGTTTTGGAAACAAAAAAGAAAAGACCCATTTCTAAAGTTGAAAAAGGAGAAGAACAAAAATTACAGCAGAAAAAGGAGAGATTGAGCAGAATTCTTTCTAGGTTTTCTTGAAGTTTTTCACGATTTTGGAAGGAGAAGGGAGAGAATGCCAGCTTTTTGGATTATTTAGAGCTTCTTTCTAAACCTATTTCCTTTCATTTTTCTTGAATTAAACATATTATTTTATTTGATTTATTCAATTAATTGTTTTATTCTTCCAAACATGAGTAGCTAGATTTATTTGTCTAGGGTTTAGATGGATATTGATTGATTTCTATTGGAATTCATATATACTTTGTTCTTATTCTTATTGATTGGAATTATATTATTTCCTTTGGGCTTTATGAATGTGAATGATTGGCCACCATTTTCATTATCTAAGATGCTATATGATGGAGCGAAAGTGAAAATATAGTGTTAGTTAGGAAATAAACTTAGGAAATTACTTCATAGACATGTGGGTATGCTTAGGTGGTGTTAATTTTATACTTTCTTTTGGTCTTAATGAACTTAGTCTAATTTCTTGCAACCATGACAGTAGGTGTAAGATTAGTATTAGTTATTAGTAATTTACCTCGATAGAGGACTTTGTTTAGGTTAGAGAAAGTCACCTTTGATTCCAATTAATTTGAATGATTACATAAGTATATATGAACCAATAGTGTTGAAATCAATTGAAGTCTAAACCCTAGGTTGTTTTGTTATTAAATTAAATCAATTCCTAAATTTCTTATTTGTTTGATTTTTAATATTTTGATAAAATTCCAAAAATTACTATTTGATTAAATATTAGAAAGTTTATAAATTTGGTAGTCAAAGTTCATTTCTTTGTGGGATCGACAATCCTTTATTCTATAAAACTATTGCTACAATTGACCCATGCACTTGCGGTGAGAAAATACCAAACAGTAGACCATCAATGGGAAGTCCTACTTAGATAGCAACATCCTGTAATGTGATGGTGCAGTTTCAGTCTGGAAGATGAAAATTATGAGTTTTGAGTCTCCATCTCTCTATTAGTGCAATAATCAAATGGTGATCTAACTTAAAATAATCTAATTCAACTAGTCCATAGAATCCTTTACCATGGAGTATTTCTAAAATGCGAGGATTTCCATTGGCACTATGGATTGCTCTCTCATTTTGCCTCCTATTAGTATACCCGATAATATATTTATACAATCTAAGAAGTCTATTTATTTTTATTTCATTTTTATTAAGCCCAAATTTAATTTAATTAAGTTGGTTTCTATATTATTAGGCTGCTTATATTGTATATTAAGTCCAAGACCTATTTGTAATAATTTATTTTCATGTTTTTATTAGTTTTAGGCCTTTTTTGTATTAGCCTAAGGTCTAATCCGAATTTTAGTTCAATTTCTATTTTAGAAGCTTGTTTTTCATATCTAGGAAGGATTCCTATTGAATTCCTTAATTAGGAAGAATTCCTAGCTTAATTAAGAAATCTAGAATAATTGTGAATGCTTATATAAACTCAAGTTTTGCTATGAATTTTGACAGTTAGAGTTATTTAATTAATATAATTCCTTTGAGTTTTCTCTCAAGTTTAATTCTTATTTGAATATCTTGAACTTATCAAAAAAAAAAAAAAAAAAGAACTCTTTTGTGGCATTCAAACTTATCAAAGGTTCATACCTTTATGGCATTCCAAATCAAATTATATCAAGGTATCTAACCACATGTTGGTTTCATATCAAGGTCTCTAGTTTCGAATATGATTTCTCTTTCTTAGGAGTCACTTCTAAACATATTGTTGTTGGGTCTCAAGGCAGGTCGCTTGGAGTTTATATCAGTTTTGTATTAGAGTTTTGGCTCTAAATCAAGTTTGCATATCCTATTCATTATTTGTGTCTCATTTTCTTTGTTTTTGTTTTTTTTTTTTGTTTTTTTTTTTTTTTGTTGTTTCTGCATCTTTGCACTTGATTCCTTTTTGTGGCTTAAAAGGTTGAGGAAATAATTTACTATCCCATCAAGTTATTTGTGAATTTGATTGGGTGGATGCCAATGTTATACAAATCAACCATGATATGGAAGATAATCTTGAAGAAGACTTAATACATTTAGAACTGGAAAGTGAAGAGACATCATTAAAGGTAGAAGAAGTTGATATTCATGAAAAAATTCTCTCACTTGAAGCTCCTTAAGAGATCTTGAATGAAGAAAAAGCAGTGATTCCATTAGAAGTTCAAGAAAAAGAAAAAAAAAGGAGATTGACATTGTTTTTCAAGAGACTAAAGATGTTTTTAATATAATGTGGATTGTGTTTTGCCTAATCATTTCTTTGATATTTTTCTAACTAATTTTCCCAAGTTCTTCAAATGGAAAAATTCTTCAAGGAAGAAAGATGGCAAGTTTGTGCATTATTCCTATTACCTCATCACTTCAGAACTTAAGGTTGAGTTTTCTCTAACAAGGGGGAATGATATGATCCAAGAAGTCTATTTATTTTTATTTCATTTTTATTAAGCACCAAATTTAATTTAATTAAGTTAGTTTCCATGTTATTGGGCTGCTCATATTATATATTAAGTCCAAGAACTATTTGTAATAGTTTATTTTCATGTTTTTATTAGTTTTGGGCCTTTTTGTATTAGCCTAAGGTCCAATTTGAATTTTAGTTTATTTTCTATTTTAGAAGTTTGTTTTTCTTATCTATGAGGGATTCCTATTGAATTCCTTGATTAGGCAGAATTCCTAGCTTAATTTAGAAGTCTAGAATAGTTTTGAGTGCTTATTTAAACTCAAGTTTTACTATGTATTTTGATAGTTAGAGATATTTTATTAATATAATTTCTTTGAGTTTTATCTCAAGTTTAATTCTTATTTGAATCTCTTGAACTTATATAAAGAATTTTCTTTTGTGGCATTCGAACTTATCAAAAGTTCATACCTTTGTGGAGTTCAAAATCAAATTATATCAACGTGCCTAACCATAAGTTGGTTTCATGTTAAGATTTCTAGTTTCGAATATGATTTGGCTTTACTAGAAGTCGCTTCTAAGCATATTGTTGTTGGGTCTTAAGATAGGTTGCTTGGGGTTTCCACCATATATATTGCACTTTTATCAATATCAAAAATATTACTTTGTATTTAATTGTGTAAAATTAAAATTTAACACATATCTCGTTAAACCATATATTAAAGATTTATGCTTAGCCTGTAGATATAGTAAAGATGGATCATATGGGCCATGTGCTAAGAACTAGCGTGGGTGTCGACTAGTAGATATCTACACTCATATAATATTGTGAACCCTCAAATTTGTACCCTTGGAATTCAACTGCAGCTTGACACTTGTTAAGATTAGTGCGCTACACAAAGCTAGTACGGCGGTCCTGCTAGCCGGTTAGCGGCAGGGTTCAAGGGGGCAACGTCTCGTTGAAAAATAAATTTTCTGAATCTTTCATCTCCAGTTGACTGCTTTTCAGTTATGAACCCATATAATTAAACTAGACTCAAATCGGATCATAAATATACTAAAACTGACCAAAACAGTGTGAAACCAAGTCATATCAGCTCCAGTGATGCGCCAGGCGTGCCACCAAGTCAGGCAGCATGCCCATTGTGCCAATAGCATGGGCGGCACACTTAGCGTGCTGGCTAAGCATGAAATCAGTACCGCCAAACCAACTGGTGTGCCATCTGCTCTATAAATAGAGCTTCCATTTCAGCTCTTTGGGATAAATTTTTTAGGCAAATTTGGAGGAGCAAACTCACCTATAAGCTGTTTTTTTTTTTATGCTAAAATTCTGGTAAAATTAAAATCAAAATTAATGCTAAAATCTGTCATTCTAAATTCTTTTAATTATTATTCTATTTTGCTAATCTTTTCTGCGTGAGGTTCAACTTCAAGGTTCCCTAATCTAAGGTGGAGCTTAGATCTAGAGTTAAGCTCGCCCCATTCATCCAAAGGTCAAGGAAAACCAAGGTAAATTCCTTTTCTTTTTTCCATTTCTAAAATTCCAAATTCATATCTAGAATTCTCTCTATTCTATCTTTCTTTAGGTCTAAAGCAGAAAACATCTAAAATTTATTAATAAACAAACCAGCATTTTTTCCAAAACCCCTCCTTTGCAAGAAGAAAGAACTGCATGGGGTTTGATTCCTATTCAATAGGATACGTAGGTTACCATTCTGTAAGGCATCAACTCTAAAATCTTTTTAATAACATCTTCCCCTTTTACTTTGATTTATTTTTATTCATGCTTTATTTATGATTCTATATTAATCTAGTTAAAGAATGTGTATTTCCTAATACCCATAAGGGCTAGAGGAAAGATCCTCTTTATTTCACTCATTTTGGTTTTGTAATAATTAAGTAGGATTTATTTTTGCTTATTTATTTACAACTGTCATTTCATTTTACCATCTATAATTGTTTCATTCATCATTTTACTTCTGTTTATGCATAGACTAAAATTACCTTTTTTAAGAATTATTTTGCAACTTTTAGCCAAACATTTGTTTAAATACCAAAATCTGATTCCCAAACCCTATTTGGTCACTCGTGGATTAGTGCTTTTCCATTAGGATAAATCAAACATTTTGGAGTCAATCATTTTAGGTTTTTCTTTAATTTTTCCAATTAAAATAAATAAATTAAAGTAGCGACTCTTTTTCACAAACAACAAATAGCTATGAACCCTCAATTTTACACCCTCAGCATCCAACTGCAGCCTTAGCATTTGTTAAATTTAACACATTACGCGAAGCTGTTACCAAACATCTAAATTTTCTAAACTCTATAACAACAGCCAATCTCTAAAAAAAAAAAAGAGAGAGAGAGAGAGAGAGAGAGAGAGAGAGAGGAATCTCGGGAAGCATGCCATGCCATGTGGCGTGCCGCAAGAAGGCGTGCGGCATCGTGTCAGATCTGTGCTGTGCCACATGGCCTTTTTGTAGCACACCACAAAGGCCTGACGCGGCGCCGCACAGGCCTGGTGTGGCACCACGCCAGATCATGGGTTTTATGTCTCCAGTGGGCTCCACGCGCGTAAAATGACTTTTCTACTCTTTTTTATCCATTTTTAGCCTTTTTTTGACCCTATTCTCATGGTCTTTTCACATTTTCATTACCTAAACTAACCTCAACCCCGTTTTCCTATAAATACCCCCCTCCACTTCTCATTCCAACACATCTTTTGAATTAGTATTGATGGCTATCTACTAATTCCTCTCTTCTTCTCCATCCAACCACTCTCTAATTAATTAATTAATCTTTTTAATTAATTAATTATCTCACCCTAACCAAGTTAATTAATCTTTTTAATTAACTAAAACTCTTTGTTCAAAATTAAAATTAATTAATTAATTAATCTTTTTAATTAATTGATTAATCACTTTTTTTCAAAATCAAATTAATCATTTTTCTTAATCCAGTTTTCATCCAAATTAATTAATTAATCCTTTTAATTAATTAATCACCTTTTTCCAAAATCAAATTAATCCTTTTTCTTAATCCACTTTTCATCCAAATTAATTAATTAATCTTTTTAACTAATTAATCCTTCTATTCTTTTTATCATATTAATTAGTTAATTAATCTTTTTAATTAATTAATTAATCTCTCAATCAATCCAATCACTTGGTCTCGATAAAATGAAATTTCATTCCGGTAAAGCCCTTCACCCACCAAAAGTCAAGGTGTCAGCCTTTTCCTCTCAAATTTAAATCAAATCAATTAATCTGATCAACCCCTAAACCCCTCCACTTAATCAGGGAATGAACTACGTGGGTTTTAATCTCCATTCAATGGGGTACGTAGGCATATTTGGAATCTAAATCCAAACCTCAAATCCAAATCTCTATCAACGTCTTTTCGCTTTTTTTTTTAATTAATTTGTGAATGTTTTATTGTTACCATGCATTCATGTTTTCCCATATTCATGCATTTTCTTTAAAATCATCTTATAAATGTCATTCATAAAATCCAATTTTCAAGTCAAATTAAACTTAAGAGCCAAATTTTGATTATTTAAAACCAAAAACCTAGTCCCCGAGCTCAATTTGGTTCGAGGCTAGTGATTTTATCCATGGACAAATTATTTAAAAATTAATGAATTGGAGTCAACCGGGTTTTTTCTTAATTTTCCCATTTAAAAATAATTTAGGGTGGTAACTCACAAAAATCATTTTTCAAAATCAACTGATCCAAACCCGAGAGTTCCATCGTTAGTCTAAACCCGAATGAGCATCCCGATTCCCTCTAGCAGACCAGGCTGGTGCTCAGGTGAGGCCTCATGATAGCAAAACTCAATTTTCTGAACTCATAGCAACTTCCAATTATGGAGTTTCTCCCGAAAAATATTTCGATTCCCCTCAATAGATCGGACTGATGCTCGGGCGAAGCCTCACAAATATATTTTATTAATTAACTGGACTAATGAGGCTATAAAAATTTAAGAACTTAATCTACCAATTTTTAAAAATTTAGAAGTTTTAATTAAATTATATGAATTAGATGGTTTTAATATAGCTACATTGATTATTAATTATTTTTCTTAACAAAATAATTGTGGGAAAAATGAAAATATATTATCATCGTACTAGAAATGAAAATAATTTGAATGTGGACATATTAATTACAATGAATGCACAATACATATTCAGTTTTGACCACATGTTCTAGAATTATGACCAATTTGGCCAAATTTGTTACAAAATAAGCTTCCTTTTGGATCTTAGAATTTTTCCAATCCATCACGGTGTCAGTCAGATATGATTTTGGTTGGCCTTTTCTTTGCTTCAATTCTAGATTTAGCATCATGGGTAACTCATTCCACTCCGGCCAATAGTCTTGCTCATGAAGTGGTATGAATTCAGCAAACCAACACTTTAGTGTATTTCACAGAGCAAAATATGATGCAATGTAAATCCGATAATTCAAATTGGCAACCATACAAGCTACAATGGCATGTGAATATAGTATTCTGTTTTGTTGAAACTTCCTACAGGCACATGTTTGATCTACAAGATTGACCACTTGAGTATGGCCTCCCTTATTGGTAGCATGATTTCTCACAATCAATATGAAGAAACAACTGTATTTTTATTAAACACTTTCACTTGATGGCCATTAGCCTTATCAATTCGATGATTCAATATCTTGATGCGAAAAGGTGTGTAAATGTAATTTTCTGCAAGTTGAGCAAGATAGTTTGACTGTTGTTGTTCAAATTTATCAATTAATTTTAAGAATAACCTATACATCATTGTAGTAATAGGAATTGCTCTTAATTCTTTGATTGATGAATTTATCGATTCAGCATAATTTGTTGTCATAACATCATGTCGAAGTCCACAATCATGTGCAAGTGCTCATTTGTTTTTAGGTTTTTTTTTTTTTTTTTTTTTTTAAGACAATCATAGGTATCTTTATGCCCTTCTTCTATTTTTCTCATGTTCCTATTGAATTTTCTAATTTGCAGCTCAGGACCAAAATGACAGGTATAACTACTGGTGTTACTTAATAATTTGTGACAAATAATAAATTATACAAATGATCATTGAATTTCAAATGAAAAGTCACATACCTGTTTGTTCCACTAGTTTCTTCATAGGAGAAATCTTGAATGTGGTATTATTGTTGCTTGCAATATATCATATGCAATATCAATATGGATTATGATACCATAGGTATTGATTCATTACATGTTTTTATTCCGATGTGTCTATCTGAAATGACACATACATCACTCCTATTAGGACATATATATAACTTCACATTTTTCATGAAGTATTCCTAATTATCCTTGTTTTTGTTCTTAACTAGTTCAAACACAACAGGTAGAATTGCATTATCACCATATGCAGCTTCAACCATCAGTAATACACTCTTATATTTATAAGAATGTTCCATAAAAAAAAAAATGCTTTTAAAAAATTTGAAGCCTTTATTATAGGGTTTGTAGGCCCATAACATTCTTTTGAACTATTGAATGCCAAGAATAAATCGATTATTCACTATATGCTCTTTGATATCAATATTCAGCACTGAACCTATATTTATGGTGACAGCAGCATGCATGAATAATACTGGCCATTGATTGCTGCTTCAACAACCACACTTTCTTATAGGTAGCTTGGATGCTAAATTGATCACACATATTTGCAATTAAAGTCTTCACCTTGATATCAGGTTGCTCTACCAACATACTCTGAATGTAACCTAATATTAAGACTAAGTCGCAATTTTTGTGAGCTTGTGATTTTGTAAGATCACTACATGCGTGAGGACCATTATATTTAGTAATCTCCTAGAACAAACTATACTTCTTTGTAGTAGCACACAATCTCCATGGGCAATCATTTCTGCTATTGCAAATTAGTATAATAAAATTTTCTTTTGTATCTAAACTGCAAAACTCACGACGTACTCGCATTGAATATATTTTTGTTACTGCTTTTACAGCATCCGTAGATTCAGATATCATGCCCCTATAGAGCTTTTTTAAAGAGTCCCATAAAACGATACTATTTGTTGACAGTTGATTTGATTCCCTTGGAACAATGCTTGTAGTCAGAAAAGTAGTTTTACTAACATTTACAGTTCTGTGCAAACTACTTTCGACCCTATCATGAAAATTCATCCAATCATTATCATCATTTTCATTACCAACGTCATAAATTGTTCCTCATCATCACTACTTTCAGTATTATCACTACAATTGTCTTCTTCCTCTTCTAATTCATCATTTTCCTGCTCTACATCACCTATGCCATCTTTATCACCCATGCCATCTTTATCACCCATCTCTTCAATTTCATCCTCCCTACCATGACTATACCCACCTATCTCAAAATTTGAATGAGTAGATGGTTTTGTTCTTCATGTAGTTATATGGTAGAATTACCCTTATTAAATTCAACAAACAACTCGATCAAATGCAAGCTTGGAAATTGACTAACAATCTCCAACATATTTGTCACATCAGAATTCTCCAAAATTTCCAGTATAAAAAATATCAAGCCTCTAATAGGATTAAATATTGGAGCTTTATATATGATTTTGTTGATAACTACATTGCTATTGAGGTTCAAAGCTATTTTTATCTTATATAATATGACTTCTATATTTAACTCTTCATCAAGGCTAACAATTTGTAAGTGTCCATTTGTGTAACTGGTACCAATTTGAGAATAAGTAATATTACCGCCCTAGAAAATTTGAAGAAATGGAACAAGTCTCATAGTCATAGTAATTTGGTTGAACTACATATTCTAGTTTTACAATTAAACTAATTCTAAAACAATGATTAACATAGAACTATTTTCATAAATCAACATCATTATTGAATTATAATAGCTGATTCTAAATTACGATTTAATGTGTGGGCTTCAAGTTTTAGCAATTAGTGAAAAATAATTTTATATCTAAATAGCACCATTGGAGACAATTCCCAAGAAAGGATGGATGGATCATAGTTTGGTCCCACGTAAAACTCAATCTCCTTAGACAGAATTTCTGAAAAAAAATTCCCAAGAAAGACTAGAGGTGTCACAAATAGCTCACACTTAAAACTCGATCTCTTTATACAAAATTTCTAAATTATGATTGTTTAGAATGTGCAAAAATACTAATACAGGTTAATGATTATGTTTTGTATAAAATACTATTAGTTGTTATTAATTAAATACTAGTCATTGTTATTAATATTATTTTTTTTCTTGTTATTTTAATTTTTTGATCTAGCATAACATAATATATTTTTCGTGTTTACTAAATTAAATATAATGATAAATAAATCTTATATATAATTTCATAATTTACTTCTAAATACTAAATTTAAAAAAAAAAAAGTTATTTTTTTCAATGCTATTTCATGGATATAGAAGTAAATGTCAATATGAACAGAAATGAAATATAGTTATTTTTAATGCAATAATAATAATAATAAATCAATATCATTTTATTATTACTATGCTTATTATTATTGTTATTCTTATGTATGTTATTATTATTAAACATAATTTTTTTTTATCATTCATAAAATATAGTTATTAATTACTGTAGTTTTTTTTTAGTGAAATTTTATTACTTATTATGAATAGTATTATTTTTTTATTGTTATTTTCTTTATTACTGTAAACTTTAAAAAATCAAACAAATCATTTAGAAAATATTATCAATTACTAAAAAAATAACCAAATAACATACTTTCATTATTATACAAATTAAATATTAACGAAATATTTAATAATTACAAAAATACTTTACTATTATTATTATTATTATTATGGAAAAATTATTTTTCATTTACGACTTTTTTTAAGTTATAATACTAAAAATAATATTAAACAACCTTTTAATTTAATATTAACAAATAATAATAACATTTTAATGTGCCTAAGAATTAATATCATACTAAAATTACATAGACATATTAACCAAAAAATAATAGCATAAAAATGATAACATATAAATTATTATATATCTCCTATAATTTATTATTAAAAATATACTAAATATTAAAAATTATAAATATACATAACTAAGTATTATTAACATACTAATAAAATTAATTAATAAAACTAACCTTAGTTTCCAGCAAAGTATTTCATAATATAATTTTTTTTTCCTGAAAAATGGAAGAAAAAAAATGTTGTTAGTGGGTTCATGAATACACAAATAAATCAAAATACTGGCAAACAATATTACTCCCTAAAAATAATAGTGAACATAATAACTAGTAAACTATATTATTATGAATAATAATAATAATAATAATAATAATAATAATAATAATAATAATAATAATAATAATAATAATAATAATAAATATGTATTAAAGTTCGAATATTATATTATTAGCAAAATTATATTATTATTAGTATTAATATTATTTTGCATATTTTTATTTTAAACATTTTAACATAATAATAAAAAAATAACATTTTAATATAATTAACCAGTATTAACAAACAAAAAATATACAAAAAATAATAACATACAAATTTTAACATACAAAATAAAAGCACACAAATAATTATTTCATTAAATAACAACATAATAAAAATTTAAAACTATTAACATATTAATAAAATTCATTAAAAAATTACCTTAATTAAAATAAGCAGAATTACCTCCACCAAATTAGCTTCAACAAATTATCTAACAATTTTTTGAAAAAAAAAAATGAAAAGCTCAATGAAAGAAAGAATGAGAAATGTGATGCCTGAATGTTTATGAGAAAATGAATTGGCGAGAGGGAGAGGCTATGTATTTAAGGACCGATTGTGGGGTTGAGTAAATGTTTTGCCTTATTTTGTGATAGTTTTAATTATTTAGTTTTTAGTTTAATTTAGGATTTTTATGTTTGTTTTAATGTTATTTTGCTAGTTGTATGTTGTGTTTTGTCTTTGTGTAGAATTTACTGAAAATGGTGGATTTTTGGTAAAATTAGGATCAAAACAATGTAGGATTTGGGGCTATGTGTTTTAGATTCAAATAGAGGCATGTTCAACTCAAACATAGGCATGTTCAATTCAAACAGAGGCATGTTTCATGGCTAAACAAGAGCAAGTTCTTCATAAATAAGGTCGTGTCTTACTTGTTATAAAAACAACCTTTAGTCGTCAAATTGAGAAGGGTGTAAAAAAGGAGATTTTGGAATAGAGTCGAGAAACCAGTTTTATTTTCTCATGAATTTACTTAAATATTCAACTGAGATTTTTTTTAGTTAATCTTGATCAACACTTAGTTATGGGAATGATATCAATTTAGCTTGAGATTAATTTATTTAAGTGATTGGAATCAGATTTGCGAAAACCCTACCTCTAACTAGTATAGTATTCTCAATTCTATTTCAATTTCATTTTAATTCAATTAAATCTATTGTTCTTAATTGTTTTTGCATGAGAATGATGATGATTGAGACTAATTCTTTAATGGAATTGATTGTTGAAAAATTAATTATGAGTTGAGTTATTCTTGTTAAGGGTGAGGATGATTCCTTTTAAATGAATGTATTAGGGCTAATTATTTATTAAATTATTTTGCATATTGCTTTAATTAGAAATCAATTATTTGGCCAACCATTAATGAATCTAAGGTAGTGAATGAGGTTAAGAAAAGATTTCAATACTTGACTGAAATTCAATTCGGGATTAGGTAGGAATTAGAAATGTATTACCTAATTAACCATTGATGATTAATTTAATTGATTTTATTTAGGCTAGAATATAAGAATATGAGAGTTATTGTACTCTAGTCTTAATTTAGTTTATTTAAATTAATTATTCAATTCAGCAGAATAAATTTATCTTAACAATTAGCCCATCATAGAAGTTTAATTGGATGAATATGAACCCTAGACCCTTCAGTTGATTATAGAACTTGAATTTATTTGCTTAATTTAATTAGATTGCTTGCTTTCTAAATTTAATGATCACCATTCTAAATTTGATTAGAGTGTTTGGGTTTGTTCTTATTATTCTATTTAATTTGTCCATTATCACACAACTCTTACACAATCTTCCTTGAGAAATGACCTTGGGATGTCATACTAGTATTAAAATAGCCCCGTGCACTTGTAAGTAACTGCCATAGTCTAGGTTAATTAGAGCTATTTTAGGCACAATCAGTGTCACAGCCCGACTTAGGGAACTATGACAATCGTAGGACATGGGAAGACATAAGGTCACCCACACCTGTATAATACTTAGCTTCTGTAAAATTACTTATCAAATACCCATATCTTATTCAATTAAATAATAACTTATAAAATTTGTGGAATAGGCCCATAAACTTCTTACATCTTAAAAACAGTTCTTATAAACCAAAGTTAAAGGAAAACATTTGAAAATAACTCAACAAAATAAAAGTCTAAATAATCCCAAACTTAAAACCACAAAACATCAAATTTCCAATCGATTCTCAAGTACTTCGCTTATTACCCTTAGCACTAAACCGAAGTTCACCATACAAATGGATAAAGAGAACTATACTATCTTCTAGGCAAAGCAACCACTCAAGTGGAGGAACAGACTTGAGTTAGTTACCTTGATCAATCTTGCCATCCTAAAATATATAAACATAGAAAAGGGTGAGTAGAAGACTTAGTGAGAGTAGATGCGTGCATAGGGTATGTGAGAAAATAAACATAGGCTCAATAATATAGCTTGGTTGTAAAAATGGGGAATAAGCAATAGGGTAGCAAAAATGACTTATAACTTATATTAACTTAGGAGTAGGGCTTATTGCCTTTTCTACTCAACTTATAGCATAAGATTTATAAGGTCCTACGGCTAGCAATATTGGATCCCTACTAGCTGAGGTCTAGATACTTTGTCCTATCCATTGGCATATCTTGTGCACAAGTCCAATGTTCACCCATATTGAGAAGGGGTGTTTCTGCATGTTTGAAAAATAAACAATAACGTATACATAGCAAAAGTTTAACTTATATTAGGACTCTTATGAAAGAGTCCTACTTAGCTTGAAAGACTTGGTTTAAGGTTCACAACGTCATTACATGTCATAATATAGCTTAATATGAGTTTTGGGTTCAAACAATCAACTTAAGAAAAAGTCATACTTAAGGTGAGACTCTTGAGCAAACATAGCTTATGAAACTAAAATCAATCAATGGGCATGCAATCATGAAGGAAATCATTTAATCTCAAAGAAATCATTTCATATTTACAAAGAAATAAGAGTGTGCATTACAACTCACCTCAAACTCCTGTACTCCTAATTAACCGAGTTAAGTGAACTGCAGGACTCGAACCTCTTTAACCTCTATAATATAAATCAGATAGTTCTTATTTAATTCATATATTCAATAACTTATCATGTTTATGCATATTCTTGCTTAACTAGTTAACTTGAACTAGGACTCCTACTCCCACTATGAATCTTTGGTCAAACAAGATCAACCTTTAATATTTTTCCTTATTTTGACTTTTAATCTTGATGATTAATGTTTTAATATTATTTTAATTTGTTTATAATATGTTTTAATTCATCTTAGGTCATGGTCAAACTTTTGACTTTGACTTCTTAAGGTCAACCCTATACTAAAGGTACCCCATAATGGAAGTCTTAATATTTGACTTGTTCATACTAATTGACTTCATAAATTCTTAATTTATTTATTTAATTTTATAATTATATCCTTAATTTGATGTTTATATTTAATTTAATTAGAAACCCAATTCTTAGGTCTAGAATATTAATTAAAAAAAATAAACCCTAATGCATTTAACCCATTAGCAGCCGCCCCCTTCATTCTTAATTGTTGTTCATGCCACCCATTCTCCAAAAGAAAAGAAAAAAAAAAAAACTTCCTTCTTCTCTTCTCTCTCAAAGAAATTCCAAGACTTAACAACAAGAATCAAGGTTTTTGCAAGGTAAAGTTCCTCTATATTAAATTTTGTTAAATTTTATGAGCTAAATATGGCAGTAACTGTTTGAAAAAATATATTGTGCAGCCTTGGAAGGAGATAGAAGTTTTACTTTTGAATTAAGGTAAAAAACAATTCATTCTCAATTTATGTTACAACAATTAAAATTGTATACCTATGGTTGATTTGCTCTCATGAATTGGGGTGAAAAGAAAAAAAATATATATGAATCAAGGCTGCCATATTTTCGGACAGCCATAAAATTATGGAAAAAAAATAAATATATGTTTTAATTAAGTTGTTATCATTATCAAGATTAGGTATAAGTATAGAAAAGAAAACTATTAAGTAAACTAATTAATTAGGTAAAGAAATTAATTAAACTATTAGTGTTCATATGAATGTTAGTTACAAAAAATAAAAGAAAAGACATTACTGCACATGGTGGATTTGGTACAATAATGTTAGAGGTGAGTTTTCGTTTGGTAGGATTATAATTAAAAACATGAGTAGGCAGCACTTTTGACAAATTAATTAGGCAAAATATATGAGATATTCATGAACAATTTAAAATTAGGGACTTTCCAATTAAAGTTAACTAAGCATAGTTTTAATTAAAATTATGTAATTAAATAAATTAATTAAATAATTAAGTAATAAAATTTGAAATTGATAATAAGAAAACAAGCAATCGAAGGATGGGTGAGTTGAAATCTTTTGAGGGGTAAACTCTAGAGCAAATCAACCATAGGTATACAATTTTAATTATTGTAATATAAATTGAGAATGAATTGTTTCTTACCTTAATTCACAAGTAAAACTTCTATCTCCTTCCAAGGCTGCACAATATATTTTTCCCAAACAGTTACTGCCATATTCAGCTCATAAAATTTAACAAAATTTAATGTTGAGGAACTTTACCTTACGAAAACCTTGATTCCTTGTTGTTAAGTCTTGGAATTTCTTTGAGTGAGAAGAGAAGAAGGAAGTTTTTTTTTTTTTTTTTTTTCTTTTGGAGAATAAGTGGCATGAACAGCAATTGAGAATGGGGGGGTCTGTCTGGCTGGTGCCACTATACAATGTGAAAGCAAATCATTGGGACCACTGCTTGCTATATATTTTGTCCATTAAGGTAGTACTGAGGGAGTGATTCCAATATCTCATCATCATCTGGCTGCCAAATCATCTACATGAAATATTGACGTATATTACACATTTTAACAATCAAAAATAATTTTCAGTAAATGCATATTCAATTTAGTAAATCATTAATAATTTCAAACTTTAATAAAAATATAATAATAATTTAAAATATGTAATCATATACTTGTGACTAATACAGACTTTTCATATAGCGTAAACAATTTTAAATTTAATAAATAAATAAAATAAAAACTCTAATTTTATATTAATTTATATATTACTAAAATTATACTATTAATTTTAAAAATAATATATATATCCAAGAGATTAAAAAAAATTAACACTTGGTAAGAAAATAACTAATTCTTGTTTTATTTGTTGTAGATATATTATCAAGTTAAAAGAACAAATTAATTAGTTTGATTATTTAACAAATTTTTACTTTTTTTTTCAGAATAAATTTTTCTTATTATTAATAGCCAAAAAATAAAATAAAATAAAACTCTGCCATTATCAAATCTCAAATAACAAATTTTTGTTGTTTCTCATCGGATTTCAGGTTAGTGTAATAATTTTTTTTTAACCTGTTAATTAGTTTTTTAAGGAATTAAATCTTTTTTTAATATACCAATTTTTTCAATATGCTAATTTTAATTTTCAGATTTTTTTTAATCTAGTTTTTCAATCTACTGTTTTTTTTTTCTGATTATAGAAATTTTTTTTAAAAAATTAAACCTTTTTTTTATATTATCTTATTTTGTTACTATATAACTTATTATATAGTGATAGAATGATATTTATTGTGACAAAATATTTTTTTTTGATAAATAATTGATCACAATAAATTAGTTTTTGTCACAAAGTCATTTTGTCACAATATGTTATATTTTATCGTGATGAAATTCTATTTTGTTGCAATAGATTTATTAGGACAAATTTATTGTAATCAACCCGGTGATAAGCTAAATTCATCATAAAAAATATATTATCACAAAAATAGCTTTCATTGTGACAAATTATTTTGTTGCAATAACCTAAATTTATTATAGTGATTGATTTAAATATACTTGCTGGTCATGTATAATATCAAATTTGTAGCGAATGTCATGTACGATGTGTATACTGACTTCAGTAACCTATCACGGGTTGCTCCATCTGTAAAATAAGATTAATTAGATATAATTTATAAAAATATTTTTTAAAAATATTTATTCTTGCTTACCGTTGCCTGAGTGGGGAGTCTCCCGGTGGAGTCGCACATGTAGTCGGGGTGAAATTATGGAAAGTCTATCTCACGCCCATATATAGCTGCAATATAAATAATGGATCTGCAATTTTAGTTGCATCTCGATGTGATGCTGAACATAACTCACTGTACAAGCAGACCAAACATGCAGCTCCCCAACTATATTGACCAACCCGGTCAAAGTCCTCCAAGAGAGATAGCCACATCAAGTGAACTCAGCTATCAGCTTCTGTGGTAAACAAAACACCACCTATAAGGCGAAGTATAAATGCTCGTATATATGCATCTATCTCGATCTCAATAGGATCATCAGACAGAGTGGCAAATGTAGCATTCAACCAATTAAGTGACAATCTATTTCCTCTAATTGCATTACCATATGGTTCTACACTCAAAAGTCTCTGACATAAATCCCTCCCATTTACGTGTGAGGATGCAATCACTGCATGACCATCTATAGGCAACCCAGTTTGTATGCCGACGTCCTGAAGTGTGATAGTCATCTCTTCATATGGAAAATGGAATGTGTGTGTTTCTAGTGAGGGTGCGGGCGCTGCTGATGGGTTAAATGCATTAGGGTTTGTTTTTTTTTTAATTAATATTGCATAAAAAAATTACTGATTTTAGGTTTCGGTGCGATTTTCACATGTTTCTATTGAGAATTTGGAAAAAAGTTCAACTAGACTTTGGTTCCAAATATTCTTAACTTTGATTTGGTATATTTATTTTACAACTTTGGTCAAATAACCAAAATGTCTCTGATCAATGGCAGCTGTCAGGGTTATTTTCAATATTTTTGTGATAACTTTTCCGTTTCTTATTCTTTTTTGTTCAAATGAAAAGCATTGTATTTTATGTAATATTTGAGACCTATTTTTAGTATTTTCTTAATTTTTAACTCAAATACCCCTGGTCCACTATCTTAAGGTCAAAATTACCAAAATACCCATGCAGTCAAAATATCTCCTATTACTATCCTAACTTAGTCCTTACATTATTAAAAATCCTAAAACATATTTTGAACATAAAATAAGTTATATCATATCATACTTAATGCACATTAGATCTTTAGGTAGGGTGTTACAATAAGTATTTAGTGTCATTGCCAAGAAAGACTAAAGGCATAATGTAATCATTTCTGTTATTTATTTTAGTTTATTTATTTTGTCTTGTTTGTGTTCTAAATTTAAAAAAAAATAAAAAAATGTGTTATTTTAAATTTTTATTTTAGTCATTTTCTTTTGTTTTAGTGAATAGGAGCTTTAATTGTTTTTCCCTAGTGTTTTCTTGATTTATGCAGGGTATTAGATATCAAGGAGGAGAGCTAGTACCCTACATTGATAATATCCACAAAGTAAACAAGAGGATCAAAGCAGAATTTAAGTACTATTCAAAAGATAGCGGGGAACTTTACCAAGAAGAAGAAGTTTTTGAAGAAGAGGAATAGGAACAAGATAGGGAATTTGAGTCAGAAGAAAGAGAAGAGAAAAAAAAAAAAAACCCATGGCAAATAGACACCTACAATGAAAGAGTTTGCTAAGCTTATCACTGGCACAAGAACTTCCTACATTAGATTGGAGGAGGCAGCACGAAATTGTGAACCCTTAATTTTGTACCCTCATTATGTGGCCGTAGCATAGCACCTGTTAAGTTTAGTGCATTACGTAGAACTAGTACAGCAATCCCGCTAGCAAGTTAGTAGATGAGGGTTCGAGGGCAGTGCCTCCTAAAGAAGATTTCTTTAGCATTCAAATACATTGCTACCCGAACACCCAATTTTCCAACACAAACCAACTATCAATCTCTGAAAAAAAAAATAATTTGCCACATGTCTGTCGCTAGAGCACCGATGCTCTAACTATGTCACCGGTCGACTAGCAGCATGCCGCCAATTAGCTGATGCTGCCACCTAAAAGCCTGATGGTATCATCTGCCCGGTCCCCCACATGTGTCCAAAATTTCCAAAATGCCTCCAATATAATTTTTCAGCATTTTTAACTCCTTTTCCGCCCTACCCTTTTGGTCTTTTTACTCTTTCTCTTTCAAAATTGCCCTTACCTCTATTTTTCTATAAATATCCCCTTTATTTCTTCATTTCACTCACCCAAGAGCTAATATTGATAGATATCTATTAGTTCTTTATTTTCCTTCTCCCACCAACCACTCTCTAATTAATTAGTTAAGTAATTAATTCACCCAAACCTAAATTAATCTTTTTCATTAATTAAAAATCTCTTTTCAAATTTAATCACTAAATTAATTGATTAATTAATTCTTTTAATTAATTAATTAATCACTTTTCAAAATTAAAATTAATCTTCTTTTAATCACTCCACCCATCACTTTATTTAATTAATTAATCCTTTACACTCTGTCCATCTTGTCCACCAAAAAGAAAGGTATTTTCACCAATCCAACCACTAAACCAAAATTAATTCGATTAATCTGCAAACCCCTCTACTTAATTGTGGAATGAACTACTTAGATTTTGATCCCCCATTCAATGGGTACATAGGGACGTTTAGAATTTAAATCCAAACCTCAAATCCAATTTTCAAACTACTTTAATTTTCCATTTATTTTCCAAATGTAACTAATTATTTTTAATGCTATTTGTAAGGGAATTTGTGAGATTCTAAAGAGAAGACATCCTATTTTTAATTAACTCATGTAATTAGTTTAATTAATTTAGAATTAAGAAGCGATCATGTGGTTTCCCTAGAAATCCATAAGGACTAGAAGGAATACCCTCCTTAATTCATGGGTGTTTACTTAATCATTCTTTTAAATATACCACGCATTCATATTATACCATGTATTTTTAATTGTCATTTAATACTTATCATTCATAAAATCAAAATTTCTAAAGTCAAATTAAACTTAAAAAGCAAATCGAGATTATTAAAAAACCAAAAACCTAGTCTACAATTTCAACCTAGGCTAATGGTTTTACCCTTAAGTAAATTAACTAAAATTGGTGAATTTGAGTCACAAATGGATTTTTCCTTAATTTTCTCATTTTAAAACAAATTAGGGTGGTGACTCCCAAAATCCCTTTTTAAAATCAAAAAATTATTTTTTCAAATGATAACCATTGCAATTGCGAGCACCAAAGTTCATTCATAACCTCCTTAAAAATCGGTCACCTTTCTTTAAGGCATTTTTCTGAATGAGGGAAGGGTGTTTAGGTGAGGTCTTATAGCAATTATTAACTGAAGACCATCCATTTCAACTAGTTGCCATCCTTCTATGCAATATCTAATGAAGATCCTATCAACTTCATCAAAGAGTTCTACTCTATTATTCATACATTTATATTGCAAGGTCTGATTAAGGATCAACTAAGGATGCACCATTTTCCTTACACTTTGAAGGATCAAGCAAAGGCATGGCTGATTACTCTACCCCTAAATTTTTAAATAAGTGGCAGGAGGTATATAATAAGTTCATAAGAAAGTTCTACTCCCACCAAAAGACTGCAGACCTTTGAATGAAGACTACACTTTTTAGTCAAGTGGAAGGAAGCCTTTTCATGAGGCTTGGGAGCTATTCAAGCTACTTCTAATACAATGCCCTCATCATGACTATCCTATCTAGCTACTAAATCAATTTCTATATGATAGGCTGACACAATAGTGTTAGAATACAGTTGATAATACACCTGGTGAGGCTATAGAAAGAAAATAATAGCAAAAACTCAAGAGCTATTTGAGATGTTGGGAGCGAATTTCTAGTAGAAAAGTGTAAGGGGAAGGAAAGCAAGAGTATATGAGGTGAATCCCAATTAGGAGTCGACCATATAAATTGCAAAATTAACTAAGCAAGTTAAGTTGTTAGCATTAAAGGGAACTTATAATACATAGGAGGTTAGTGGCATATATGGTGTATGTGGCCATGGAGCCAACATTTTCAATGCTTTAGCTGATACGTTTGTAGGTGAGGAAGAGCAAGTAAACACTTTGTAAGGATTCCAGCCTATAGGAAGGAATGATCCATTCTTTAACACTTATAACCCAAGGTGGAAGAATCACCCTAACTTCTCATGGATAGGTGATAGTCAGCAACACCCTCTACACTAGTTGCAATAGCAGTTTTAGTTGTATTAGAGGATAAACCAATTTCAGGGTTAGTCCACTAATCAACCAAAAAAAACCATCATTAAAGGATAGCTTGAATGCTTTTATTCAGGTTAGTGCTCAAAACCAAGAGGCAAGCAATAGAAGAATAGATTCTTTAGAGGCTTCTATAAAGAGGGTTGAGACTCAGATTGGTCAGTTAGCAAATTAGATTTAGAGCAACCAAAAAGGAAAATTGCCTAGTCAATCTGAGCAAGCTAACGCAATCATGGTTCTTAGGAGTGGTAAGATGAAAGATAATAATATTAGAAATTTTGTTTCTAGTAATGTGTCTAATTTGCAAGTGAGTAATGAGATGATGAAGTGATAAAGGAGCCCAAAGAGAAAGAAACCAAGAAGGATGGGAGTCAAACACCAAAGTTGCATAAGGCAACTATTCTTTATAAGCCTTATATTCCTTACCCAAGCCATCTTAAGAATGAGAAAATAGATAAACAATTTTTAGATTTATTTAAAATGCTATAAAGTTAACATTAACCTTCCTTTATTAGATGTTATCAGAAATGTGCTAGCATATGTGAAGTTTTTTAAGGAGCACAGTACCAATAAAAAGAGATATGGGGATGATGAGAAGTTATTGGTTTTTGAGGTGGTGAGTGCAATTTTGCAGCAATAACTACCACCTAAACAGAATGATCCAAGTAGCTTTGTTCTTAAAATAGCAACGGGTAATGGTGAGGGGACCTCAGGTATGATCTTGGGGCTAGGATTAATCGCATGCCTTATGCTATTTTTGAGCAACTAGATTTAAGGGAACTTAAGCCTATTAGGATGTGCTTGCAGACTGATAGATCAATTTGGTACCATAAGGGGATTATCGAAGATATTCTTGTAAAGGTAGGCAAGCTTATTCTAGTTGATTTTGTTGTATTAGAAGTGATGTGCAAGCTAATGGGAAGGAGCACATAATACTCCTTGGTAGACCTTTCATGGCTACCATTAACACTTTGATTGATTTTAAAAATGGAAAAATTTCTATGATTGTATTAGGTGAGACTATTGTTTTTTCTAAATTTAACACAGCACCTGTTGCTGTGACTGCATTGTATGAAGAATGTTCATTCATAGATTGCATTG
This sequence comes from Reutealis trisperma, assembly GCA_947687605.1. Taxonomy (NCBI): domain Eukaryota; kingdom Viridiplantae; phylum Streptophyta; class Magnoliopsida; order Malpighiales; family Euphorbiaceae; genus Reutealis; species Reutealis trisperma. Next base: position 326,698 of record CANTUT010000467.1, read on the forward strand.
ACTTAGCTATTAAAGATGTTTGCATGTAGGAACAAATGGGTGATGACTTAGAGTTAGCTCTAAATTTAGGTGAGCATGAAGAAATTTTTAGAGAAGATGTGGAGGAGTATTATGTAATTTTAGATGCAGCTGAGTGCGCTGTAGAGGGAGAGGAGTGTAGTGAGCATTAATTCTATTATTTTCTTAATGGTTTATCAAGTTACCATTAGGTGGCAATTACACCTAAAGACCAAGCGAAAACTACTTTCACATGCCCCTTTAGTACATTTGCTTTTAGAAGAATGCCATTTGGTCTTTGCAATGCTCCAATAACTTTCTAGAGGTGCATGTGATCCATTTTCTTGGATATGGTGGAAAACTTCATTGAGGTATTTATTGATAACTTTTTTGTATTTAGAGCCTCATTTTGCGACTATTTGCATAAATGGACTAGGGTACTGGAAAGATGCATTGAATGTAATTTAACCCTTAGTTGGGAGAAAAGTCATTTTATGGTAAACAATGGCATAGTTCTAGGGCATGTAGTTTCTAGTAAGGGAATTAAGGTTGACAAAGCAAAAATTGAGGTGATTGAAAAATTACCTAAAATTACCTCTCCCACTAATGTTAAAGGAATTAGGAGTTTTCTTGGACATGCAGGCTTTTATAGGAGGTTCATTAAGGACTTTTCTAAAATAAGCCAACCATTGTGTGAATTGTTGTCAAAAGATGTGCCATTTGATTTTAGTGAAAAATGCTTAAATGTCTTTAACATTTTCAAAGAGAAACTCACTACTACATCTATTGTTATTGCACCTGATTGGACTTTGCTTTTTGAGCTTATGTGTGATGCTTATGATTATGCTGTAGGAGTAGTTTTAGAGTAAAGGATTGGTAAACTATTGCCTGTAATTTATTATGCAAGTTTAACTTTGAATGATGCACAAGTGAATTATATGACTAATGAGAAGGAACTCTTGGTTGTAGTTTTTGCATTAGATAAATTTAGATCATACATTTTGGGATCTAAGGTTATCGTCTATACATATCATGCAACTCTAAGATATTTGTTAAATAAACCGTAAGCTAAGCCTGGGCCTATCCATTAGGTTTTGATGCTTCAAGAGTTCAATATTGAAATTAGAGATAGAAAATGGAGTGAGAATATTGTAGCTGACCATTTATCTAGACTTACCCCTAATAATGAAACTCTTAAGCTTTAATTGAATGATGAAATTATTGACTCTTTTCTGTATGAGAAATTATTTAAGGTTCGAAAAGTACCTTGGTATGTTGATATAGTTAATTATCTTGCATGTGGTATTTTAAGGTCTAATCTATCTTTCCATAAATGGAAAAGATTTCTTCATAGTTGCAGGTGCTACTTCTAGGATGATCCATACTCGTTTAGGATTTGCATAGATTAAATTATCCGCAAACGTGTACTAGAGGAGGAGCACCATAATGTTTTGTCTTTTTATCATGAACTATATTGTGGAGATCACTTTGAAGCGCGGAAAATTGCCTTCAACATTCTCCAGTCTAGTTTAATTTGGCACTCTTTATTTAAAGACATACACTACTTTTGTTTGAGGTGTGACAGGTGCCAAAGGACTAGCAACAATAGTAAGAGGAATGAAATACCTCTTAGTAATAACTTAGTGGATGAATTGTTTGATGTACGGGGAATTGACTTTATGGATTGTTTCCTGAAATCCTTTAGGCTCAAATATAATCTTGTTGCTGTGGACTATTTATCAAAGTGGGTAGAAGCAATACCTACTCATATGTGTGATGCTAATATGGTGATTAAGTTTGTGTAGGAATATATTTTGAGCAGGGCCAGAATCCCTCGAGCAATCATTAGTGATGGAGGGAGTCATTTTTGCAACAAGCTTTTTGAGAAGCTCATGAAAAAGTATGGCATTACCCACAAGGTAGCTACTTCGTATCACCCATAGACTTCAAGCTAGGTAGAGTCTAGTAACAAGCAAATAAAAGGGATCATGGAGTAGGTAGTTCAACCATCAAGAAAAGATTGGGACACTAAGTTAAATGATGCATTATGGGCATATCAAACTGCTTACAAGACTCCACTTAGAAGGAACCCATATCGCCTTGTGTTTGAAAAAGCCTGTCTTTAACCTATGGAGTTGGAGCATAAGGCACACTAGGCTATTAAAGAAGTGAATTTAGACCTTGATGCAGCTGGAAAAGAAAGGAAATTATATCTATCTAAGTTGGAAGCGTTGAGAAATGAGGCTTATGAAAATGCAAGGATATACAATGACCAAATCAAAAGATTGCATGACAAGAGCCTCGTTCCTAAGCATTTAGAACCTAGAATGAAAGTTTTATTATTTAATTCTCGTTTGAGGTTGTTTCCAAGTCAACTCAAATCAAAGTGGAGTGCACCATTTGCAATGGAAAAAGTGTATGCTTATGGAGTTGTCAAATTGCTTAATACAAGAACAAAAGAGTCTTTTAAGGGAAATGATCAAAGGGTGAAGCCATGCTTGGAAGGAGTGCAAGATAGCAAGGTGGTAGAGAGCATTTTGCTTAAGGAGCCACAAATTCTTTAAAAAATGCATCAACATCTAGCTACATGACATTAAAGAAGCACTTATGGGAGACAACCCTATTTTTAGGTTTTAATTTCATTTAATTATATTGTAGTTTGCGTGCAATTAAATTTTATGTGCATGTGAATTAATTTATTTAGTTATTAATTTAATTCTAGTTAATAATTTTTAGTTAAATTTTAATATTTTTAATTGAACTTTAGTTAATCTTTTTTAATTATATCTCATGATTTCTAAGCAGGATGTAGGATTAGAAGCATGCCCAAAGACATGCCTATGTCTGGAGGCATGTGAGCTACTAGAAGAGTTTATAAAATTTGCACAAGTTAGAATCGGCAATATGCCTCAAGACATACCCATGTCATTGGGCATGGAGGCTACTAGATGACTTACTAAATATACCAAATTTAGAATTGAGAAGCATGCCCAAAAACATGCCCATGTATTCAGGCATGTTTCTCACTATTTGTAGGAAGACCAATCTACACTGTTTCAATAATAACAATAATAATAATAATAATAAAAGAAAGTTTGTATCAAAATGTTGCATCTTACTAAAGGGAGAATCTTAAGTTTTAATTTTACAGCTCTATAATCTTAAGTTTTAATTTTACAGCTCTATCTATTAACCTTTCTTTCTCTCTCCAGAATTGGCTCTTGTTTTTCTTTTTGCAGGTATAGTCACTGGTCATTGCAAGTCCAACGCTCAGCCGTTCAGATCAGTCATCGATTCCAGCACATTGCCATCAATAAGAGCTTATCTTCAATGAACATTTGATCATCGCTGTAGCTCTCCTCACTGTTCCTGTTGCCACTACTGTTGCTCGCCCGATCATTGCACAAGCTCAGCCGCTCGCCATTCCTATTGCGACTACTATTGCTCGCCAAATTGATCACCACCGCTGCTACTCTTATCTGGCCAAGAACCCAGTTGTCGTTCATCTCATGATTAGATCAGCCGCTGCTCTAGAGTACCTTTGACGCTCACTTCTACGCTAATCTGCCTCCACCAAAACTCTTCAGTGCTCATCTTTCATAGCCCAGCATCGTTCAAGCGTTGCCATTGTTCTGAGCCCAGTGAGAAGATTTCAATCCCAACTCTAGTTACCCAGTCCAATCGAACAAAACACGTCCGGCGAATCCCTGAAGGTAAGTAGCTTATTTTACTTTAGTTATTTTTAAAAAATATATATATAGTTCTTAATAGGATCAATTTAGACTCATTTTCAAAAAATTTCAATTTTCTATTCAAATAATTTTGACTTACAATAGTCAGTTGGCTTTGGTCTAGATAATTTTCAAATTAGTTTGATTTTTGTGAGTGTTTTTCATTGTGGGTGTGTGTGTGTTTGATTTGTAGTTCATTATGTCTTGTGTTACTGTGCTCTTGTCCTATTACTTTGTAATGCCACCTCAAAAAAGAATGCTTCCAAGCGTCCTAGCACTCGAGGCCACTCCACTCATCAGACATCAGTGGCCGCTTTTGATTCGGTGCCAAAATTTTCCATACTGCTAGGTACAGTTCTCTTGCTACCCGCCATATGATTCCTATTCGCTACTTAGATACTCAAGCCATGAATAAATTATGAATTGGGACTGATGTGAATAGATACTTTACTAATATTGGTTGGGAAAATTTTGCCTTTATGCAAAAGCCTGCGTTTGAGTCATTAACTCTTGAGTTTTTAAGTACCTTGCTGTTGAAAAGAAAATGACTCCAACTTTTTTGTTTGCTAGCATGCGCTTCAATGTGTTTGGGAGTTCATATATGCTTACCACAGACAAACTTAATGATATTTTTGGTTTTGTCAATGATGGGGTTGTTGATTTTGCGCTTGAGTTTAATGATCGCGTTGTTTGGTGCAATTATGCTACTAATCCTAGTACTTATGATCCCAGTAGTGCCAAATCTTCCCATTTAACTGATCCATCTTTTAGATACTTGCACCGCTTTATGACTTTTCTATTTATGGACGTGGTGCCAGCAATGGAGTTGCTACTAAAAATGAATTGTTTTTCTTATGTTGCATGGAAAATGAAATTAAAATGAATACTGGTATATTTTTTAGTATTCATCTAGATCAGGTCGCCTCAAGTAAGCAAGGTAAAATTTGTGCTGGGGGGTATTATTACCTCCATTGCAGAGGTGGTTCATTGTTTTCATGCAGATACTAGTACCACGAGGCCGGTATCAAGTAAACATCTGATAGATGAAAAAACTCTGAAGTCGATGGGGTTGTTAGAGTGCGAAAAAGGGAAATCTATTGTCGGTGAATCCTCCCACAAAAGAGGGCGGCAGCAGAGGAATTGACTGATGTGTGATTATTTTAAAAAATATATGTCAAAATATGCTATTTTAAAAAATATTTACCTAGATATGCATTGTTCGGCATTTTAAATGCCGAATTAATTGTGTCCAAAACTAATTCGGTATTTTAAATACTGAATTAGTGTTTATTAGCCATTTCTTCTTTGCTTTTTTGCGGGTATAGGGCCTATGCACCATAGTTCGGTATTTAAAATACCGAACTAGCTATAGTTTGGCATTATGAATGCCGAACTTGACCTGCTAAGACATGTCTTGTCATAGCAGGCGTGCAGGCTAAGTTCGGCATTTATAATGCTAAACTTATAGTCACCCAATTCCCGATGCCACCCACCACTGCCCACCCACTCCGCTGCCTTATTCAAACTTTAGTTGGCCTTTTCATTTTTTGTTTCCCAGATGAGACTAGCCTTCAAACCCTTTTTTTTTTTTTTTTTTTTTTTTTTTTTTTCAGTTTGAAGAAGAAGAATAGGAAAAAAATAAAAATAAATTTTATTTTTAATATTATAAATAATTTATATTTTTTCATTTAATATTTAAATTATTTTTTGTTACAAATAATTTTAAATATAAACGAATAATAATTTAGAAATGATATTTATTTTTAGAACAATTAAAAAATTTAATTGAAAGAGATAAATTTTATTTTCTTATTTATTTGAAAATAACATAAGATAATAATATATATTTTTTATTATTTTTTAATTGTGTGATAATATTTGTTATTATTTTGTTAAAATGTTTTTTGTTATTTTATATAATTGATTGTTTGTAATTTTTTAGTATTGTGTTAAAATATTTAAAGTAAAAATATCTAAAATAATAAAAATTATGAATATAATTGGGCATGAAAATAATAATAATATGAATAAAATAACAGTACTTATTATTATTATTATTAGATAATAAGTTAGTCATAGCATATTTTGTTAATAATTGATTTCGTATAACTTTTTTAATCATATGTTTTTATTTTTTATATTTTATGACATAATTTGTTAATAAATTTTATTAGTTTATTTTGTATAATGAATTGCTATTTTTCAATGGGTATAAAAATATTTAAGTAATTTAATAAGATAATATGTAAAGTATAATAATAATAATTAATATTATAATAATAATAATATAAAATATTAATATTAATTAATGGATAAAAATTTGAGAATTTTATTTTTTATAAATAATTATAAATATGACCGAAAAATATTAATATATTTTTGTAGGTCATATTAAAAAATATTTGAATTTTTAAAGAAATTTTGCATGAAAAGAGGTAAATAACATACAAATGCATGATTATGTTAATAATATTTTGTTTGCTTAATATTAGAATTTATTTGTGTCTTTAATTATTCTAATCTACAAATAATAATGGAAAAAATTGGATTTGCTTATTAATTTTCTTCTTATTACATAATTAAAATTAAAAAATTGAAAAAAAAACTAAATTGTGCATTAATTTATATTTTATTAATTTTTTATATTAATTTATATAAACTTTTTGTAAATTATATGCGATTTTTCAATATTTAAATAATTCCACTTTAAAAATATTTAAATAACTAAATTGATAGATGTGTAATAAGAATAATATAATTTTTTTTTATTAAGTGTTATGTGTCATATTAAATTAGTTGTAATAATATATTAACTTAGTAGTATTAAAATTATTGTAATAATATTAGCTTACCATATATATGCAAATATTGAAAAATATATGGCCAGTATTGTGGAATGATATTATGTCGATTAACAAATAAATAACATATTGTACCATCAACAGAGAATGCAATGAGAATTTATAAACATAATATAAAATATGCATATATAATTATACAAATAAATATTATACCAAGTGTATAATTGTCATTAAAAAAAAATTAATGCCCTCCACGTCGTCTGCGTCCCCCTTGAACGTGACACCGATCACCTCCAGTTCCACAAAGAGGAGGCCTACGATTACGTGGAGGAGCACGTCTAGGTTGAACTGCGATTGGGTGCACTTCAGTTTGCTGTTCATCAGCAGTAGCATCGTGCTCTTGATCCTAAAGTTGATATGGCATAGGAGTATGAGTATATGTTGGTGTAGCAAATGGATGTCCAAAAGCAGGTGCAAACGTATTTGTTCGAGTGAAAAATCCGCCTGAATATTGCGTTTGTTGTGTAGAAGTTCCATCCCACTGTGCCCCTACCCAAGGCATGAATGCAGAAGACGACGCAGTATATGGGTTCAGTTGAAATGACATAGATGCAAACTGTACGAATGAAGAGGAGGTTTGGGACTGTCCATACATCTCAGGTGTGACCTCGGGTGGTTGAGCTCTTGATGAACTACCAAACTCGAATCTAGTTGAGGTGGAAGGAGGAAACCTATTTTCATCATGCTGACTCAATTGGTGGCAACCTGTGGGCACATTATGGAATTCAATTGGGTGTAATATATTTGGATGAATAGATGTACTCGTTCGTCACCTTTGGTTTGCACTCCTATTAGAATGTCGTTGAACTCGTGGTTCACTTTGACTGACATTTGACTGATGCTGTTCTAGCACTTGCTCTGGATCCGGAGGTTGTCCGATCATAATTCGCTCCTCCTCAACTAATGCATCAAACATAGTTTGATTAATCTGATATATTGCGCCAATATCATTTGTGATGCGAATTCTCTCCACAGCATCTTTCTGCAATAAATACATTATTAGTAATATCTGTAAAATGAAGTAAATTAACATTTACTCCAAAATACATAACATGCTAAGATTATATTTAAGTGAAACATGTACTGAATGATCAATTACTCCTAATTTCTTCATTAACTAACCATTGCATTAAACAAGCCACCCTGATGAGATATATATCTCCTCGTTACCCTTTTAAACCACTTCATATACTGCGAATGGTATTGTGGCCGTGTGTCGCATGGCACATCTACACGGATTCGCTGATGTTGATCATTCCACATCATAATCCGTTGTTGATGGTACATATGCCAGTCACCTGTACCAGAACGCAAGTCAATGCCCTCAAGCCTTCTGGGTTGTTGTGGCCGCAGCGGTATATGTTGTCTTTGTCCAAATTGTCTAAGAATTCTGTCTGGCTGGTGCCACTATACAATGTGAAAGCAAATCATTGGGACCACTGCTTGCCATATATTTTGTCCATTAAGGCAGTACTGAGGGAGTAATTTCAATATCTCATCATCATCTGGCTGCCAAATCATCTACATGAAATATTGACGTATATTACACATTTTAACAATCAAAAATAATTTTCAGTAAACACATATTCAATTTAGTAAATCATTAATAATTTCAAACTTTAATAAAAATATAATAATAATTTAAAATATGTAATCATATACTTGTGATTAATACAGACTTTTCATATAGCGTAAACAAATTTAAATTTAATAAATAAATAAAACAAAAACTCTAATTTTATATTAATTTATATATTACTAAAATTATACTATTAATTTTAAAAATAATATATATATCCAAGGGATTAAAAAAAATTAACACTTGGTAAGAATATAACTAATTCTTGTTTTATTTGTTGTAGATATATTATCAAGTTAAAAGAACAAATTAATTGGTTTGATTATTTAACAAATTTTTACTTTTTTTTTTCAGAATAAATTTTTCTTATTATTAATGGCCAAAAATAAAAATAAAATAAAACTCTGCCATTATCAAATCTCAAATAACAAATTTTTGTTGTTTCTCATCGGATTTCAGGTTAGTATAATAATTTTTTTTAACTTGTTAATTAGTTTTTTAAGGAATTAAATCTTTTTTTAATATACCAATTTTTCCAATATACTAATTTTAATTTTCAGATTTTTTTTTAATCTAGTTTTTCAATCTACTGTTTTTTTTTCCGATTATAGAAATTTTTTTTAAAAAAAATTAAACCTTTTTTTGTATATTATCTTATTTTGTTACTATATAACTTATTATATAGTGATAGAATGATATTTGTTGTGACAAAATTTTTTTTTTTTTGATAAATAATTGATCACAATAAATTAGTTTTTGTCACAAAGTCATTTTGTCACAATATGTTATATTTTATCGTGATGAAATTCTATTTTGTTGCAATAAATTTATTAAGACAAATTTATTGTAATCAACCCGGTGATAAGCTAAACTCATCATAAAAAATATATTATCACAAAAATAGCTTTCATTGTGACAAATTATTTTGTTGCAATGACCTAAATTTATTATAGTGATTGATTTAAATATACTTGCTAGTCACGTATAATATCAAATTTGTAGCGAATGTCGTGTACGACGTGTATACTGACTTCAGTAACCTGTCGCGGGTTGCTCCATCTGTAAAATAAGATTAATTAGATATAATTCATAAAAATATTTTTTTAAAATATTTATTCTTGCTTACCGTTGCCCGAGTGGGGAGTCTCCCGGTGGAACTCACATATGTAGTCAGGGTGAAATTATGGAAAGTCTATCCCACGCCCATATATAGCTGCAATATAAATAATGGACCCGCAATTTCAATTGCATCTTGATGTGATGCTGAACATAACTCACTGTACAAGCAGGCCAAACATGCAGCTCCCTAACTATTTGACCAACCCAGTCAAAGTCCCCCAAGAGAGATAGCCATATTAAGTGAACTCAGCTATCAGCTTCCGTGGTAAACAAAACACCACCTATAAGGCGAAGTATAAATGCTCGTATATATGCATCTATCTCAATCTCAGTAGGATCATCAGACAGAGTGGCAAATGTAGCATTCAGCCAATTAAGTGACAATCTATTTCCTCTAATTGCATTACCATCTGGTTCTACACCCAAAAGTCTCTGACATAAATCCCTCCCATTTACATGTGAGGATGCAGTCACTGCATGACCATCTATAGGCAACCCAGTCTGTATGCCGACGTCCTGAAGTGTGATAGTCATCTCTTCATTTGGAAAATGGAATGTGTGTGTTTCTGGTCTCTATCTCTCCACTAGTGCGATGATAAGATGGTGATCCAACATAAAATAGCCAATCCTAGCCATGCCATAAAATCCAATAAGGCGTAATCGCGGAATTACTCGGTCATCAACCACAAAATCACGCAATACTAATGCGTTACACCTGCATCACAATGGTGGGGCAATGCCCTGATCAACCCATACAACACCTGATCAGTGAACATCCTGCCTGTCCAATAATGAAGTGTCATATGGTCCAGGATGTATATGATCTGCAGCATGTCCACCTTCCATACCTGAACAAATATAATGAAACCATCAGAAATGATAATGAAACTTTCATAATGTTTATATTGGTGTAGTACAACAAAAATGATAAAATGATAGCATAGCTCAATTGAAAAAAAAAATGCAAATACATATGAGATAATATCATTCATAGAAAATAGTATAATATAATACCAATTACTTTAAGTTATAGTATGGAGCATAATTATTAACGGTAATATAATTATTCATTAATTTATCATTTGATTACAATATATTGTTAATAGACATTACATCAAACTTAATGTATGGTCAAATGACATATCATACAACATTGTCTTCATCAGTAAGATAAATATCAGATAAACAATCAGTAGAATAAAGAAAATCATCATCAAGTGACCAATGTCGACCGCATGCACGGAATATATCACTAGGAGTATAAAATGTCATTATCACCTATCATAGGGTTTTATAAAGACCATCAAATTGCTTGTCTCACATTAAATAAAACATAAATATAATGAAAGTAATGGTATAACAATATCAACACATCTAATTAACACCATCACATGTAAGTATGTTATAAAATCTTAATCATATTAAGATACAAGTTGAAAATAACATTTTATTAGCGCCTATTCCTACTATTTGCAACTGGACATGTTTTAATATTATGGCCAAATTCACCACACACTCTACATGAATAACCAGCTTTCTCTTTTACTCGGCAGTCCATTTCAGTTCTGATCCTTATGGATTTTGGTCTACCCTTTCCACGCAACCATTCTTTATTAGGTATCAAAGGCAATTCTTCACATTTTGGCCAATAATCTGGATGACCAAGGGGATGGAAGTGTGATTCCCAGTATTTCAATAACGTTCTAACTTGTAAAATAGAGAAATGTAATGCTCACAATCAATACCATTCTTCACATAGCATGCAATGGCGTGCGAGCAAGGAATCTTATATTGCTGGAATTTGCCACACGAGCATTCACCTTTTGCCAAATCCATAACCTGTACATTGCCTCCCTTAATCTTTCCTCTTCGATTTTGTCGACCAGTAGTCACTTGACATTCACCAGTTTTTCTATTAAAATATTGCACTTCATGACCATTCGCCCGTCTACTCCATATAGATAGCTTATCTCGACATAAACGGGTGTATTTGTGCCCCTCAAGTATTTCCTTCTCATATTCTCTTCTAAAATGGTCAAATGTACTAACAAGTTTCAAAAAAATTTTGTTCACCATCGAGGCGATAGGCAATGCTCTAACATCTTTTAAAAAACTGTTTACAGATTCGGTAATATTCGATGTCATGCTTCCATATCTATACCCGCCGTCGTGAGAAAGCGTCCATTATTTCAATGGTATCTTCTTTAGCCAATCTGATGAAGGTTTGTCTAACTGGGTAATTTCCTTAACGCGTCTTGGGAAACTTTCTCTTTTGTACTTCATATGCTATGACAAGAAAAAATATTACACATTAATATTACCACAATAAAAGTCAACTTCAGGTAATACATACAACTATAATATGTTGGATGATATATGATATACCTGCATTTTGTATCAATTTCTTCATTTCTGCATTTTTGAAAGTTATATTGTAATTACTAACCACGTGGCGGATACAATATCGATGGGGACACATTTTCCATAAATTGCCTTTCATTGCATTTATTATGCCCTTGTGCCGATCAAAAAAACACATAATTTTTGGTTGCTCGTAACATGCATCCGTATGCATGTCATGAACCAATTCCATTTGTCATTATTCTCTTTCTGTACAATAGCAAATGCCACATGAAGAATATGATTATCACCATCTAGAACTGATGCACACAATAAAATAGTTTTATACTTTCCATACAAAAAAGTGCCATCAATGATGAGAGCAGGCCTGCAATTTTTCATCCCATCAACACATGGCTTGAAGCACCAAAATATGAGTTCAAATACATGATAGGTTGGATCAATGCGGTTGTTGATAACATGCTCCTCATCATTAAGAATGTAATGGGTACCAGAATTGGTTGCTTGTGCTGCTCACAACCACCGTTGAAGATGAGAAAATGACTCATCCCATTCACCAAATATTTTTTCAATTACAATATGTTTTGCCTTCCATGTCTTTCTATAAGATGGTTCATAGTCTAATTGATCTTTCACTGCAACTTGTAAAGTTTTAATCTTAATTGAAGGCATTTCTGTCACAAGGGGTGCCACAAGATTAGCAGTAACATTTGCAGATAAATGTTTATGATCTAATGTATTGCATGTGTTCAGACACGTATGTGGTTCATCATATTGGCTTATCTTCCACCGACTGTCATCCCTAAGCTCTCTTACCCGTACTCGCCAATTACAACCACTAGATTTTCTCTTGTAAATCCATACAAATGTTTCTTCCCCAGATTCTTTTGAGCAATACTCATAATTATTTTGTATTGCATGTTGTTGGATTGCAAGCTTATATTCTTCTTTGCTGGTAAAAAGCATAACTTTATATAAGCCATCACCATAATCTATCATGTTTTCATTTGCATCTGGTACCCGCATTGCTTCAAAATCTACAAACTCATTTCAGTTGTAGCTAAAAGAATATGATGGTACATTCATGACTGCATTATTACTTACAGACATGCCTCCCCCTCATGTACTCCAAAAGCAGAATGTTCGGAGTCAGAATCGTCTGATTCATGGAGCATATTTTCATCGCTTTCATCAGACTCTTCTGGTACATCATCACTGTTATCTTCCTCGACATCTTCGTCATCTTTGTCCTCTTCAAAAACATGTGAAAACATTGCCCTTGATCCCTCTGCATCATCATGTGCACTTGCATTATTATCTTCTCCATTCCCATCTGCATTCCCTTCCCCATCATTGTCATTTATGTCATCATTTGCTGTCTTCTGACTAATACCAACATAAATCTCAAAAAATGCCAAATCCTGTCTAAACATATCTATATGTTGAAACATTCGTTCTACATCATCGTCTTCCAATATTTCTGCCATTTGGTAGACAACTCCATTTACCACTCTTATAGGTACCCTAAATATTATTGAGTTGATAAAATATTGTTCACAATCTATATTTGTGGCTGAGTGAATAATGTGGAACATCTCTATGATTTTCTGTACAGGATGAACTTGGAGCATATTGCATTGCCCATTTATATAATCAACTCCATAGTCACGACGTATCACTTCACCTCTCCAGTAAAAATATATTGGTATCGATTCGGCCATATCTATTAGCATTATATATAATGAATTCCAAACAAAAAAATAAAAAAAAAACATTAAGTAACAAAATTTATTTATATTAATATTAGTGCAATTACTTTTACATTTTCACAATATGCTAAAAATTAATTTGTAGCATAATCTGTATGACCAACATTTTGGAATTTATGATTTACAAATTTAGATTTAGGATTTATGATTTTCACATTGTCAAATAATTCCACTTTCTAAATCTGCTTATCATTCTATAATTTATACAAGATAATCATTATACAAATTTGAATTCTAATATTATTTTTATTCTTTCATTATTATTATTTTCGATATATATATATATATATATATATATATATATATATATATATATATATATATATATATATATATATATATATATATATATATATATATATATATATATATATAATTTTTGCAATAATAATAATAATTAATAATAATTCTAAAGATTTGCATTTTAGGGCTTATAGTTTAGTCATATTTGAAAATTAATTCCACTTTCTACAACAAGTTCACTTTATCAAAATATAACTTTTATTATGTTCAAAAATTAATACTTTATATAGCTTTTTATACTCTTTATATAATATTAAATATTATATATATTATTATAGTATCAAAAAAATTTCATATTTCATTAATTATACTTAACTGAATTAATTATTAAATTCATTAATTATATTATATGTTAAATATATAATATAATTAACTAATATATAGTAAATTAAGTTAATTTATACTCTTTTATTATATTATTAAATTCCATTAGACATTTTTATAGTTTCTAACATAAATTATTATTTCGCATAAAAATATTATAATTACAAATAAATTACTTTATTTTATTTTCACTATAATTTTTTGATCCAATACTATTTTTATTTCCTATAAATTAATATTTCGCATAACTTTTTATTTCACAAATATTTTTATTTATATTGTTTCACATACATTAATGAAATTAATTTTATACATATTAATAAAATATTTTAGTTAAAATTGTTCTTATTTATTATACTTATTTTTTAACTTAATTAATAACATATATAATATGATATTATATATTTTTAATATTATTATAATTTAATCAGTTTTCTTAATTAGTTCACTTTTCAATTAATTGAGCTAATCAAATATATTACATATTAGTTATATATTTTAATTAATTGATATCACCTAAATTAAGTTCTATTATTTACTAATATTACTTGAATTTATTAACAAATATTTTTAATCTTATATAATTATATTAAATTAATTAATATTTTATGTTGACACATTAATAAAATTTTTCAATTAAAATTTTTCTTATTTATTATACTTATTTTTTAACTTAATTAATAACATATATAATATGATATAATATATTTTTATTATTTAAATTTAATATACTTTAATTGAGCTAATCAAATATATTACATATTAATTATATATTTTAATTAACTTATCGCCTAAATTAACAAATATATATTTTAACAAATATTTATAACCTAAATTAAGTTATATTATTTACTAATATTACTTGAATTTATTAACAAATATTTTTAATCTTATATAATTATATTAAATTAATTAATATTTTATGGTGCTTTTAAAAGGAATATTTTTTTATTTTTTTATTTTATTACCTTAACACTTAAATAAATTACAATGTTTACTTTTATTTTATATTTATATTTCAAATAATTAAGAGGTGAACATGAAAAATATATTAATAAATTTTAAGCAATCATTTTATCCCTAAAGACTTTTACATACAAAAAATAAATATTATTTGACAAAAAAAAATTCTATACAATACAAATTATACAAACAATATATATAATAATCAATCTAATATGCTGCCTTAATATAATTTTAAAAATAAAAATTACTTTTTTCGTGGATAATATCTTTAAAAATTTGAATATTGTTATAATCACCTAAAAAATAGCAACAATTATTTTTCATCAATATTATTCTTATATATTATAGAAAATAATAATTTGCTGAAATTAATTAAAAAATTTTAAATTACTTCAAAAATTTAAATTAATAATATATACTTTTTTTTCCTTCTTCAAGCTTCTTCAATAATCAATATTTACCAATCTTTCATAGCAACAAGAAAAAAAAAAAACTGAAGCAAGGTTGAGAGAGTTGTGAGAGAGGAAAGAAACGAAGCAGAGAAATTGAAATGAGGGAGAGAAGGAAGAAGGAAGGGCCAACAAATATTAATATCCTATATTACTCCCTAGCCGTTGGATCGCAAGGATCCAACGGTTGGGGTGCGTAGCTCTAGTTCGGCATTTATAATGCCGAACTAGAGCCCGTGCCTGCCAGCCTACATGGATGGGACGGGCTAACTTAAGTACGGCATTATAAATACCGAACTTAGCTTACACGCCTGCTGCGACAAGACAAGTCGCAACAGGTCAAGTTCGGCATTCATAATGCCGAACTATAGACTAGTTCGGTATTTTGAATACCGAACTATCGTACCTGGGCCCACACCCACAAAAAAAAGCAAAAGAAAAGTGCTTAATAAATACTAATTTGGTATTTAAAATATCGAACTAGTTTTGGGCATGACTAATTCGGCATTTAAAATGCCGAACAATGCATATTTGGGTAAATATTTTTTAAAATAGCATATTTTGGCATATATTTTTTAAAATATTCACACATAAGTCATTTCCTCGAGGCAGCACCTAGCAGATAATGATTCAGAGAAAGATGATGAAGGGGATTCTATGGAATAATTCGGTATTTTTGAGCAGGCAGTGGCGACCACACAAGGAGGTGATGACTTGTCTAGATTCGGTTCAAGGCTCATTTCAGGCCTATTTCAGCACCACCCCTTTGGATATTGGACTACCACCATCACCGCCACAGCAGTAGAGTATTTCTTTTCTTTACTGTATTCTTTTCTTTTCATGTTTATTTCTTTTCTTTTATTTTTATTTTTATTTCCTTAATATTTTTACTTTATTATATTTTTTGTATTATTTGTTGTTAGTGCTTCCACAATTGACCTTTATGCAGGTTTCAGTTCATAAAGCATCTTTTCAATCGTTCTCCTTAATTTACTAGTCCAATGTCTTCTTCTTTAAGGGATTTTTCTTTCCTTCTTTCATTACTATTTCACAATGAGGACATTGTGTGTTTTAAAGGTGGGGGAGAGGGAAATTTTTAGATTTTTGAATTTTTGAAAAATTTATGAACTTTTTTTTTTTTTTGGCATATTAGAACTTATTAAACTATGACTTGTATATTTAACATCAATTCTAAGATAATGTAGTGAATTGTGCAATTTTTCTTAATAAATGAGTATTGGCATAAGTTTTGAATTGATTAGCTTCCAAGTCTTTAGGAGGTAATTAAATATTGGATGCTGACAGTAGCTATGGGATCTGAACTGTGTTACTTTTTGAAGTGTTGTGAATTTGTGACTTTATTATTGTGCTCAAAAGATATTTAAATTGCTGCTTTCTGTTGTTTTTGCTAGTTAATATAGGTTTGATGCTCTAAAAATTTTTAAACTAAAAATATACATAATAATTAATTAAAAGGAGGTAATTCCTAATAAAATACATAACAACTCTCTACTCCTCTAGTTGGATTGCTTAGTAACTAGGAGCATCCATAAATCTCATGGTTGTCTTTTACATCAAACAGTGGTCCAGTTATGAGTATGCAAAACCACCCTAAGAGTTTCTGTTCAATGTTCCGGAAATGAATTCTAAGGATGAGCTGTATTTTTTGGGGTGTTGAACATCTATATCTATTTTAGCGGGCAGATTGAATGATTGTTTAAAAAATTAATTTATAAATAATTAACAAGGTCATAAATTCACAGTATGGATTTAGAATATATATGGATGATTACATCCTTCCATTGATATGTTTTATTTGTTAACTGAGGACTGAATTATTGGTTGAGAATAAATTTATGCTAAAATTTATTTAAGCAAGAAAGAAAGTGCAATTATATGATTAAATCTTTGGATTAGTGTTAAGTTGTTGTCCATATGATTTAAGTTCTTTTTACTTGAGAACAAGCAAATGATCATGTATGGGGGAGTTGTTTTGCCTTGTTTTATTATAGTTTTAATAGTCTAATTGTTTAATTTTGCATTTTTATGTTTGTTTTAATGTTATTTTGCTAGTTCTATGTTGTGGCGTGTTTTTGTGCAAAATTTTGTGAAAGTAATGGAATTTTAGTAAAATTAGGATCAAACTGGTGTAGGTTTTGGTGCTGTGTATTTTAGATTCAAACAGAGACGTGTTCAACTCAAACAAAGGCATGTTCAGTTCAAATAGAGGCATGTTTCATGGCTAAACGAGGGCATGTTCTTCGTAAACATGTTTGTGTCTTACTTGCTATAAAAATAACCTTTAGCTGTCAAATTGGGAAGGATGTAAAAATGGAGATTTTAGAATAGAGTAGAGAGACCAATTTTATTCTCTCGTGAATTTACTTAAACAATTAGCTGAGATTTTGTTAGTTAATCTTGATCAACACTTGGTTTTGGGAAGGATACCAATTTAGCTCTAGATTAATTTATTCAATGGATTAGAATCAGATTTGGAGAATCCCTACCTCTAAACATTATAGTATCTCAATTCTGTTTCAATTTCAATTTCATTTTAATTCAATTAACTCTATTGTTTTGCATGAGAATGATGATGATTGAGACTAATTCTTTAATGGAATTGATTGTTGAAAAATTAATTATGAGCTAAATTATTCTTATCTAGGGTGAGGATGATTAATTTTAAATGAATGTGTTAGGATTAATTAATTATTAAATTATTTTGCATATATCAATTAAATTGCTTTAATTAGAAATCAATTGTTTGGCCAGTTGTGAATATTAGGTAGTGAATGAGGTTGAGAAATGATACTGGACTAAAATTCAATTGGGGATTAGGTAAGAATCAGAAATGTGTTACCTGATTAACGATTGATGATTAATTTAGTTGATTTTATTTAGGCTAAAATATGAGAATATGAGAATGATTAGACTCTGATCTTAAATTAGTTTTATTAAATTAATTATTTAATTAGGCAAAATAGATTTATCTTAAAAATTAGCCCAGTATAGAAGTTTAAGTGAATGAATCTGAACCCTAGATTCTTTAATTAATTGCAGAACTTGAATTTATTTGCTTAGTTTAATTAGATTGTTTGATGTATGATTTTAATAGTCACCATTCCAAATTTGATTAAGAGTGTTTAGGTTTATTTTTATTATTCTATTTTATTTGTCCATAATCACACAACTCTTGCACAGTATATCTTGAGAGACAACTTTGAAATGTCATACCAGTACTACAGCAGCCCCCTGCGATTGCGAGTAACTGCCATGTCTAGGTTAATTAGGACTATTTTGGGCACAACAGAAAATTAAATCAAGGGGTTGCGTCAGAAGATCAAAAAAAAAAAAAGACTGAATGCAAAGTCCCATCGTAGCAGAGATTATTCTGCGTGTGCCCATGAGTGAAGCGAGGCCAGCTGGCTGTGAGACGATCAGCAGACTAACAACTGGCCGCTCTTGTAATCAGCAGACTAGCCCGTTGGCCGCTCCTTTAACTCCCGGCCACCTATTTTTTTTACTAAAAAAAAATAGTCTAAATTAGAAAATAATTTTAAAAATAACTTAAAAGATAAATTTTTTCCAAAAACAAACTAAATTAAGAAATAAAAAAAAAAAAGCCTAAATTAGTAAAAACTCCAAGCAAATATAAAGAAAACAACAAGATCTTGCTAAATTGTTGTGAAAAACCATTGTGAAATAAGGAGAGAACTTCTCACGTACACATTATTTATTTTTTTTTTCTGATATACAATTCAATTAGTAGTTTGTATTTTTTAAGGAAGTGATCCCTTTTCCAATTTTTGCAGAGTTATTGTTTTGTATTTTTTTTTTCCAACCATTATTTCATTATTTTAGTAAGGTATCATTAATGTATAAAAAACACAAATAATTTATCATATAATATCATAAATAGGATATATTAATTTAGAGATAATAATCTTAGGAAAAGTTTGTTCATATAGTATGTATAAATATATTTTTATTTTATTATTACATAATTTTTATTGATATAATTTGTCCTGATATTTCTTTTAATATTTTTTAATGTAAATAAATTTTATTTTGATGTAACGTAATTAAGCCATAAATGTAGTATCAAAGCAGTGAACAAAGAATTATGAAAATATCAATTAAATTTATAAAGATATTTCTTTAATTTATGATTTATTGATGTAAGATCAATTGAATAATATATGTAGAAATTTTTAATTGAATAAAAAACTATATGTTAGTAATTTATATTAAAATTTAGAATTTTCCATTTATAATGAAAATAATCTAAAATATAAAGTGAACATATATGTTGAAAAAAAAAATAAATTCGATTTTGATAGAGAGCAAAAAAAAAAAAAATGTTAAGTACATAAATATGATTTAGATTTTTAAGCATTGTTTATTTATTTATTTTTCTATATAAAGTAAATAAACATATATTTGTATATAAAGTAAAATAATAGTAAATAAAAGATTCAAAATAATTTAGTTTTGAAATGTAATTATTTTTAAAATAAAATGTTTGGAGATTTATCATATTAAGAAATTTTTTAAAATATTACAGTAATTACGAATAATTTAATTTGGAGTGTGGATACTTACTTCTAAATCCATTGTTAATTACTTTGAATTCATTATCTGCCACCACTACTACTACTACTTAATATACACACACGCAAACTTATATACATTAAATAATTTCTGTATTGTGTAATATAAAATCTCAAATTTATATTATTCTTGATTTATAATTTTAAATTTATACTTAATTCAATATTTATAAAATATAAATCTAAAATAATTCTTTTAAAAAAATAGTTAATTTGCCCACTAGAAATGGAAAAAAAAATTTAGTTATTAATAAAAATATTCTAAAAATTTGAAACTTTAATTGCAACAATATGTCTATTTATTAAAAAATTAATAAAACATCATAACTTAATATCTGTATTGTCATTAATAAAATATCATAACTTAATATCTGTATTGTCGGACTTGGTTCAATAGGTCGATATATGAAAAATCTTTTTTCCACAAACTCGAATGAACTAGCTGGTTTTGAATATGCATTGATGGCTTTATATGTTCCTACATTTGTGCCAAATGAGGAGTTGTAATTACACAATTAGTTTTTACCATGAAAATGCTCTTCAACTTTCTTGTTAGGCAATTGAACACAATTGAAAACAAGGTTGCAAATTTTAATTGGCCGATTATGTAATTCTCCTAAGTTCATAATAGCATAATATGCTGGGGATTTTTTTTTTTTGGAATGAAATCAGAAATTTCATTAAGGAATCAGTTGAATGTGATGACTGTTGAAGTTACAATTCAAATATGGAGGCATCGAATTTGTGCCTCCATATTTGACAATTGAAACACAGCTTGCATTTTGCAAGCTTTGTTCCATTGGGTTGGGAGCCTATATAAAGGCTCCCTCACCCCCTTATTCTATCATCCCAAATTCTCTAAGCAATTGAGAGAATTTTTAAATTGAGAGAGTTTTTTTTAGTGTGAGAAAAATATTAAAGAGTTAAATAAAATATTTAGTGTGTGTTTCTCCTATTTTCAAGAGAGATTATTATTGTTATCTTCTTATGATTTAGAGAGAATGTTGTAATTCCTATTATTTCTCATAGTGAAATTCTTCTATTCTTATCCGTGATTTTTACTCTAATTTGTTTGGGAGTTTTTCACGTAAAATCTATGTGTCAAAATAATATTCTCAATTTATTAGCTGCAGTTTTGCTCTAATCCGGTGTCATTTTCCGCAACAAGTGGTATCAGAGCAACTGGTGGTGATCCTATTAATATTCTTAGTATGCTCTGTGGTTGTAGTATAAACTGATCTTCCACATCATAAAAGAATTTATTGGGACTGTTGCATAGTTGTTGTTTCGGGCAGTTTCATATTTTGAAAAAAAGAAATATATTGCACGAAAGAGAAAAATACGAGGAATTTTCTAGTGTAATCCGTTTCAAAAACGGTTGTAAAATTAGAATTTCAGTGAATAGTAAAACAGTGAGTTTTACAAATTGTTGCATGGTACTATTTAATACTGTAGCAGAATACTATAGCAGATCACTATAGCAGAATACTGTAGCTAACAGATACTGTTTATACATTGTAGCAGAATACTATAGCACACGGATATTGTTCATACATACTGGTGCTATTCACATGTGCGGAGGTACTGTTCATACGTATGGTTACTATTCACGAGAAATAGTGGGAGCAGATATTTGCTTAAAAGCAGACTGTGATAGAAGCAATGGCAGCAAAATTTGAGATTGAAAAGTTTAATGGGAGAAATTTCTCACTGTGGAAATTAAAGATGAATGCTATCTGAGAAAAGATAATTGTCTGGCGGCCATTAGCAATAGGCTGGCAGAAATCACAGATGACAACAAATGGAACGAGATGGACGGGAATGCTGTTGCAAATCTTCATCTGGCAATTGCAGATGAGATATTGTCAAGCATAGAGGAAAAGAAATAGCAAAAGAGATTTGGGATCATCTCGAAAAATTATACGAGGCCAAGTCACTCCACAACAAGATTTTTCTTAAGAGGAAATTGTACACTCTACGGATGTCAAAATCTACTTCAGTGACGGAGCACATTAACACCTTGAATACTTTGTTTTCTCAACTCACATCACTGAGTTATAAAATAGAGTCACAAGAGCGTGCTGAACTTCTGCTTCAAAGTCTACTAGATTCATATGATCAACTCATCATCAATCTGACAAACAATATAGATAATCTAGTCTTCGATAATATTGTAGTTGCTATTCTAGAAGAAGAAAATCGGCTCAAAAATAAGAAAGACATATTGGCCAGTTCGCAGCAAGCGGAGGCGCTAACGGTGATGAGAGGGAGATCAATCGAACATGGCTCAAGTGGGTGCAAAAATCATAGTAGGTCCAAATCAAGAAGTAAGAAGAACATGAAGTGCTACCATTGTGGCAAGAAGGGTCATCTGAAGAAGGATTGCTGGAGTTTAAATAAAAATTCCAATCCTTATGGAAACATAGTATCTACCTCAAATGAAGGTGAAGCTTTGTGTTGTGAAGCAGTGATGACTTGAGAAGGCAGAAAAAGATTTGCTGATGTATGGCTCATTGACTCTAGAGCCTCATTTCATTTGACCTCTCGGAGAGACTGGTTCCATCATTATGAACCTATCTCAGGAGGATCTGTGTACACGGTAGATAATCATGCCTTGAAGATTGTCGATTGGAACCATCAAGTTGAAGTTGTATGATGGTACAATTTGCACTATTCAAAACATGCAACATGTGGAGGGCTTGCAGAAAAATTTATTGTCTGAAGGACAACTAGATGATCTTGGGTGTAGGATTGAAACCCAGAATAGGATTAAGAAAATAATCCGTGGCACGCTTGTACTTATGAAAGGATAGAAAATGGCCGCAAATTTGTATATACTAATGGGAGAGACTCTACAAGAAGGAGAAACATCTATTGCTTCAAGTAGTTTAATTGAAAGATCTACAACAGTGTGACATCAGAAACTTGGGCATATGTCTGAGCAGGGAATGAAAATTCTTGTGGAATAGAATATACTTTCGGGACTCACTAAGGTGTCCTTACCTTTTTGTGAGCATTGTGTGACAAGTAAGCAGCACAGGTTAAAATTCAACACATCAAATTCTAGAAGCAAGAAAGTTCTAGAATTAACTCACTCTAATGTATGGAAAGCACCAGTTACATCCCTGGGAGGAGCAAAGTACTTTGTGTCCTTCATAGATGATTATTCCAGGAGATGTTGGGTATTTCCTATCAAGGGAAAGGGAGATGTGTTTTCAGTTTTCAAAGCATTTAAAGTGCGGGTAGAACTTGAATCTGGGAAAAAGATCAAGTGTTTGAGGACAGATAATGGAGGAGAATATACCAGCAATGAGTTTGCTGAGTTTTGTAATCAAGAAGGCATTAAGAGACAGTTTACTATGGCATACACTCCTCAACAAAATAGAGTGGCAGAGCGGATGAACAAAACCCTATTAGAAAGAACAAGGGCCATGTTGGGAGCTGCTGGTCTAGAAAAAATATTTTGGGCAGAAGCAGTCAACACCGCCTATTATGTGATCAATCAGTCACCATCAACTGCAATTGAGTTAAAAAGACTGATGGAGATGTGGACGGAAAAGCATGCCAATTATTCAAACCTCCATGTATTCGGAAGTCCTGTGTATGTGATGTACAATACTTAAGAAACTACGAAGTTAGATCCAAAATCCAAAAAATGCATATTTCTGGGATATGCTGATAGAGTAAAGGGGTATCGCCTACGGGATCCCACTACCCATAAGGTTGTCATTAGCAGGGATGTGATCTTTGCAAAAGGGAAGCTGCAAGAGAAAGGTGATAGTAGCAATTCAAACAAAGGTCCAGAAACTACAATGGTACAAATGAAAAAAGAGTCCGATTCAAAGGATTCTTCTAAAGTAATACCAGAAATTGAGAAACGAGAACCAGTTGAGTCTGAAACTATAGAAGTTTGATGGTCAACTCGTGAAAGAAAAACACCAGCTTGGCAGTCTGATTATTTTATGGAGAGCAATGTTGCATACTGTCTTCTAACAGAGGAAGGGAAGCCATCAACTCTCCAAAAAGCAATGAATAGTTTAGATGCATCTTAGTGGATGGCAGCAGTGCAGGAAGAAATGGAAGCTCTTCATAAGAACAAGACTTGGGAGCTTGTGCAGTTACCACAAGGAAGAAGGCCTATTGGCAATAAATGGGTCTTTAAGATCAAACGAAATAGTGATGATCAATTGGAGCGGTATCGTGCAAGACTGGTTGTAAAAGGGTATGCTCAGAAAGAAGGGATTGACTTTAATGAAATATTTTCCCCTGTGGTTCGATTTAATACAGTCCGAATAGTTCTAACAATGTGTTCTACTTTTGACCTACATTTAGAGCAATTAGATGTAAAAACTGCATTTCTTCATGGAGATCTTAAAGAAGAAATATATATGCTCCAACCAGAAGGTTTTAAAGAAAAAGAAAAGGAGAACTTGGTTTGCAGGTTGAACAAATCTCTGTATGGTCTCAAACAGGCGCCGAGGTGTTGGTATAAGAGATTTGATTCCTTCATCATGAGCCTTGGATACAACAGACTTAATGCAGACCCTTGTGCATATGTCAAGAGGTTTGGTGGAAGTGATTTTATCATATTGCTATTGTATGTAGATGACATGTTGGTAGCAGACCCCAACAAAGATCATGTCAAAGATTTGAAGGCTCAATTAGCTAGGGAGTTTGAAATGAAGGACTTGGGACTGGCAAACAAGATTCTAGGGATGCAAATTCACCGAGATAGAAATAATAGGAAGATTTGGCTTTCTCAAAAGAATTATTTGAAGAAGATCTTGCGATGCTTTAACATGAAAGATTGTAAGCCAATTTCTACCCCACTTTCTGTTAATTTCAAGTTGTCCTCCAAAATGAGTCCTAGCACTGAAGCAGAGAGGATGGAGATGTCTCGAGTACTATATGCATCAGTAGTGGGAAGTTTAATGTTTGCTATGATTTGTACAAGACCAAACATTGCACATGCAGTGGGAGTGGTTAGTAGATACATGGCAAATCCTAGTAGAGAGCATTGGAATGCTGTGAAAAGGGTCTTGAGATATATTAAAGGGACCTCAGATGTTGCATTATGTTATGGAGGATTAGACTTTACTGTCAGAGAGTATGTTGACTCAGATTATGCAAGTGATTTGAATAAAAGTAAATCCACTACAGGTTATGTGTTTATTCTTGCTGGAGGAGCAGTAAGCTGGGTTTTAAAACTGCAGTCAGTTGTGGCTACTTCAACAACAGAAACAGAGTATATAGCAACTACACAAGCCAGTAAAGAAGCAGTCTGGTTGAAAATGATAATGGAAAAACTTGGGCACAAACAGGAAAAGATTTCTTTGTTTTGTGACAGTCAGAGTGCCTTGCATCTTGTAAGGAATCCAGCATTTCATTGAAAGACAAAGTACATTCGAGTTCGATACCACTTCGTTCGTGAGAAAGTGGAAGAAGGAATAGTGGATATGCAGAAAATTCATACGAAAGAGAACCTGGCAAATTTTATGACAAAGGCAATAAATACTGACAAGTTTGTTTGGTGTCGATCCTCTGGCGGCCTAGCAAAAACATGAGCAACAGGGAATGGCAAGGAAGAAAGAATAGTGTGAAGATTGATTGATCCTCAATCAAATCTTCAAGTGGGAGATTGTTAAAGTTACAATTCAAAAATGGAGGCACCGAATTTGTGCCTCCATATTTGACAAATGAAACACAGCTTGCATTTTGCAAGCTGTGTTCCATTGGGTTGGGAGCCTATATAAAGGCTCCCTCACCCCCTTATTCTACCATCCCAAATTCTCTAAGCAATTAAGAGAATTTCTAAATTGAGAGAGTTTTTTTTAGTGTGAGAAAAA
Source organism: Reutealis trisperma (assembly GCA_947687605.1). Classification (NCBI taxonomy): domain Eukaryota; kingdom Viridiplantae; phylum Streptophyta; class Magnoliopsida; order Malpighiales; family Euphorbiaceae; genus Reutealis; species Reutealis trisperma. Next base: position 352,613 of record CANTUT010000467.1, read on the forward strand.
TATTAGAGAGTTAAATAAAATATTTAGTGTGTGTTTCTCCTATTTTCAATAGAGGTTATTATTGTTATCTCCTTGTGATTTAGAGAGAAGGTTGTAATTCTTATTATTTCTCATAGTATAATTCTTCTATCCTTACCCGTGGTTTTTACCCTAATTTGTTTGAGGGTTTTCCACGTAAAATCTGTGTGTCAAAATAATCTTCTCAATTTATTAGCTGCAGTTTTGCTCTAATCCGGTGTCATTTTTTGCAACAATAACCATGAACATCAATAGTATAAACAAGAAGAATATAAATCATACTACTTGCCTAGAAGCCAATCTTGCATGTTTTGTTAATACATGAACAACTTGATTAGCAAGCATGTTCACATGATAAATCACAATGTCTGAAGCTAGCAAAGTCAAAATGTCCTGAACAATGAAGCCTAGCTGAGTCATCCCAATGTCTTTATTCTATGCTAGATTCATTGCACTAGTGATAAACAATCTACCTCCACTACATTCACAATATAACCATTCTACCTTACCCAAAGCAAAGTATCAAGTAGGGCTAAAGCCTTCACAGCTTCTGGATTTGCATAACCTTTTAAATTGGCGCAGGCATGGCAGCCTTCACTTCACCCAAATGGTCACGTGCCACAGCACCCATAGCAGCTTGGTGAGCATTGACATCAGTAGCGGCATCAACATTTAATTTCAAAGTTCCAACTCTAGGTTGTTGCCATGCTAGACTCTTACTAGCCATTGCAGAAAGTTGTTGCAAACCATCTACTCTAATATCCATTGCACGCTTGAATTGAGCCAAAGATGACACCACATTAGAATTAAGCCAAAGATGACACCATATTTGGAACCACCTTGGATGGTAAACATGTATCATTGTCCCATACCCTCTGATTACGACACCACCAGATGGCATCAAGAATAGAAACAAAGCAAGCCGTATCCTCTTTGTTCAAGACTTAGAAAACTCTATGAATCTAGTCCTTGATATTTTCACATTGAACAGGCTGTAACAAGGCAAAGATTGGTGAGGCTTGCCAACAAGATCTGCTAAAAATGGAACAAATACATCTCGGTCTCAATTTCCAAACGTAAAATGGGCAATCTAGTGTAACATTGACATGTTTAGATAGCAAATTTACCCTTGCAGGAAGAAAACAAACTACAAGCTTCCAAAGTGAGTCGTTGACTTATTGGGACATTTACTACCCATATTGTCCTCCAAAACTCAGAAGATGAACCACTAGACATAGCTTGGGAATCAATGTTCGCCATTACAAGTCTATAACCCGACTGCACAGTATACATTCCATTCTTAGTTAGAACCATCCCCTACAATCACTCTTAGGGTCATAGGCTAAAGGAATTGAACTAATTAATTCAACATCTCTATGCACAAAAATTGAATTTATCAATTCCATGTCCCATTCGTTACCCCTAATCAAATCAGAAACAGTAGAAATAGGACATTCAAGAGGTTTAGATGTCATCACTTTGAAAGATATAGGCATAAGCAACCATTTGTCATGCCAAAATTGAAATTTAGCTCCCATCACCCACACACCAAACTAATCCTTTAATTAGTAATGAAATAGCTGCACATAAACTCCTCCAACTATAGTGAGGCATTCGTGCCTTAGCTGCATGCAAAATACCAGACTCAAGGTAATATCTAGCTTTGAGAACTGTAGCTATTAGCAAAGTATCATTATGGAAAAGGTGCCAACACTGTTTTTCAAGTATTTCCAAGTTAAACTCCTTCAAACTTCAAAAGCCCAAACCACCATAGTCTTTGACTCAAGGTAATATCTAGCTTTGAGAACTGTAGCTATTAGCAAAGTATCATTATGGAAAAGGTGCCAACACTGTTTTTCAAGTATTTCCAAGTTAAACTCCTTCAAACTTCAAAAGCCCAAACCACCATAGTCTTTTGGTACACACAATCGATTTGAAGCAACCCAATGAATTTTCCTTCCTCCATCTTCCTTAGCACTCCACCAAAAAGAATTCATAATTCATTGGAGCTCATCAGCGGTAGAAAAAAGAATTCGAAACACATTCATAATCATGCTTCAATACAAAGAAAATATTAGAGAAACACTTAATTAAGACTTAGTTAGTATTATTGTTAACCTGAAAATTAATTGAGCCCCTTAAATAGACAAATAGCTAATCCTAATATGTATCCTATTTTAATTAATTAGGAACATTTTTGTATAATTGAAAGCTAATGAAATAGGTAATAAATTACAATAAAAAGGAAGTTAGTCTTTACCCTAAATAAAAAAAATAAAACAAAAAGTATATAGATTTACATTAATTGAGAACTTTTGGCCAGTGTCAATAATACTATAAAAATCCACTAATTTACAGATAGCAAAATTCGTCAGTAATAATTGAAAATCTATCAGTAAATCAATTTATTGATGGACTAAGGACAAAAAAAATCTGTCATTAAAACGATTGTCAGTAAATTATCAGCAACAGATAAAATATTCCATTGGTAAATTTACCGACAAAATTCGGCTAGTATTTTATAAAATATGATCAGTAATTTCGTTTGAAAAAAGATTGCAAATATTAATATTCTGTCAATAATCCATCGCTAAAAACAAAAATTCATCAGTAATTGGTCAGTAATCCGTCATTAAAATATAATTAAATAATATTTTTGGTCAATAATCCGTTACTAATTTTTAGTCAAAAATAATATTTTAATCTTACGGTCAGTAATCCATCAATAAAAGAACTAAAAAAATAATATTTTATGACAAAACGGTCGGTAATTCGTCAGTAATTTTCAGTGAAAAATAATATTTTAATTGATGGTCAGTAATCCATCAGTAAAATAACTATAAAAAATAATATTTTATAACAAAATGGGCAGTAATCCGTCAATAATTTTTAGTAAAAAATAATATTTTAATTTCACAGTCAGTAATCCGTCAATAAAATAAGTATAAAAAATATTATTTTATATAAAATGGTCAGTAATCCATCTGTAATATATAAAAAAATAATTTAATAACCATTTCGGTCAATAATCCTTCAGTAAATTGGAAAACAATTTTTAATAAATTTTTTATTATTTAATAAATTAATTTATATAATATATATTAGTTAAAAAACTATAAATTAATATATAGTGTGAATATCAAAATTTTTCATTTCATAAAATGTAATATTATTTATAAAAAATGTAATATATTGTACACCATATAAATGTTACAAATAACTAAACTAAAAAAACTAAAAAAATAACTAATTATGTTCCTGAGCATCATCCTCCTTGTGGCCCTTGGCATGATGCTAGTCATGCTCAGGATCTATTATATACGCATCAACAACAGCAATAGAAGCATCTCCCGCTGAAGTGTGCTGATCAGAAATAGTAGAAGCTGGTGGTGAAACAGGTGAAGGAGCAGCACCACCAGCAAAATACCTAAAGAAGAACTATTGCATCTTTAGCTCGACCTACTGACAGACTTGCTTCTGGACTGTCTGCTACATCTCATGCTACATCTCCTCCTGCATTTGAGCTACTCGCCTATCGATCTCATATTGCATATGCTCAGCTGTAGGCGGTGGTGGCGGTGGCGGTGGTGGAGTTAAGGAAGAATTGACTCCGGGATATCCAAATGAGCAAGCCATTAAACACCACACCCCCCCCCCCATAGACTCGTCCCTTCTCCCAATCCCCAACAGCTCTGAAGTATAGCTCAAACTCATCTACATAAGCTGGCTCAGTTGATTCGAGAGCCGGCTGAGACATATGCTCGTAGAGGTTTTTTGAGATCCTCCTGTTTTCAATATAATAGCAATTAGCATTTAAAATTTTTAATGTACTTTAATAGGAAAATTGCTAATTAAAACTTATATGAATCTGCTGGGAGCGCGGATCGACAAAGATCTATCGGTCTTCCTTTCTCGGATGGATGCGGATGAAGATCTCCTCAGGAGTAGGGTCTCGACTAAGATCATTTCTTTGTTAAAAATTAAAAGTATCATCCCACATTTAGTAAATAAAAAAATTATGAAATTAATAACTTAAAAAATAAATGAATTTTTAAAGTATGTACGATTTAATTACTTATTATAAAAAAAAATTGACATCTTACCAATTTCCTGATTTTGTAACTCAGCTTTGCTTTTATGAAATATTTTATTTTTTTATTTGCATCTAACTTTGGCTGGATTAAATAAAATATCTTAGGAAGGCTACCTTTTATTTAATCTAGTGTTGGTGATAAAAAAAATAATTATTTAATACATTCATTGTTGAATTTTTGCAGAAAATATAATTTAAATAAAATATTTGAATTAATTTATGAAAATACTCTTATATGAACGTAATATAGTTTTCTTTTCAACAATAATATTTTTGAGTTCTCAAATATGAAAAAAAAAAATTCTAATTTTTTAGAATACAAAAACTATTATAAAAAAAAATTGTAAAAATTGAATTACTTAATTACTTATTATAAAAAAAATCGACATCTTACCAATTTCCTAGTATGCTCCGCAGTAGGGATAAACTCTCCAGTATGTTTAGACGGTCCACTCGCTAGACCGTCTTTATCTAACTTTCTATTTATAGATACCTTCTGGGAGCTGCTTATGCTCTAAAGAATCCCAGTGTTTCTTCCAAGTATTTTATGTCTCCTGAGGGATCCACGTCTCTCTCTTCCCCTTTTTCTTGATGTCATAGAGGAAGTTCTTGTACCGAATTGCAGCTTTCTTAAAAAAGATTGTCTTCATCATCTCTGATATAGTGAGATTCCAGTAAAAGTAATTCTGAAAAACAAAAATACAAGTTAGTATATAAATAATAATTAATATATAAAATACAAAATTAATTTACTAATAGTATGTATCTATTTAATACATATTACTAACATTATTATAGTTTATTATATTTATTATTTTAGAATATATATATATATATATATATATAATTTCAAATTCTATATAATAAGTTATTCATTACCTAAAACTCCTTCCAGTAGAACTCTTTCGTCTCCTCAGGCACTGATTTCCAACGCGTGCCTTCAAGTCTCAATTGATTCTTAAATATCTTATAAATCATTCGCGTCGCATCTAGCAGATACATCCTGTAATTAAAAAACTTAAATGTTAGTTAAATGAAAGCTAAGATATTATAAATTAAGAATTACCTTAAGAAATATAATACTTACACATTTCCCTCCAGTGTGAGATACTGCCTACACCTCGAATCTGAAAGCAGGACTGGTGGGGCAGTGGTAGGAGCTGCTGTAGTGGTAGGAGCTGCTGCAGAGGTAATGGCGGTGGGTGTATAAAATGAAGGATGGGTAGATGGAGAAATAAGCGAAGGGACAGTGGATGGAGGGATAACATAAGGAATAGTGGATGGAAGGATAACAGAAAGAATAGTAGATGGAGAGGTAATTGAAGAAAAGACAGTGGATGGAGGGGTAATAGAAGAAGGCATAGTGGATGGAGGAAAAATGGAAGAAGGAATAATGGAAGGTGATGAAAACATAAGACAGATGGATGAAGTAGTAGACATAAGAGGAGGAGAAGATAAAGGGATCTATGTGGTGACGGTCAAAAGGGTGAATGTAGGTGGTATAAAAGGCAAGAAAGATGGTAAAAAAGAAAGGGTAGTGGGAAGATTACTAGTGGTAATAGGCCCTCCCTGTGAGCGATGTCATTTCCTAGACGTTGATGTACTGCTATCAAGAGTATCTCCAAGAGTCGGTACATGTCTCAGAGTCGACATCTATATATTTAGTAAAGTTTAATAAATTCATTCATTATTTAATGTTACATAAAAAGTACATCCACACAAATAAAAAATTGAAAATTGATATGGTGTAATCGCAGAATAATAATGTAAATATTAAAAAAAAATTACAACACAAGTTAAAAATGACTTCATTGAAATATAATGTAACATTGTAAATGTAAAAATAATATTCTTTTACACGATTAGGAAAAATCCATACACAATCCCTGGGAATAAGTACACAATTCATTTATTCAGAAATTATTTTTTCGAGCTCATCTTCGTATATGTTTTCCTCAGATGTCTCGACATCTGAATCAAATTCAGATTCATCATTTGTATCATTATCATCTTCGTCATCCATTTCAACTAATGGCTCGTCAAGATCATTTAAAGTTGCAGGAGGCCCATCATCATTAACTTTGAGTATAGGCTCATTAACTTCGTCATCTTGAAATAGTTCTTCAGATGTTGTATTTATTTCACTACCCTCCTTAATCTCTACAACTAATCTAGCTTTAATCTTGCATACTGCCCACCAATCCGCTTTATCTCATTGTAGACTTGGATAGGAAACATAATACACTTTACAAGCTTGCATTGCCAGTATAAGTGGCTCGTATTTATTAAATCGCTGGCTGTGGTTGACTTCAATAAGATTATATTGCTCATGAACTTTCGTTCCCATATTTGGCATTGGATCAAACCATTCACACTTAAATAAAATAGTCCTCTTAATTGGAAGTGCAGAGTATTCTAATTGCATTATATCGGTTAATCAACCATAATAGTCAAATGCATTCTCACTGTAATTGGAACTCTTTATACATACCCCACTATTTATTGATGACATACCCGAACTTTGCTTTTCAATATGGAACTTGTAACTGTTCACGAACTTGTAATGGACGCTTGGACAAATCAATAATGAATTGATTTGTTATTCTATTCGTAGGATCAGTGGTCTATGACAAAAATAAACATATCAATTTGATTGTATAGGATAGAAATTTAAGATTAATTTTTTAAGTAATGGTACTACATTATACTTAGATATGAATGAAACTAGTGTGCAAATTCTGTCTCTAATTTTTTATCTATATTAATTATTGATATATTCGGCATAATTTGCTTCAACATATCAATGTATAAACTTCATTCATAAGGAAAATAGTAAGTAAAACAGAAAGGAAACTATGCAAAGTGATGAAGAATGAGTTATTTTAATTAAGTTGTAACTTACTTGACGTATTTTGCAACTTTGGAGCAATTAAAAAGAATGTAGGATTGAGCCGCCTTATATTCCTCGCCGGTCATCAATCTTATTTTAGGTTGACCAAATGGTCTCCCTGGATGAGCGAATATTGACAAAATACCAGGCGTATTTGCTCTTTCAAGCATTCCACTATCATCATTTCGAGCTATTCTCCTATGCCTTGTATAAACATGGGGTTCGAAATAATAAGAGCAAAATGATGAAGCTTCCTCAATTAAGTATGCATTACAAACGGAGCCTTCAACTCTTGCTTTATTTTTGACATTATGTTTCAAATGTCCATTAAATCTACAACAGGTAAATATCATAGATTACAACATTTAAGTATAAATGAATAGATGTGATTGTAAATATTAAACTTGGCAAATATTTTACCTTTTAAATAGATACATCCATCAGTACTGAACTAGACCCGCTATACGAGCTTTATAAGCAAGATGTAATGGTAGATGCTCCATGGAGTCAAAGAAACTTGGAGGAAAAATGTGCTCCAATTTTCACAAGATGAGTGGAATGGAATTTTCAAGCCTTGCCATGTCCTCTTCCCTAAAAAGTGTTGAAGTGAGTTGTTTGAAAAATAAATTGAACTCTGTCAATGGCTGCCAGACATCCCTTGGCAAAATTTCATGAAATGCTATAAAAAGCAAGTGTTGCATAAAAATATAACAGTCGTGGCTCTTCATCCCAAACAATCTTAGTTTTCACATATCAACGCATTGACCCATTTTAGATACATACCTATCAAGAAATTTTAGATCTTTCAGCCATTCACATAAGACTTGTTTGGCCTGCTTATGGAACACATATTTTTCCTTCAGATATTTTCCAGACACTTCATCCATCTCTAATTCCTTCATCCATCTCTAACTCCTTAAGGAGACAGAACTGTTTTAGGTCCTATCTGGATTTAGCATTATCTTTGGTTTTCCTTGGGATGTCCATTACCGTGTTGAATATATTTTCAAACACATTCCTCTCAATATGCATGATATCCAAATTATGTCTAATTAGATTAGTCCTCCAATATGGTAAATCCCAAAATATACTTCGTTTCTTCCATCCACATCCACTTCGCTTTGCAATTTGAGCATTCACATCATTAGCTCCTGCTTCGGTCACCTCATCAACTTCAAACTAGTAATTTCCTGCAACAATTCAATTCTCGAACGTATAGGTGGAGCAATTGCTCAAACAACTCTATTTTTTATGACAGTTGTTTTGTTCCATCTAAAAGGATGATCAGGTGGAAAGAACTTGCGATGGCAATCAAACCATGATTGCTTACCCCCTTTAGGAAGAGTGAAAGAATTTGTTAGTTCCTTACAATATGGACATACAAGTTTACCTTGAGTACTCCAACTAGACAACATATTGTATGCAAGAAAGTCACTCACAGTCCACATTAGAGCAACTCGCGTCTAAAAATTCTGCTTCATAGACACATCATATGTTTCAACGCCCATATCCTACAACTGTAGCAATTCTATAATCAGAAGATGCAAAAATACATCCAACTTTTATTTTGGATTATTTAGTCCAGGAACTATTACAGACAGGAACATGTACTCCTTCATACACATCCCTGGAGGTAGATTATATGGCGTCACTATAATTGGCCATGAGTATTGTTGTCCATATTGTCCAAAAGGTTGGAAGCCATCAGTACATAAGCCCAAACGAACATTGCGAATTTTAGAAACAAAATTTGGATTCACCTGATTGAAATGCTTCCATGTTATAGAATCTAAACAGTGTCACATCACCCCATCTTCCTCTGCATGTTCCGCATGCCATCTCATATGCTTTGCAGTTGCCTCAGAGACATACAATCTTTGCAATCTCGGAGTCAAAGGGAAGTAAAACATAATCTTATATGGAATATTTTTTTTGATAGACATGTACCCCCACATCTTGGCTTATATCTTGGCCAATCACAAAACTTACATATAATTATATCAGTGTCTTCACCCTAATAAAGCATGCAATTGTCCTTGCAACAATCAATTTTCTTGACTGGAAGGCCCCAACCCTGCATTAACTTCTTGGTGCTATAGAAACTATCAACTATTGTGTTATCTACAAGCAACGACTCATTGTACCATTGCAATATCTCATCATAACACCTTTCAAATAGATGGTGTTCTGACTTAATATTCAGAAGTCGTGCCACAGTAGATAATTTAGACTATTTCTCATAGCCAAGCCATAACTCTTCATTAGCTACCTCTAACATATCATACAATTTATGAGCGGTTGGATTTGGAGCTTCCTCCATTTGATCCCAATCAAAATCTGGCCCAACGACATCCATTAACATATTATGGTATGTAGTTGGAGGATAACTATCCATATCTTCACTGCCTACTTTCGCCACGGTTGAAGTTTCAGACCCACTGACTTCACCATGCAAATACCATTCATAATACCTTGGTACAAAACCCTTCTTCAGAATGTGCAACTTGACAATATTTGGCTCAAGGAAATTTTGATTCTAACATTTCTTATGGTTACAAGGACATCGAACACTAATCCTGCTCATGCACTGTGGCTAAGATATTGCGAATTGCATGAATTGGTCTAAACCCTCCAAGAATTTTGGATTCAAATACCCATCAGTAAGTCTAAAGTACTTCCAATTCCTATCAGTCCTCAAACTTATTCCCTGTACATTCAACAGTATTAATTTATTTTTTATATCACACAAGCAAAATTACATTTAAACTTATATGTTTGGTTATATTTTTAATTAAGTTCACAACATCTAATTCTACATCCTTATATCTCCCTCCCTATAAGATAAGAACCTAACCCATTTAGAAACTCATTGCTGCATAACCGTTACTGTTACATTCTACACTCATATATCTATTGAAATTTTGGCAGCATCTCCTTACAGTTCTCCTAGTACACCACATTTGAAAAAATCCACATAATTAGGACATTATTTCAATGTGTAATAAGAGAATCTAGTGGAAGATAATACCAAAATTTTAGATATTTGTATAAAATAAGAATATACACAGACAGTTACACAGACAATAAGATCTCTAAAATACCTAATTTGGATAATTCGATATCCCCTCACCTTACGATGAGTAGGACATTAAATGGGATTTACGACTAATCCTAAATATGTTAATCATTTTGGTTAACAATATTTTTGGACATTTGACTGTAAAAGTCCAAAAATAAAATTAAAATCATTTAAATTCATTCAATAACAAAATGGTATAGATTCGCCGTGCAAATAATAATTGCAACATCACAACATAAGAACATATAGTCAAAATTAATAAAATAAATTCACAAGATAAATATAAAATGTTGTTGAATACAATACAAATTCATAAATGCATTATACTTTTTTCTATTTTTTATCGTATCATAATTTTACACATATATATTATTACTTAATAATAAAGATATTAATATTATATTAGACTTTTTTACATCATTTAGGAAAATTTTTAATTAAAATTCTTCTTAATCGTTTTAATTTTAAATATTTGAATTTTAATTATTTATTAGCATTAATTAAGCCGTTATGCATTATTATATTTTTTAAACTATTTTTCCTTTAAGAAGATATTTGTCATTTTTTTTAAAATCTTATGAAATGTATTTAAAATTTAATTTTTAATGGCAAATTTTTAATTTATTACTTTATTTTTATTTTTCGTCGAAATATTTTTACTCCTAACTATTTACAATTTCTTTTTTTTTTTTTTTGTATTTTATAAAATGCATTTATATTTCAATTTTTGATAGCATATTTGTGGATTTTTTTTAATTTTTTCATGTGATGAGAATTTTTGGTATTTTATGAAATTCATAAAAAATAAATTTCACTTTTTATGGCATGATTAAACATAAATTTATAATTCATTTTGTCAGTATTATTAACGGATTTATTTAAATAAAACTAAATTACGTCATATACGTATACATCTATAAATTCACATTAACTTAACAACATAATTAAAAATTACATTACAATATGCAAATCAATCACAAATTACAAATTCACATCAAAACATTTATTTTTTCATATACATTTACAAATAAACATGACAAACTACAAATTATACATAAGATAATTAAAAGAACATTACATTCCAAATTATTATATTTATATATTAGTATAAATAAATTGAATTATAGTACAAACCTCTTGAAGCGAGAATCTGACTTATGTTATTGCTCCACACGTCAATTATCTGAAATAAAATTAAAATTCTATTAATAAAACCAAGATAATTAAAATAATTACTAACATAATTTAATAAAATAATTTCACTATATTTAATACTATCATAAATTTATAAAAAATTTATTAAGCTTAAAAATATAAAATATCTTAAATTTAAAAATTTATTAGCATATATATATATATATATATATATATATATATATATATATATATATATATATATATATATATATATAATATATATTTGTATATATATACACAATGTATATATATACAAATATATTTTATATATACACAGTGTATATATATATATATATATATATATATATATATATATATATATATATATATATATATATATATATATATATATATATATATATATCCCAAATCAATATATCAAATCCCAAATCAATCAAAACACTCTAAACAAAAATTTTGAAATCTAAACAAAAAATTCACAAATTTTCAACAAAATCAATCTAAAACAAAATTTAAAAATCTAAACAAAAATTCAATTAAAATCATAATCTATAATAAGGTAATCATGTAAATACCGATGGAAAAATGAAATCTCTAGTAAGGGATGAATGCCGATCGATATACTAGAGGGCAGCAAAGAGCAACGGTAGGGGCAACGGAGAAGAAGAAGAAAGGGAAAAGAGAAAAAAGAAGGTCAACAGCTTATATTTCATAATTACTAACGGATTACCAACGGATAATGCCACGTGGATTAGAAAATCTATCAGTAAAAGGCTAAAGGCGATAAAACACGCGCCTATTTTTCACCTCCGTCGGTATTCTATCAATATTATTTAGAATTTACTGACGAATTACTGACAGAAAGCCTACTGCCGCATGGCATTCTGTCAGTAAATATTTTAATTCTCTCCAAAATCTTCTGCCCCTATTTTTCAATGCGGTCAGTATTCCGTCAATATCTAGTCAAATTTGCTAATGGATCACTGACAGAATGCCTACTGCAGCAAATAATTCCTTTAGAAATATGTTAGTAAATGTCTTAATTGCTTCCAAAATATTCCCACGTATCCTTTTTCATTTGTAATTGGTCACTAAACTATCAGTAAAATTTGGTCATTGTCCGTCAGTATATTTCGTCCGTATTCCGTCAGTAATCTTGCTATTTCATCAGTAAACGGCCAGTAAAGAGAAAATATCGCTAGAAAGTGTTCTGTTAGTGTTTTATCAGTATTCAGTCAGTATTTAGTTACGAATTTCAGTTCATCGCTAATTTTAGTCAGTAAATCGTTAGATTTTTGTAGTGATATATATATATATATATATATATATATAGAGAGAGAGAGAGAGAGAGAGAGAGAGAGAGGCAAATCAAGAATTTAGATTTAGGGACTAACGTATCTTCTTAAAAAAAATCAAAATTTTAGTGGTTAAGGTGATTTATAAATAAAGTAAAAATATAAGAAAATTTGAAGGTCCAAAATGAAAAAATATTTATGAATAAGATAAAAAAAAATAAATGTATTGTAAAAAAAAGGTTTAAAAGTATAGATGGCTAATGAGTGCTTACAGTGCAGATTTTAAGAATGAATATAGTTTATGAATAAAATAAAAAGATAAAATTTTGAGATCTAAAATTGAAAATATTTATGAATATATATATATATATATATATATATATATATATATATATATATATATATATATATATATATATATAACATAACAGTTTAGAGTTTGAAATGAAATTATAGGGTAAAAATTGTAAATAGAATTGAAATATTTAAAGAAGTTTGGAGGGACGAATATGAAATTCTAAAAGTTTAGGAGCCAAATTAGAGACTTAATTATATGTATGTGTTGACAAAAAATATTGACTTTGCCATTTTTTTGGTTGAAATTGATACTAAGCATGATAGAGAAAATGATACATATGAATAACATGATATATATATATATACACACACACATAACATAATAGTTTAGAGTTTGAAATGAAATTATATATATAAGGTAAAAATTTTAAATAGAATTGAAATATTTATAGAAGTTCAGAGGGACAAAGATGAAATTCTAAGAGTTTGGGAGCCAAATTAGAGACTAAATTATATATATGTGTTGACAAAAAATATTGACTTTGCCATTTTTTTGGTTGAAATTGATGCTAAGCGTGCCAAAGAAAATGATACACATGAATAACATGATATATATATATATATATACACACACAGCATAATAGTTTAGAGTTTGAAATGAAATTATATATATAGGGTAAAAATTGTAAATAGAATTGAAATATTTAAAGAAGTTTGGAGGGACAAAGATGAAATTCTAAAAGTTTGGAAGCCAAATTAGAGACAAAATTATATATATGTGTTGACAAAAAATATTGACTTTGCCATTTTTTGGTTGAAATTGATGTTAAGTGTGTTAGAGACCTTTGGACATCTCACCCATATCTAACTTTTAGTCAAATGACTATATAAGAGACAAAGAGATAGTAGCATCTTAAGAAACTTGAATTCACTGATGCTTCACTAATTCTCACTCAAAAAATTAAGAGAAAATATGAATTTATAACTTTTTGATTTATATTATTGCACTATGGAGTACACTGAATACAAGGATTTCTAACATGTAAATTGCAAGTACTGTAAAAGTAAAAGAAAGTCACGGAGACTTGGACAATTTGAAAATATAAAGTAAAAACTATAGAAGCTTGAAAGTTAATTTTTGTTGTTATTTGATTGATTGATTGTTAGTTGATTGTCGTTATTTGATTGATTGATTGTTGGCTTTATTTATTTAATTTTTTTTGGCCCTTAGAGTCTTCTTGTATTTATAACGTTGAAAGATAATTGGTTTCTAAATTTCAGCTCTATTTATCTACTAAGCCCCCATCTCATTTCTTTTATCTCAAGCTGCATTTTAACCCCATATTCTATGGTCGTGACTATTTTTTACTCTGAGTCTGTTAATCTCTCATTCCAGGACTTCACCTTTCTTCTATAAGTCTTCAGATTTTACTGAGAATTTGACTTATTCTCTCAAAAGTCTACTGGATACCCTGTGTCATGGGCTTCAAATTTTCATTTTATGAGCCTAAATTAATTAATGATTTTTTTTTTTTTTTTTGCCGAACAAATGTTCAGCCCACTACAAATATGGTGGCAACAAGATGTATGTAATTAAAAATGTTTAAAAGTTTGGAGAGACCAAATTTAAAAAATTAAGGTTTCAATTGATAAATTTGTATGGAATTTCACATATATTTGTCAGATGCAAAAAAAAGAAAATTCTTAAACAATGTATAAAACTAAATTTATAATAATGTAAGAAAATAACTTGTTATCAATTTGTTATTTACCAATTGGGTAATATTAATAGTTTAAGGGGAAAACATTCACAGAAATTTGCTAGACGCTATAATTTCTCTTTAGATAAATTTGATTCCGATTTAAAATCAATATGGATATCTTAATCCTCAAAACGAGACTCTAGTACTCGACATAATTTATTTTAGTATTGAAAAAAAAAAAATTGTTATTTATGAGATTTTACCCTTTATCAATTGAAGCACATTAAATTATCACATAAATATCACGGGAAATTGTTTTGTCACACAAAACCTTATAAAAGTTCATTTTGTTTACTTTATCATAATTTCTTTTAGCAATAATAAAATTTATATTTCTCTTATTATTTTTTTATATTCATCAAAATTATTCTAACTTAATTTACATCAATATATATAAAATACTTATAATTTAGAATTATATTTTGATTATTTTTTACAATTATGCAACATTAATATTGTGAAACTTTAAATTTAAATAATTAATTTACATGAAATTGTCGTTTTGCAATTTGAATAATGTTATTTTAATAATTAACTTCTAAGTTCGAATAAAAAATATTAATTTTAATTTTCTTGCAATTATTAATAAAGTTTATTAAGTTATATAATTTATACAATATTTAATATTTCTTTAATTCAGTTTGAATCTCGATTTGGTTCCGGTTGAACCTCAAACCCCATTATCCTCTGCTTTTATCTATCTAACATTAGATCGGATTTGAAAACCTTGTTTCATTTATGATAAACCAAAATTATAAAATTTTATAATATTTTTACAAATTTTCAAAATCTTTTTTTTTTCATAAAAATCTATTAAAAGATTATGTGTTGTGATAATATTGATGATAATATTTAAGTAGTATAATATGACTGGATGTTTATCACTATCTCTATCGATAGATATTCTTATATAAATAGGACTCTATCTTTGATCCTATCTTTGTAATATTTTACACCTATAAATAGGTGCTATAGTCAATGAAATAGACACACGGAAATTTATTCTTTCTTCTATTCTCTATAATTATTCTTTGTTTCATAACATGTTATCAGTATAAGTTGCTATCAAGAAATTAAAGTATGTAAAATTATCATTTTAATTATGGTCATATATATATGTTTTCAAGAACTTTTTCTGTCATTCCAAAAACAAATATTTTGAACTATTTACTTAAAAGATATGGTCCTTTACAATTTGCTTTGAATTTTTTTTTTTTTTACATACAACGATGTATAAATTCTTATATTGATGATTTGAAATGTGTATAGAAATAGAATGAAAGTAGTAAAAATGAAAGATATTCTTCTTATTATTATGAAAGAGGATACAACAGATGATGCTTATATAGAGCATTGGTACAAGCTTCTAGAGATACCAGCTCAGCATCTACTAACAATCTAACAGAATTAGTTACGACAACTAACTGACTATGAACTAACTAAATGAGCTACCATTATACTGACTAATTACAGTTAAACTAGTCAACCCCCCCCCCCCCCCCCCCCCCCCCGATCCTCTCTTAAGATGGAGGTTGTGAGAACAAACCCATGTTGGATAAAAGAAATTTAAACTTGGTAGCTGGGAGGTGTTTGGTAAATAAATCAACTAGCTGCTGTCTAGTAGAAAGATACTAAGGATGAAGAAAACATTGTTTGTATAGGTCCCTAAAAATATGACAGTCTATGTCAAGGTGTTTAGTTCTTTCATGGAAAACTGGGTTTTGAGTGAGATGTATGGCAGCTTGGTTATCATAAAAGAGAGAAATGGGTTGAGAAATAAGAATGTTAAATTGTTGTAGAATGTGGGAAATATATTTTAGCTCATAAAAGGTGGTAGAAAGGCTATGATATTCAGCTTCTGTTGGTGATTTAGAGACTGTAGTTTGTTTCTTAGATTTCCAAGAAACTAATGTTGTACCCAAAAATATGCAATAACCTGTCACAGATTTTCGTATAGTAGGACAAGAAGCCCAATCTGAATTAGCATATGCAGTAAAGGTAAGATCAAATTGAGCTGGAAAAAATAAACCAGTAGTGAGAGAGCCCTTGAGATATTTGACTAGATGTAAAGCAATTGACCAATGAGCTTTAGTGGGAGAACCCATAAATTGACTAAGAAAATGAGTCACAAAAGAAAGGTCAGGCATGGTAAGATTAAGATAAAGAAGTCTCCTAACAAGCCTTCTATACTTTTCTAGCTAAGAAAACAAAAGGGATTTGGAGGCTACAGTACTATAGTTTGCTCATAAGGGAGTGGAATTAGGCTTCGCAGCAGTTAATCCAGTTTCTTGCAAAATATCAAGAACGTATTTCCTTTGAGTAACAGACAGACCTTTGGCTGTCCTTATCATTTCTAGGTCTAAGAAATAATGAGCTAAACCTAAATCTTTGATGGTAAAAGCAGAATGTAGAAATTGTTTAAGAGCTTTAATTTCTTGCAGATAAGTGCCAGTGATATGTACATCATCAACATAGATGATAAGAGCCAAAAAGGATTTACTGAACAAATAATGATCAAAAGCATATTGTTGTAAACCATAAGAAGCAAGTTTAGCAGTAAATTCACAATTCCATTGCCATGCAGCCTGCTTTAATCCATATAAACTTTTGGTGAGCTTGCAAACTTTGTTTGAAGGAATAGAAGAACCTTCAGGAGGTAACATATAAAGATCTTCCTCAATGTATCCATGTAAAAAAGCATTGTTTATATCAATATGATGAATGGGCCAAGAATGAGCAATTGCAACTACTAGAAATACTCTCACAGTGACTAATTTAGTAACTGGAGAAAAACTCTCTATAAAGTCTTCACCTTCAACTCAATTGTAACCTTTATCCACCAACCTTGCTTTATATCTATCTATAGAACCATCAGGTAAATACTTGACTTTACAAACCTATTTAGAATCAATAGGTTTCTTGTTTGGTGGAAGATCAATGATAATCCAAGTGTGATTCTGTTATAATGCTTATAGTTCCTGATTCATAGCTTCTACCCATAAAGGATCAATCTTAGCCTATTTATAAGTGGTAGGTATTTGGATAGCAGTTAAAGAATTTACAAAATGTTGTTAGGAAGAAGAGAGAGTATTAGAAGAGGTAGGTAAAGGGTGAAAAGGGTACCTGATGGACTTGTCAGGAATTGCAGTTGAAGTAGATGGTGTAGACGATACTGATGAAACATAATCTTTTAACCACGTGGGAGGCTGTTTAGATCTTGTGCTATGTCTAGTAGGTAAAAAAGGAGGTAATGATAAATCTTGAGAATTAGGAGTAGAGGTATGATGTTGAGATAGGGAAGGTGCAACAGTAGGAACATGAGTTGCAAGAGGAATCTCAATGGAAGGTGCAATATTAGTGGAAGATGGTGATTGAGAAACTGAAATTGATGGTGAATTAGGTAACACAGGTAAGGAAATTGGTGAAATAGGAGTGGAAGTAGAGTGAGGAAAAAAAGTAATAGGATCATCTAATTAAGGTAAAGGTAAGATTGATATATTTGTATGATTTGGTATAGATGGTATAGTCTGAGATTTATAGGGAAAATCTTTTCATGAAAAACAACATCCCTAGAAGAAAATATTTTATAAGATTCAAGATCATAGACTCTATAAGCCTTTTGACTAGGGGTATAACCTAGGAAGAGACATTTGAAAGCTTTTTTATCAAATTTAGTTTTGGATGGTAAAGTATTTGTGGCAAAACATAGTGAACCAAATACCTTTAGAGAGGTATAATCAAGTGGTTTGTGATAAAGCATTTCATAAAGAGTATACCAGTTTAATAAGGAAATAGGTAGTTTGTTAAGAATGTGAGTGGCAGTAAGAATGGCCTCTCCCCAAAACAACTTTGGTAAAACAGAATAAAAAAGTAAGGCTCTAGTAATATCAGGTAAATGTCTGTGTTTTCTTTCAATAACACCATTTTGCTGTGGTGTATAAGGGCATGATTTTTTATGAATAATGCCAAGATCAGTAAAAAGAATTTGACAATTGGTATTGACAAATTCAGCGCCATTGTCAAATCTAACAATCTTAATTTTAGCACTAAATCGTGTTTGAAGCATCTGAATAAATTATTTCAGGAAAGAAAAAGTTTGTGTTTTGTGAGTCATGAGATAAGTCCATAGGGTTCTGGTATGATCATCTACTATAGTCAAAATATAATGACAATTATCAAGAGAGGGTGTGTTATAAGGTCCCCATAGATCTATATGAAGAAGTTCAAATGGTTGTTAATATTTAGTATGACTTAAAGGGAAAGGTAATCTAGTTTGATTGGCTAAAGGACAGTAAAATTATCAATAGGAAAAGGTACAATAAGATGTGACATAGTAGATTTAGATGAATGACCTAATCTAGCATGTAAAAGATCAAAAGGAATTGAAATAATATCTTTATTTGAAACTGAAGTAGCAATAGTATTATAAGTAGACTGTGTTGGTAACATCTTATCAATTGTTTGCATCAAACAGGCTTAGGAATATCAACTAAATGTTGAAATTGAGTAACAATGGCAGAATTAAAACTATTTTGATCAAGGATGTACAGTCTTGCAATAACTTTTCCAACAGCTATCACCTTAGCTTTCCTCAGGTCCTGAAATAAAAAATAGCAAGAAGCAAAGATTATTCTGAGAGGTAGTTTTGTGGTTAGCTTACTAACTGAAAGAAGATTAAAATGAAAGTCTGGAACAAAGTAAACATGTTGTAAAGATAAGGTAGATGACAAAGTAATAAATCCAATTTAACTTACTGTTTTGGTTGATTTATCAAGTAATGTAATGGTTATAGGTGTGACAGCAGGAAAAAGAGTACTAAAGAAAGTAACATTGAAGCACGTATGGTTTAAGGCTCTAGAGTCTACTATCTAAAAAGTTGAAGTGGATAAACCAAAGCAATTTAATGCTATATGATGAGTAGTGCCTGCATAGCTTGTGTAAGTAGCAAATGCAGTCTTAGGTATAGGTTGATTCTATAAGTACCTCTGAATCCCTTTTTGTACAGCATTAGAAAAAGTAGCATTGTAAATATGAGGATCTATATTCTCAATCTTATCAATCTGAGCATCCAGTGGTATCAATAACATGTGCAGCAATTGCTTTATTCATATTCATTGGCTTAAATTTTCCCTTATTGTTATCATCTTGAGCTCTTTTCTTCTTCAATTCTGCAAACCATTCAGGATAACCATGAAGTTTGAAACAAGAGTCTTTATTATGGCTGGGTTTATTGTAGTGCTCACAAAATGGATCTCACTTACTGACAAAACCTTTGTAATTTATAGGTTTAACCGAATTCTGTTTAGGATCAAAGTTAAAGCATTATGCTCAATCAAGTCTACATTAGAGAAATGAATTTTTCTCTATTTCTCAATGCTTAAGGCCATAAAGTAGGCTTTATTAACTAATGGTAAAGGATCCATCATTAAGACCTAATTGCGAACTTGATCATAGTTCTCATTTAATCCCATGAGAAATTGCATAATTTTGTACATATTATTCATATCAGATGTAGATTTAGCAGATCCACAACTATAATCACTTATAGGTATCAGAAAAGCTAGTTCATCCTATAATTTCTTGAGCTTAGTATAATAGGCTGCGATAGATAGGTTACCCTGTGTAATACTGCAAATCTCACGTTGGATCTAATAGATCAGTGGTCCATTACTTTCATCAAATCTAGCTTCAATCTCATCCCAAAGCTCTTTAGTTGTTCTTGCAAAAATAAACGCATCTACTAGATCTTTGGAAATAGAATTTAGCAGCCATGAAGTAACCATGAAATTGACTTTCCTCCACTACTCATAATCTGGAGCTTTAACTGCCATCAGCGAATCCAAGTTTATCCTTAGCTCCTAGTGCAATAGCATAGATCTGCTCCATGAGAGATAATTTATTTCATTCAGAGCAGCATTAACTAGTATCATTCCTAGATTGTTAGATCTATGAAGTGTCATTGGATTGCTATAGTTGTGTTCATTAGTAGCTCTTACTATGCTTCTTCCAGCAAATTGATTTTGTACTTCCTTTATTAAAGAATAGTAGATCAAGGTTCAAGGTAAAAAAAATGATAAGGAATCATAAAAAAAAATCACTATCAAGCTAAGATTGCTCTGATACCATGTACAGAAGTAGAATGAAAATAGTAAAAATGAAAGATATTCTTCTTATTATTATGAAAGAGGATATAGTAGATGATGCTTATATAGAGCATCGATATAAGCTTCTAAAAATACCAGCTTAGCGTCTACTAACAATCTAACAGAATTAGTTATGACAACTAAGTAACTATGAACTAACTAAATGAGCTACCATTATACTGACTAATTACAGTGAAACTAGTTAATAAATACAACAAAATGTCCACCACATTAATGATTTTTTTTTTATGAACAGTACACATTTTTGTTTGTTCATATGCAAAGTTTTTCATTGTAAAAGTTTTTAAAAAAAATTAAGACATTTTTAATTTTTTTTAGTTACAGAACTTCTTATTGAGTTTTTTTTATATAATTTCTTTTACATCTAATTATTTTTATAATAGTAATTTCTTTTATAAAGATATTATTTGATATTAATTAATTAAAATCTAGTACCTAAAGAACTAATGTTATATATAGTTCCTAAAGAACTAATATTCTCTACAGTTCCTAAAGAAACAATCAAAATAAATAAATAAATAAAACATAAATTCCTAAAAATTTGATATTTTAAGTTTCTGAAGAACTAAGTATTATAATTTGTTAAAGAACTAAGTATAGTAATTTTATGTCTCTAACATGCTCCTACAACAATAGTATGGAGAATGAAAATTTATAAAATATTTTGAACTTATTGCTTGTCATCTAATGACTGAAAAGAACACTGAATTTCTAATTATCAAGTTAGGCCCACTAGTTCAACAACAGTCTCTGAAATGAATGCTATAGATTACAAAAACTCAAAAGTGAGGTAAATTTTGTAAATTGTGAGAACTTTGGAAGAGAAACAACCCATATGAAAGATATAATTCAGCTTAATATATAAACTCCCTGAAGGAGTAATTGGCTAAGATTTTGTGTTTATATATATTATTCTTACTATCTTGTGGGATTATATCAATAAATTATTTATCTATTTATCCATATTATTTTATATTATAATCTATGACTAAATTCATTGGTGTTTTATTCTCAGTATACATGAAAAATAATATGTTGCATTAAATCTATAGTTTAAACATTGAACTTGTAGTTCAATAATCAAACCTTGAAGGTTTGGTATGACATGCCATTATGCATGCTGCTTTATTTTATATATATGAGTTTTTTGTCATATGTATTAATAGCATCATCTCAATGTGCAAAGATAAAAAGTCCAAAGAAGAGACTTGAAATTTATTTTGATGAGACATATTTTCTAATATTAGGGGAGGAAAAACACCTGCAGTATTAAAGAATGTCAAGAAATTTTCTAAAAGAAAAAATATATTTTTGATCCATGTATAAGTCAGAATGAACTAGAAGTTCACAAAAATAATGTAGTTGCAACAAATTGTAACTCAACTACTAAATGTGTTAATATATGCCAAAAAGTGACAAGTCTCATATTCTAGCTGCTAATATTGTAGTAAATGTCACGATTCTAATTGAAACTAAAAATCAAATTGAGCACAACACACGCCAGAAGCATGGATGACCTAAAGATAAGAATCTGCAAAAAAGAAAAGCAGCATCACTCATAAAATCTCCTAAAGAGAGGCCTCTTAAAGAAGAAGATCTCAGTTAAAGAGTTACAGTCAATTATAAGATGCAGATTTAGAAAACGGAATAATTAGATCCTCTATATATGATTTCTGGAGTTGATGATCATATAAATGAAAAATATAAGATCTCAATTAATTTTATGATATAGGAGAAAGAGTTGATAGAAATTTGATTATCGTCAACGATGAATTTGTCTTAACAGTCGCTCTTGTTATTTGAAAAGAAATCTGAATCCAGAATCTATAAGTATTGAATATTATTATAAAAATATTTGATCATCATGGAAAGAAGCAATTAAAGTAGAGCTAGACTCGCCTTATCATTAATTATGAGAAAACTAATTCTCTTATTACGGAAATGATCACATTCCGTTATTTGATTATTACGGTAGTTAAAGAAAGGCTTGAGATGTGCCTTATGAAAATATTATATGAGCCCTAGAAGGACTAAAGATATAATAGTGAATCCTTACTAAGAGAATGTAAGTGAATGATTCACTATGTATTCATAAATGACCGCAAATTGGTTATTATTACACTATATGTTAATGATCTAAATATCATTGAGACTTTTTCAAGAAAGCATGTACTATCTAAAAAGTGAGTTCAAGCAAAAATTTGTATCAATATGTAGATTGATTATTAAAGAGTTCTAATACACCAGTATGCTTATGTAGAAAAGATACTTAAACAATTTTGCGTGGATAAATCTAATGGCGGTCCATTCACTAGAAGTGAAAAGAGACCCTTTTAGACCTAAAGAAGATAACAATGAGTTATTTATTCCTAAAGTACTATATTGAGTGTTTTAGGAGCACTTGCAAATTATACTCAAATTGATATTAATTTGCAGTAAATTTCCTAACTAGGAATAATTCTGCACCACCCAATATTAGAATGGTGCAAGACACTTATGATGTTATCTTCGAAGTACTATTGCATCATCTTGTCAACGCTAGTTATTTACTTGATCATCATAATGATGAATCTTAGACTGCTTATATTGCAATTTCATGGTCTTGGAGTACCTCAATTATAGATACTCCCATTATATTGTTTGAAATTAACACAACATGTATTGTACAAAATAAAATGGATAAAGTAAATATGTTTTACTTAAATTCTCTTACATGCATAGATTCCAAAAGAGTGATTAAATTTGCTCGAATAATAACTTATTTATTAGCCATCACATAATGTGATATTGGAACAACATTGCGTCATCAATTGATGCACACCATATTGAGATGTTGTCTTCATCAGGAGGAGCGAATTAATATAAAATTGTACTCTTTTTCCTTAGTCAAGTTTTTATCCCATGAGGTTTTTTTGATCAAAAGTTTTAATGAAAAGTTTTAATGAGGCAATCTATATGATAACAGAATAGCGCATTAATTGTGTTATTTTCCTTTGCTATATTTTTTCCTATTAGGGTTTTCTAGCAAGGTTTTTAATGAGTCATATTCATAGTACAAGTAATATCCTAAGGGAATACTATAAATATATTATTATATGTAGATATTACTTAAACATAATTAAGTATCCAGTTTGACATGGCAGATTTGTTTATAAAGACACTCTCTACAACCATATTTGAGAAGTTGGTGAACAAAATTGGCAAACAAAATTGGCAAACACCAATTGAGAAATCTTTATTAGAAATCATGTTTTCATGATGGGGGAGATTTTTGTGCACTATACTCTTTTTTCCTTGGCCTAGGTTCTATCCCGTTGGGTTTTTCAGGCAAGATTTTTAATAAGGCAGTATTATGATGTAAGTTCTACAAGAATAATGTACTCTTTTTCCTTCACTAAAATTTTTTTCCATAGGGTTTTTTCTTAATAAGGTTTTAACGAGACATATTTTTTAAAATAAACATCCAAGAGGAGTGTTGTGATAATATTAATGATAATATTTAAGTAGTATGATATGATTGAATGTCTATTACTATCTCTATAGATAGTTTTCTTATGTAAATAGGACTCTATCTTTGATCATATCTCTATAAGTAGGTGCTATAGTCAATGAAATAACATATAAAAATTTATTCTTTTTTCTATTCTCTCTTTTCTATATTCTTTATAATTATTCTTTATTTCATAACATTATATTATTTTTTTAAATATATTTCAGGTTATTTGGGGAAAAAAAAGTGAATCTAACACATGATATTAGTACACCACTTTAAGTGACAGACCTGTTGACACTTACTATTTATTTGCCACTCTAAGTGCCTGTTTGACATTGAATTTAAATTTGCTTTTTAATTTTTTGTTTATTTTTTAAAATTTTAAAAAAAATTATTGCATTTAGCAAATTATAGTTTGGAAAAAATTAAAAAATATGAAAAATATTTTTATTTTCTTTTTCATTTCTCAGTTTTCTATTTTTCATTTTTCAAATTAAAAATACAAAAATAAGAAAATATATTAAGATTTCTTACCATTTGAAACCTTCTCTATTCCTCCATTTTCATTTTTATTTCTAAATTTTTTATTAAATATATAACTATTATTTTCCCTGAACTTTTTTTTTTTTAAATGGGAGTAGGAGAAAATCATAAAATAGTATTCTACAATGGGAAAACTTGAAAAATTATTTTCAAATTTTATTGATAATTAAACATTAAATTCTAATTTTCATTTTTTAAATAATATTCTAAAAAATAAATTTTATTTTCCATAACTAAATAACACCATAACTTTTCAAAGCCATAATTTGCTTAGCAGTAAATTCTTCAAAATATATTTTGGGTGGCTACCTTTAAATCGAAGGAATAGCAATGTTCTTTGCCTTTAAGATAATCAATATACCTCAGCGAGTGCATATCAAATCATGAGTTATATTTTGTCAAAAACTATCTACCATAGTACATGAATACATGAACTAAATAATAAGTAAAGATTTTATTTCCTAGAAAGTTAATATAAATTTTATTTTCCATAACTAAACAACACCATAACTTTTTCAAAGCGCAATTTGCTTAGCAGTAAATTCTTCAAAATATATTTTGTCAAAAACTATCTAAAGACTGCATTACTTCAAATAAGAAAAGGAGACGCCATCCATCTGTGGCTGCCTTTAAATCAAAGGAATAGCAGTGTTCTTTGCCTTATAGATAATTAGTATGCCTCGGCGAGTGCATATCAAATCATGAGTTATATTTTGTCAAAAACTATCTACCATAATACATGAACACATGAACTAAATAATAAGTAAAGATTTTATTTCCTAGAAAGCTAATATATCTACCAAAGATATGTCACTTATAGTTCCAAATTTAATTTTTATACTTTATAAATTTTCAACAATTTTAATTATGTAATATATTTTTAATATGTAATAATATTATTTCAATTGTATATATTATGGTGATAATATTTAAATGATGTACTAAGATCGGATGTCTATCCTATCTCTATAGATAGATATTTTTATATAAATAAAACTCTATTTTTATTCCTAATTTTATAACATTTTACACCTATAAATAGGTATTATAATCAATGAAGTTATATACACGGAAATTTATTCTCTATTCTATTCTCTCTTTTCTCTATTCTCTATAATTGTTCTTTATTTTATAACACGTTATTAGCACGAATTAGTTCTACCATTTTCTTTTAACTGCTCATTACATCTCAATGAAAGTTTGTATGTGAGGAACGTCAAAGTCATTGTAAGTCTATTTACTTATTGTAATATGATTTCAAATTATGTTAAAATATAATATAGTTCTTGAAGAATTAAATTGATTAATTAATTGAAGAACTTGTATTCTAAATTCCTGAAGAATTAATATAAATTAATATAGTTCCTGAAAAACTAATAATATCTATAATTCCTGCAGAAATAATATTTTTTACAGTTCCTGAAAAACTAATAATTTCTACAGTTCTTGTAGAAATAACATTTTGTACAGTTCCTAAAAAACTAATATTCTCTACAGTTCCTAAAGAAATAATATTCTCTACAGTTCCTAAAAAAACTAATCAAATAAATAAATAAAATATAAATTTTTGAAGAATTGGTACCCTAAAATACTAATATGCTCTATAGTTCTTGAAGAACTAATCGTTATCTGAAGTTCTTGAAGAACTAAATTTTCCTATAGCTCCTAAATAACTAACACACTCTATATAGTTTCAAAAATAGTTATTGAAAAACTAATACTTTCTATATTTTTTGAAAAACTAGCATTTAAATTGGTATTCTACTAATTCTTGAAGAATTAGTACTTTAGCCCTCGAGAAATAAAGACTTGGACTGGAGAAACCTAAGAAAAGTGCTTTTTCGTATGATTTCCCTTTAGATTGTCTTTGTTATCCAATATTATTTGGTTGTTTCATATCATGACTATTGTCCTTACTATTAATATTTTACAATGAATTGGTTACAAGGTGAAGTTATGATTAATAGATTTTAGTCATAGTTTGCTAATCAATAACTATTCAACTAGGTATTGTTATGGTTGATGAGCTATTTGATTGTTTAATTTGTTTATGGATTTAATATTAATTTATGATTAAAATCAAAATGATTCTCCGAATAGATTGATTTATTGGTGATGAGGAACAAAATATGTTGGACTAGGTCTAGGCCCACCTAGCAATGCAAGGATAATTATGCCTAGTTCAAAGCTAATACAACCCATCTCCAACTTATATAACAAATCCGAAATGAACTGGTAAAAGCAATACTAACTTAGTATCAAGGTCAAATTAGGATCTCATATTCCTTGCCCAAATAAAGCTAGAATATGCTATCTATAAATACCTCAATTGTAAAGCGTAAAGGGTAGATTTAATCACATTATAGTTCAACTACATTCAATAAAACCTCTAGGGAAATTATCTCATTCAAGTTTACTTTATTTTATTTCAGTCAATCCCATTCAATTCAATATGTACTAATATTCTTTGTTTGGTCAAAATCAGCTCAATTAAATTGGCGCCGTCTGTGGGAAACAATTAAACAAATTGTATCCCCTTGAAATTATCCACATTTTTTGCAAAGACCATCATCATGGCATGCAATAGCCACAACGATTAAGAAAACTTTCTAAGGGACCCCAAAAGTAGTCAAACTCATCTGAAGACTCACAACAAGGATGAGAGTCGAACGCCTACAAGTTGCATAGGACCCACTGACATCAGTGTAGCATTACAACAACTCAATTCTTCTATTCTTGGAACAAATAGCAATCAACTTGTGGTACTAACACCAAAGACTACGTCCATATTATCGTTATTACTAAAAGCCTTATAGACCCCACAAAATACCCCTTTACTAAACACTCGAGCTAGCACTAAATTGGTATAAGAATGAGACTTAAATCGAAGATTGGACTTCAAGGCAACTCCTCAAGAAGATTCAGAAAGGAATCACCAAACTAAGTGAAGCAAAGGAAGAAGGTCCAATGCAGATAGATCCTAGTTCGAAGGACCATCTCGCAACACCAGAGATACCTTTCGAACCAGAAGGACATACCCTACTAACTAGAAACAAAGTGCTCGTACTAGGAGCCGAAGCTAAAGCCACAAAAGACAAGGTACTCAAGATCATAATCAAGCTAATAAAAGGCATAAGAAAAGATGCAGGGACTATGAATAGAGTTCCTCTAAATCCTCATCATAAGGCAAAGGCCAAGACAAACAAGAAGTAGCCAGCCAAAGAAACACTGAAGATATACGGGACACGGTCAAGAAATTCCTAAACGAGCTCACAGGGGAGACGGGGAGAAAGTCTATTGATAAAAGTTTCAAATTAGCACTGAAATCTCCTTTTACTAAATTAACCTAGGAATATGTAATGCCTAGTAAATTCAAGCCTCCATGGCATAGAGACAAACCCAATAACCCATGTGATGGACTACAAGCATGCAATAGAACTCCAAACGGGGAGTAACGAGGTGCTATGCAAAGCTTTTAAAAGGTCACTAGAAAAAGCAACCAATAGGTAGTTTGATAGTCTAAAAGAAGAAAGCATTTATAATTTTGGTTAGCTCGCCATAATTTTTATGCAAAGGTTTATAGCTAGTATCCCTATAGAGAAGTGAACTCAAAGCTTAGAAGCTATTACTCAGAAAGAAAGGGAGTCTCTAAAGGACTATGTGGCTTGCTTCAATAGAAAATCTCTCAAAGCCACCCACTTGGATTAAGCCCGAGCAGTGGAAAAATTGCAAAATGGCACAACCATATTGATTATTTCAAATGGTTATGCAAGCATGCACCCACTACTTTGGAAGAAGCCATGGCAATTAGCCAAAAGTACATTAGGCAGGATGATGCCTTTGCCTTTAAGAAAAAGAAAAGAGGTGAAGTCCCAAAGGGAGAACCTAAAATGAAGAAACAAGATGAAAGATCTAAAAAGAACCTGATAGTAGGAAAAATAGCAGAAGCAATAATCGAACACCTTATGCTCTAGATCTGCCAAGGACCCTTCTAAATATAAGCCCAGCAGAGGTGTTCGCATCATTAAAAGATAAAGAAATTTGGGTTCACCCCTAACCCCTGCTAAAACTGGCATATTAGAGATGTAGAAACAAATTTTGTTTATTCCGCGACACCCATGGGCACCACACTAATGACTGCTGGCAATTAATGGCAAAAATAGAAAGACTAATTAAGCAGAGGTGCTTAGGGAATTTCATAAAAAATGGTAACAATAACCAAGGAAGAAACAGTAGGGATAAAGGAAAACAACCAGTCAATGATGGGTCAGCCAAAGTAATTAACTGTCTTACAGGGGGCCAGATGAATCAACAAGTTGCAATCAAACTAAGGCCTTTTAAAGGAAAAAAAAAGCCCTTGAATTTATCTTTTGCAATGGAGTCAGAGAATCAGCTCGCAGAGAAGATGGAAGTAGCCTGCAATACCCTCATTTTGACTCTTTGGTCATACAAGCTATGGTTGTAAATTTTCTAGTAAAAAGGATCTTAGTTGACGATGGCAACTCAATCAATCTCCTCATCGCATAAGCATATGCCAAGATGGGGTTGAAAGAAAGCAAAATGCAAGATGTAGGGACACAATTTGCACATTGGATAAAGCAGAAGTGCCATCAACAGAATAGCTAGATTGCCTATCACCCTCAGTACGGCCCCAGAAAGCATCAGTGCAATGGCTAACTTCATAATAGTCAAGCTACTGTTAACATATAACATTCTCATTGGAAGGCCTCTCTTCTACAATCTAGATGCAACAACCAACATCAAACACCTAAGAATGATAGTTCCTAAGCTTGAAGGAGGAGAGATCAATATCTATAGGGTACAGGAACGAAGGGAACTAGAAAAGAAAAAAGCAAAGAAAATGTCCCCTCAAACAGAAGAGGTAGCATTGGTAGATGCAGCAAAGGAAATTCTTGAATAGTGAACTAAACCTGTGGAACAATTAGAGAAGTTTCCTATTTAAAAAGAGTAAGGAAAATATTTGCTAGTGAACACCTTGCTCAATAAGGAACAAAAGGCCCAAGTCGATCAATTTTTGATATCCAACTCATCTAGTTTTGCATAGTCCTCAATAGATATGAAAGGTATTAACTTGGACATCCTGACTCATGAACTGAATATGGATCCTGCATTTAAGCCAGTTAGACAAAAAGAAGATGCTTTGGGCTAGAAAGACAAGCAGCAATAGATAGCGAGGTGGACAAGTTAATGGAGGTAGGATTTATAAAGGAGGTGTAATACGCAGACTGGCTCACTAATGTAGTACTGGTAAGAAAAAGCAAATGGGTCATATAGAATTTGCGTGAACTTTACTGACCTGAACGTACTTGCGAAAAGGATAATACCTTTAAGTATTATGATTGTATGTATACATTTAATAAAAGTAAATGAAAGGTAAAGAGTTTTGGAAAGGAACACACTAAGTCTCACACAAAGTTACCTAAATGCCACTAGGATGGACCATAATATGAAGAAGGGCTATAGTAAGCAAAGCAAAATAAAGACATGATAAATTTTCTAGCATTATACATAATTTTCAATAAGTGAAATTCAAAGATTTGAGTCTCTTTCGATTTATTTTAAAAGATAAAATAGCCAAGGTGAAAAGTAGACATGCCTTACAATGAATTTCATACCTAAATTACTGGGAACTATAAAAAGGTGTGGTTCTATATAGATCATCATTAATTGATTAATAGGAACAACACGTCCTTATAAGTTAGAGTTACATAGAAATGGACTAGATGAATGAAAGAACATAATTGCCTCAAGATTTTGAGGGACACTACAAAAGACATTAGATGCCAATTAAAATCCAATTCTTTTCTACTTGGGTATTGAAGAATAAAATATGAGCACATAAGCAAATGGGTTTGGTAGGTTGGAAGTAGTTTCTTGACAAAGATGTCTACTTGTTCTTGCTTGGTTGATTTGTTTACTATTTGAGTAGCTTTAGCCCTCCACTTGTAAGGAACGGAGAGAATGATTCATTTGAAAGCTGCTTGGTGATTTCTAAATCATGCCTAATGACATCCACTTCATTATTGCAATGGTACTGTTTGACAAAGGCCTGATAGATATCACCCCATTATCTTTTCTAGCTCTTGTCTAGTGAAAGGAACCATCTCATGGCAACATCGATTAGTGATTGTTCGAACAATTGGGCCAAGAGCTCATCAGTAAATCCCAAAGGTTTTATTGCCCTCACATATATCTTCATATGAGTTTTAGGGCTACTAACTCCATCAAATCTTTCAAGTTCAGGCATTTTAAATTTGGGTAGCAATCTAGCATTGGAAAAGAGGGTTAGAGAGCTGACATTTACCAAGTCATCATGCATTTTAAGGTTCTTGAGGGTCCTTTCCATGGCTTGAAATTTTTCCATGAATGCTTTTAGGTCGAGGCAAGAGAAAGCTTCTTTCCCTTAAAAAGGATTTACAGGAGAGGAAGTAACAGGTTGAGTAATGTTGTTTGGAACCTCAATGGGTTGAGGCGCCTTAACAACAGTCTTTCCTTTATTTATAAGGTCACTGATTGTGTTGGATAAGGAAACAATATTAACATGGATTTAGCCCGGAGTAAGGTTGGCCCAGTTTAAATCTTATGTTGGATTTAAGATTGGGTGAGGCTAACTTAACTAATTATGGCCCAGACCTCTTCAATGATAAACTACCGTTGATGATTAAAGACTTCAGTGAATCAGGCTTGTTGAGCACTTAGGGAAGCTGAGAAATTCTCTTATTGCTTCCTAAAAAGAATGGTTAGGAGAGCATGCAAGTCAACTACTTCACCTAGTCAACCATTTGTTCCTTGAAGCAAAATCAAATAAATTGGGTAACTGAAGGGGTAAGGATATGGAAAGGTGATGAGAATATTGGCATGCAGAATTTAAGGGAAAAGGATTCTTTATAGAGTAGTGGGCCCATTATTTTCAGGCTTAAGACATGATGGGCCTAAGGTTTTGGGCTTTAGGATTTTGGAGGCTTAAGGTATATCATGCTAAAGGTATTAAGGGTGATGTCTAAGGTTGATACGAACACCAAACGACCTACTTTGAAACCTAATATATTTACTCTTGGAAGCGACTCCTTAGAAAGCCAAATCAAGTTTGAACAAGAAAACCTCAACCCAATGACAAACCTATGTAAAAGAACCTTAGTATATTGTGAACAAAACAAAGTGATTAACTTTGGAAGTTTGAATTATTGATTCAAGCAAGAACCAAAAACTGAGAAAATTCTCACAAAGCTTAATTTCGAATTATTCAAGTCTTCATATTCTTAGCTTAGCTAAGTATTTATATCATCTTAGCTAGGTTACAAACCATAAATTCTTCCTAATCAAAATTTAGGCTTTAGGCTTAATTTTAAGCAAACTAAAAAGCCCAAAAATTAATTAAAATACTTAAAGTAGAAAAAAAGATAGATATGGGCTTAATTAACAAAATTAGCTCAATGACAATGTGAGAATAACGAAAAATAACTAAAATTGAAAATAGAAGGCATAGGCAGCCCAGCCCATTGTGTGCAGCTCGCCTGACACCTCAGCCCAACTCGCTCAACGCCTTAGCCCAGGTCACCCGATGCCTCATCATCTTGAAGAGACTTTTTGAATTCCTTTTTGGACATATCTTTGCATACTTCTTGCAAGGCTATTGGATTCCCATCAAAGGTTTTAATGGTTTAGGGCATATCGAGCCATATGTATTTAGCGATCTGAAAAGTAATGGGCCAAGGATGTTGGGCTTAATGGGTTTGATTTTAAACAAAGGGTGGGATCCTAGTAATGGTTTTACTATTGAGGACCTAAGGTGTCTAGGTTATTGGATGAAAATGAAGCTTGTGGCTAGGTAGTGAGGGTTAGATAAGAAGGTCAGATATGAGCCAATAGTGTTATAGGTTTAAGGTTTGAGATGAGGTGAGGTTCGGGGTGTTTGCTGTTTATGATAAGGCTAAGGTGAGGTACTTTTAGGTTAAAGGCTAAAGTTATGGTATTTAAGTTTAAAGGTTAAGGTAAGGTTTAGGTGTGAAGATATTTGCATGGGAGTGAGATTTTAAGGTGTAAGGGTGCAGTTCCTTGAATAAAGTTAAGTGTGTTTATAGGGAAGATGTTTGGATAGGGGAGTGAGTGACCCTTCAAGGTTGGCCTAGACTTGAGATAAATACATTGTTTTGTTATACAATATGGATGCATGATATGCATGGAGAAAAATATTTTATAAGAATGCAAAGATACAAGGTTTTGATTATACAACCTAAGGTCAGGATCTAAGTTTAGCACATAAGAAGGTAAGGGAGGTTTTGGATAGAGTACCTGTCATACTAAAGCAATGATATACCTAACTACATGTGAGTCAAAAAGCCTCGTATGGGTCCAATAGTACATATTGCTTGTTACACCTTTGAAAGGATTAAATGATTCATCGCAAGGTGGATGATTTCACTGTCGGCAAATAGACTCAAGGATGGTTATTCACTCAATGCTACTTTCTATCCTTTGCTTTCCTAAGAAACTAGGGTAATGTAGTGATGTATGAAAAGTTATTTTGTATTGAAAGCCAAACTTTTGTTTTTGTTTACCAAAAGTAGTCCACTTTGATCTTTTATTTGAAAAAGATTTTAGAGTCCCTAGTCGAGTCACTAACTATGAGGTCTCCCCTAAGTACCAATCTGATATGCCAAGGGATCAAAATTCTCCTTGAGAGAAATATTACAATTGGAACTCGCTATAAGTTCAAAAAATTACATTTTATAAATTGTAATTTGCAAAAGGAGTGACTACTTTAATTTTGTTTTATTTTACTTGGGAAAATTAAAGGAAAAACCCAATTTGATTAACTACAAAAATTATACAATGCATCCCAATAAAAAGCACTAGTCCTTATGTGACCAAATAGAGCTCATGGACTAGGTTTTGGTTAAAAACAATTCAAAAAAAAATCTATTTCTTTACTTTGGCTTAAGTATAAAATAGCTTTTGTAAAAAGGAGTTTTTTTTTTTATATGTATGCATGAATAGATATAACATGATATATGAAACATATATTATTTGCGCAATGTATGACAAATATTAAGCAATGGTAACAATAAAGTGAAATAAAAGAAATCTACTTAAAACTATTACAAATTAAAATGGCAAAGCTAAGAGATCTTTCCTCTAGCCCTTATGGGTTCTAAGGAAAGCACATATTCTCCAAGTCTAATTTAAACAACTAAAGTAAGAAAAAGCAACAATCTAAACAATTGTGATAAAGAATCATAAAAAAGAAAATTAAAGTTTTGATTTTTATTTAAGAAAAACAATTTTAGTCCTAAACTATATGAAAAAGGTAATAGAGAGAAGAAGTTATTAATTTTAGTATAGTTGATACTTTAGAGATGGCATGCCTGCATATCCCTTAAATGAGAATTTTATCCCATGCAGTCTTCCTTCTCACAAAGGAGGAGTTTTTAAGCCATAACCTTTGTTATCATATTTTGATAGATCTAGAAATTTATAGATTTGTTAATTAGATCATTAATTAACAAAAAAAATTTAGATCTTTTTAGATTTAGATTTTAGAGAAAGGTAGAAGAGAGAAAATTAAAATCAGAATTAAAAAGGAAAAGAACTTTACCTTTGGTTTTCGATGATGAGGAATGTAGCGAACAAATTTGATACTAGATCTAAGTTCTCCCTTAACTTTGGAATAGCATGAGCTCTCCTTTTAGAAAAAGAACCCTTGAACAACACGAATTCTTCTTAAAAGAAAGAACTTAAATCACCCTTTTCTTGAATAGCACGAACTCTTCTTTAAAGGAATGACTTGAATTACACTTTTGCTTAACTAGGAGGCTTAGAAATAGGGTTTTGAAAGTTTTAGAAGGAGGATAGAAATATATCATACTGTGTGGAAACTATTAGAAGGACAAGATATTTATATGGGTAGTCTAGGAGCTAAAAAGCAACAAATTTCAGTATGGTATTTGGAGAAAATGCACTATGACAATTGGGCTCAAGCTGCAATGACCGTAGGGCCCACTTCAATAGCCAATAGGTGACCATAGGGACCCTTATGGCAACTATAGTGTTGGTTGCGATTACAGCAGGCGGCTGCCAGTTGCTGCAGCCGTCATTAGGCTACCATGCTTCATCTATTGGCCTATTTTTGTCTGTTTCTCATCTATTTTTTGCAATTCTAGTTGTATTGTGCTTGTTATCCAATTTGGATGATTTGAGGGTAGTTTAGAGGTGAAAGTGATAGGTTTCGATTTCTAGGGTTCCATTTCTCGATTTTCAATTTTGGCAATTTTGGCTTTTGAAAGTCTGTTTACTAAGTCTAAGTGCTTCTAAGGTTCAAAAGCATATTGGAGGGTGCAAAATTAAGGGTTCACAATAGTATGTGGGATCACCAACCTAATCAACTTTGGTATATCCTTATAATTAGAGAGACAATGAGCTAGAATAATAAAGACCATAAAACAAAGTACCCTTGATGTAATGAAGAATACAAGGAACAACTGCAAAATGAGTTGCGCGAAGAGCAATCATGAATTAACTAACAATATGAATAACATAAGTGATGTCAAGATGAGTAACAGTAAGATAGATAAGACTGCCAACAAGTTGACAATAAAAAGTACAATCAGGAAGAGGAGACCCATCAAAAGCAGAAAAATAAGCATTACCTCAATGGGAGTGTTGAATCTTATCATTTGTAAGACCTGCACAAAAATGAGCAATGCCTCAATGGGAGTGTTGAATCTTATCATCAGTAACACCTGCAAAGGGAGATAAGATCAATATATATTTGGCTTGAGATAAATGATACCCTGTGAGTTCATACGTAACCTCCAAACCCAATAAATAACTCAAATTCCCAAGATCTTTCATCTTAAATTGGCAGCTAAGAAAGGTCTTAAGATCATAGATACATTATGTGTCATTACCGGTAATAATCATGTCATTAACATATAGTAATAACAGAATAGTCCCCGCTCAATCTTCTAAAAAAAAATAGAGCATTTTGTAAGGATTCGATTGGAAGCCAAATTTGACAAATGGTGGAATTAAATTTGGCAAACCAAGCACTTGGAGCTTGTTTAAGTCCATACAATACCTTTTAAAAAAGACAAACTTTATTTGATGAATGATCATAACTAGGAGAAGGTTTCATATAAATCTTCATTAAGATCTCCATTTAAGAAGGCATTTTTAAAATCCATTTGAAATAAAGTCCAATGCTTAATAGGAACAATGGCAATAAGAGTACGCACAGTAGTGATGTAGGCTACAAAAGTAAAAGTCTCATCTCAATTAATTCCATAATCTTAGGTGAATCCCTTAGCTACAAGTCAAGCCTTATATCATTCTACTAAACCATCGGCCTTAGTCTTGATTTTGTAAAAATATTAATAACCCACCACAGATTTGTCTTAAGTTAAATCAACCAAATCCCATATATGTGTAGAAGTAAGTGTGTTAAGTTCTTTTGCCATTTTTTGCTGCCATAGAGGGTTAGTACTAACCTTACAATAAGTGTGCAACTCATAAAGAGAAACAATGGTAGAATAACAATGATAATCACAAAGGGTGATATTGGGTTGAATTACACGAGAGGAACAACGAAGTGGAGGATTTAAAAAGGGCTGAATAGTACACGAAGAAGTTGAGGATCCACAAAAGGAAGATTATTGGGCATAGGCTGAGGTAGATCGGAGCTATTTGAGCCAATTGAACCTGCAAGAGAATCATTAAGAAATAAAGTGATAGTAGGATTAGTAAAGAAAAAAGAAGATGATATGACTCTAAAGGTAGATATGGAAGAAAACATCTTATATGCCTAAAAGGTTATACGATAAGAAATATGAAGATGTTGATACAGAGGATCCCAACATTGATAACCTTTATGTTTAATGCCATATCCCAAGAAACAATACTATTGAGCTAAAGGTTCTTTTTTAGTATACTTATATGATTGAAGATGTATAAAACAAGCAAATCCAAAAAAATCAAAGACTGTGACACTTAGGAGAATGACCATACAGATGCTCATAAGGTGAAATATTATTGATGACAGGAGAATGGATATAATTAATGATATAAACTGCTGTCAAAGCAGCTTTACCTTAGAAAATCTCAAGACAATAAGATGACATAATAAGAGATCAATCAGTATCCAAAATATTCCTGTATTTACATTTTGCATGACTATTCTGTTGAAAAGTGTCAGGACATAAACATTGAATAAGAGTACCATGAGTGGCAAAAAATTGACAGAGTTTAGTATCTCAGTATTCTATAACATTATCTGTCTGAAAAAATTT
This sequence comes from Reutealis trisperma, assembly GCA_947687605.1. NCBI lineage: Eukaryota > Viridiplantae > Streptophyta > Magnoliopsida > Malpighiales > Euphorbiaceae > Reutealis > Reutealis trisperma. The sequence goes on from CANTUT010000467.1 coordinate 389,711, forward strand.
AATATTGTGGATAAATTGAGTTTTATTCATTGTAGCAAATTGAATAAAAATGTGAGGTAACTCAGATCAATTTTTCATAAGATAAATTCATGTATACCGAGAATAATCATCAACAAGTATAACAAAATATCTAGAACCACCCATGGTAACATGAGGGGTAGTCTCTAAATATTAGAATGAATAAGATCAAATGGTGCAAAAAAAAAAAAAAATTAAGTCACGAATATTAAATGGCAAAGCATGATGTTTTGAAAGTTGATAGGAAACACAATCAAATTGATCAATTTTAACAAATCCTAAACATCCACTAGAAATCAAAGGGCCTAATCTAGAAGGAAAAAGATGACCAAGACGCGACTGCCAAATATTAGAAGATCTGACAGCCATAAAAACTTGGAAGGATAGTTAAAGAGAAACAAACTCAAACAATTGACCAACCTTACGACTTGTCCTAATAATCTTTCTAGTCTATGAACCCTACACAGTACAACCATGACTCAAAAAGATTATATCAATACCAAGTTTATATAACTGACCAATAGAAATAAGATTGAGAGATAGCTTAGGCACATAAAAGGCATTAGATAATGATAAGTGTGAATTAGAAATAGTGCTTATATGTTTAATATGCATGATGGAATAATCAACAGTGTGGACAATTAGTGTATAAGTGGGAGTCGAGATAGAATTAAACAATTTACAGTCAGAGGTCATATGATTACAACAGGCAGAGTCGAGAAACCAAAAAGTAGATTTACCTAGAGTGATAGATAGGGCAAGGAAAAGAGGAGTATGTGAGTTAGATTGTAACTATTGAAGAATAGCTTGAATATCTTCCAAGGAAAAACGAGGACAAATATCCTTAGAAGTAGAACCCTCAGTGGTAGCAGCAATAATAGAAGTACACAAGGACTAAGACTAATTATGAGATTTGGTTGAATTACCTCGATTAGAGTTCTTATTTTTATCTTTAAATTTTCGACAAGCAAAAATACAGTGCCTTTTTTGTTTGCAATATCTACAAAATCCCTTGGAAGAAGTATAGGTGACGATAATGGCTGAAGGAGTATCAAGAACCACATCTGTAGAAGGGGCAGATCACTCAGGATGAAAAGTATTAAGTTGAGTTTCCTCAAGAAGTACCTCTTGAATGATTATGTCAAGTTTATAGTGGAATGCGGTGAAGAAGAGCAACACAAATAGACTCAAACTTGGCATGAATAATCACAAGTAAATGCCATACATGCTAGTGATTTAGGATAGTAGTATAAATGGCTGTAGTGGCTGTATTAGCCCAAATAGGATCATAGGCTGCCAATTGATCTTATAAAGTCTATGACTCAAAAATATAACTGTGAATAGTCTAGTCAAGTTGTTGATGTATATGATGAAGTCGATGATAAAGCTAGAATTGATGAATGTCTTCAAAAGTTGCATAACGTGTTTGTAAAAAATCCCAAACATCCTTAGCATAGACAAAACGATGAAATTCCAACTTAATATTCGATTAACAAGTATCCTAAAACCAAGTTAAAATCTGATATTTTTGCTATCCCATTGATCCAACCTTTCAGTGAACTTATTTTCTGTCTCATCAATCTGTTTAATAGGTTTAACCATTTCACTAGAAATAATGCACCAAAGAAATCTCCCTTTCAAAAAACTACACATCTCTTGAGCTCATAAATCATAATTAGAACCATTAAAAATTATACTAATGGGATGGATTATAGAATGAGAATTATCAGAGGCAACCATGGTAGCAAAAAAATTAAAAACAGTGCGGATAATAGAATACCTGAACCTAAAACTGATAGATAAGGCTGAATTTAAAAAAACCTATCTCACAAATGAATTCAAGGGGATGGAAAACCTTGGAAACCAGTCTAGGTTGTAAAAAAACAAACAAAAAATTAACCGAACTGATCTGTCAAATTCTTTTAAACTGGTTCGATTACCATGGTTGAACCAAAAGTATTGCTAGCTGATATGGCATGCAATAATTGGACAACAAGCTAATATAGAGGGTGCAGGCTCATGGAGCATGTGAGGAGAGTGAGCAAGCTTCGCAAGGACTTTGACTAGTGCGTTACGACGATGTTAAAGGTCTGGTCACTAGATACAAAGTCGGAACGGTGAGGAGAGTTAGTCGGTGTGCTCAAAATCAAAAACCGACCATCGGAGCACCTTGTATAGGAGCAACAACCACCAACCAAGACAAGAAGAGAGAAAGAAAAAAATCCCAAAAATGAAACAAACCTTAAAAGATTGGCTCTAATATCAACTTAAAATAAAAAAGAATTCTTATTATTTGTGTATATGTTTTACAATGAAATGACACTTTTATATATATAGAAATTGTGAATAAATAAAGAAAGAAAGAACCTAATCAGGAACCTAAAATCAAACCTAATCAGGAATCTAAAATCAAGATAATTAAAATATATACAAATATATTAACATTACAATTTTTTATTTTTTCTTATTTTTTTTATTTTTTTAGAAAAACGATAGAAATTTTGAGTGAAAAGTTTCTTTAAATTGCATCAACTTTGATTCATATGCCCAAACTAACTTCATTAATAAATTCAATAAGACCAAAAGATGCTGGAACAGTGGAACCTCAACAATAAAATATAACATCTTTCACATTATCTTTGATCACCGTAAGAGGCTGGATCTCTCTAGTATATATATATTTCGATCAAACTAGACTAGTATATAATTCTAGTATATAATTAAAAGTTGAACTTTAAACCAGGCTCTTTTATACAGTCAAATTTTAACCCTTCCTGCAGATCACTCGCGCGTTTATAATTTTAATGGGTTATTTCTTAATTAGTTATCAACAATCAGGTTCCTGAGATTTGACAAAATAAAATGGTCTTGGTTTTTAGTAAGATAATTTAGTCTTTTTATTAAATAGGTATGAGCTATTTCAAAAAAGCTCTAAATTGGAGTTTTTGTAAACATAAGTCGTTTGATTACTTAATAGATATCACTAAAAAAATAACCAAACAGATTTGATGCAACAATTAGGACTCAAAAAGCTAAGAGTTGCATCAAAAAGTTTTGCCAAACACCCATGAAGAGTTGGATGATTAACAACTCATAAACAAAATTTATTGGCTATAAGGACTAGCAAGTTGGCATTTTCCATATTTTTAGGGAAGCTAATGTGGTGTTAGATAGGCTGGGTAATTATGCTTACTCGATATGTTTTGGACTACATTATTTTCCTTTTCCTCCTGCTTGAGTTTTAAGCTTATTTTGTACTTTGTGGCATTATTAATCTAATAATGTTTGGATCATGGGATCATTAAAGAAAATAGTTTTCTACGTTTAGGTTCAATTATGTATGTCGTGAAGTAAACCCATTTGCCAAATAGAAGTATTCTAAACACGGCTTTGTTAGGTATAGTTTTGTTGGGTATAGTATTCAAAAAACAAAGATTTTTACTTCAAAGGAGTTGAAAAAGGCCACTGATCGTTTCAATGAGAGCAGAATACTTGGTCAGGGCGGCCAAGGCACAGTATACAAAGGAATGCTACCAGATGGAAAAATTGTTGCTGTGAAAAAATCCAAATTAGTAGATGAGGAAAAGCTGCAGGAATTTATTAACGAGGTTGTGATTCTTTCAGAAATTAACCATAGAAATGTGGTTAAGCTATTAGGATGTTGCTTGGAGACTGATGTTCCTCTACTTGTTTATGAATTTATATCCAATATCTCCATGACCAAAATGAGGAGTTTCAATTATCATGGGAAATGCGATGGAAGATTGCCGTTGAAGCTGCAGGAGCAATTGCATATTTGCATTCTGCAGCTTCTATTCCAATTTATCACCGCGACATTAAGTCCTCAAATATACTCTTAGATGAGAAATACAGAGCAAAAGTATAGGATTTGGAACTCCGAGATTAATTGCCATTGATCAAACCCATTTAACGATTGATGTGCAATGTACTGCTGGTTACTTGGATCCAGAGTATTTACAATCAAGTCAATTTACAGATAAGAGTGATGTCTATAGCTTTGGAGTAGTTCTTGTCGAGCTCTTAAGTGGAAAAAAAGCAATATTTTCTGGAAGTTCACAAGAAATGGTGAGTTTAGCCTCACATTTCAATCTCTTGATGGAAGAGAACAGACTTTTTGACATTGTTGACACTCGCATTATGGGGCATTGCCGTGAAGAAGAAATTACAGCACTCGCTAATCTTGCAAAAAAATGCTTGAATTTAGATGCAAAGAAACGACCTGGAATGAAACAAGTTGCAGTAACTTTAGAAGAGATTCGATCATTGCCAAGCGAGTTGAATGTTCAAGAAAACACTCCAGAGACTAATAAAAACATCTTTGCTCAAGTAATAACCATGAGGGATTCTGCTTCTACCTCGGTTACTTGTGATTTTAACAATAGCAAAGTTAGGTCATTAGAAGTTGAACCTCTCATCTCCAACAAAACTTGGTGATTAACAAAATGTTTGAAATGGGTGATGAAGAACATGCATCAAAGAATAAGTTTCATCTGATGTCTTAAGATTCTATATATTCTTGGCAATTTCTGTTTTATTTTCCCCTTAACAAATCTGTATTAATCATAATGATTATATACATAATGCATTATTATGGAATGGCAAAGTCTACATGATAGGAATATTCAAATTTCTCTACCCACATAGGGAGCAAAGGCAAATATAAAGAAAACAACAAGATTACAATTTTAATCAAAATCTCAAAATCTTGCCAAATTGTAGTGAAAGCCATTGTAAAATAAGCATATACATTCAAAATTTCTTCCTGTTGTACAATTCAATTATTTACTTTGTATTTTTTAAGGAAGTGATCCTTCTCCAATTTTTTTGGAGTTATTTTTTTTTTTAAATCATTATTTCATTATTTTAGTACAGTATCATTAATGTATAGAAAACATAAATAATGTATCATATAATATCATAAATAGGATATTAATTTAGAGATAATCATCTTAAGAAAAGTTTGTTCATATAGTGTGTATAAATACATTCTATAATTTATTGATGTATTTTTTATTGATATTCTTCTAACATTTTTCAATGTAAATAAATTTTATTTTGATGTAACGTAATTAATAATAAATATAGTATAAAAAGCTATTAAAGATAATGTTTTTTTTTTTTTTAAATATACATCAGATTATTTGGGTACAAAAAAGTGAGACAAATTTCTAATAGCTCAAGTCCTATATGCAACTACCAACAAACTAAGCCAGTGATGTAAGTGCCCATTTACGATCATTTCTGCAAAGGAATATGTATGTATAAATTCTGAATGGAATAATTGCCTACCCTCAATGACAACAAAATGCTGACGACAACTAAAAATAACAGAAGATCCCATTAAGGTACCATCAAAATCCAATTTATAAACTGTCTGAAACTTTCCGCATTTTCCAAACTGTCTGGCTGTTTATCAAGTTTTGGGTGCAACATAGAGTCGGTTAAGATACCTGAAACCATAAATGAAATCAGGAAGAGACTCACAAGGCCTATGCAGCATTGATATCTCTGATGAGCATCTCCAGGAATTTCTTGATTCTAGAGCAGTCAGAAAATTGAGAATTCGCAGAGATACCATTTCTATGGTGCTAGGAAGTGGTCAACGAGTAGTTTCTCATGATTTGGGACCCTGTAAAATTAGGAATTGTGAGGTTTATGAAATGGTCAAGGCGTCCTATTTATATACATATATATGTATAGCAGCAAAACTTGTATCTTACTAGGTTTCTCTTCCACTAAATTCCCATGAAGTGATACTCCAGGCAAATATACTCGCAGTGAAAAACCAAATTAATAAAGAAAATTACAGGCACAACGCAAAAATTCTTCAAAAACATGCACCTGTTGAAGTGGTAAGAACGAAAGGCACTAAATGTTTCTTCAATTTAGTAAAAACATTATAATACGACTACATAAACTATAATATCCAAAATTTTCAGGGTAGTTAAAGTTAACACTGTTAAAGAATCTACTGCTTTGGTCCATAACTCCCTCTCTTTACTTTTACTCTAATTTCAAGGTGATAAAAAAATCATATTCCAAATGCAAATCATAGTCTAAAACCTCATGACTAGCCATTATTGGGTTCATCACCATGAACATATCTTATGATTCCTCTAGACTACCTACTGTGTTTTTCTTGTATAATCCCCTACTTCTATCGAAAAGCCCTCTTCTCATCATTTTTACATATTCTCCCCTGACATCAACCAAAGGATGCTTTTGCAAGAGTTGTCGGCCGTCATATGCTTCTCTGAGAACAACAGTTTGAGTGTCACACTTTTTAGAGAGATAAAAAATTCCAGGATGGCGTTCAAACACTTTAGTGAACTTTTGAGGAAGGGACAACGGTTTCCGAAGATTGCTCACATTCTTACGCTCAGTTTTCTTTTGTATCATTAGGTGGAGAATCTCGTGAAAAACTCCAACAATCCTCTTCTCAGACACATCTGTACGTGGATCTAAATGGGAGGCATCAGTGTAAGGTGAAGTATAAGGGAGCCTCTGCCACTCCTGCAACCAGTCCATGCACTTCCTCTTCAACCCAAAGCCTCTCGTGAATCCAATTGGAAAGGCTAAGCAGCTATTTTTCTGATCTTCTTTCTGTTGGAATGCAGCATTCTTTTGCAATTGGGAGATAGCAAGGTGATCATCCCAAATTTGAAGTTTTAATCCAAAACGATCATCAGGGAGACGAACTAAAGAAAATAAATTGGGATACTGTGGAATCAAGGTATCACAATAATCATAAGGCAATCCCATGTCCCATTTTAGCTGGTCAATGGTTTGTAATGGAAGACTTCTATCCCTTGTGAGCATGAGCAATTTGCAAAGCCTTCCAACAAAATCCATTTTGTTCTGCTCAAAGATATGGAGTTCTTCTTGGTGAATATTCAGGGCTTCAGGTGTCAACTCAAAGCAAGGAACACGAGTGCCTCCACTATCAAGAATGTACGACTCATGGAAAAGGGTAGGATATCTCCTGATAAATGTAGAGAGCTTAAGATCATTGGGCAGACCAAGCTGTCCACGGTGTGGGGTGAGTCGATAGATAGGAAGGCGAAAATGGGGAGCTGAGGAGATGATAGAAACAAGGATAGAAGCTGCTTTAAGATCTCCCTGACCAGACACAACATCATCTAACGCAGTATCTTTCACCCATTTCAGCTTAACATTCACTAGACTGAACTTTTGTTGGTAACTGGATCCTTTCCGGCATTCACAAAGAAAACTGGAGCCTCTTGCTCGACTTAGCAACAAAAGGAAAACCATATCCCTAAATGATGATAGTGATGAATCAATTTCTATGCTTTAGTTTCATCATTTTGTATTTTATGCTCATAGGAGTCCACTATGTCCAACAAAAAAATGGAGGAAAAGAAATCCAACAGTAGCAAAGGCCCTAGAAAAGAAAACTGGCATCTGATTAGTGATTAATATATTCATGAATGTTAACCAGATCACAAGAGATCACAAACAAATTGTCCAATGTCCTATAGATAACAGCCTAGGATAACAATTTTTCCAGATAATTCAATTTCCTTCCAAATTAAGAATAGAACTTGAACTTTGTAACCTCTAAGAACATTTTCAAATATCAACATTTAGTCTCCATGTATGGATTCATAAATAAGTGAAAACAAAGAAAGAGAAAACAAGCATGAAATTTTCACATTTGGAGGATAGCAAACTGCTGTATCAAGGCTTTCAACGTTTCCCACCCTCACTTGATTTAGGGTTTTCAAATGATCAATAATAAGTGTTAAGAAGTTAAAAACCTAAATAAGTAAATAATGACATTAAACAGACGTCATATACCACCCAAGGCTAAGCTTTTGGATGTTTTGGGAGGATAACTCGGAATGATAGTAAATAGTTGAGATTATGATTTATTCACAGTTTACAAACATTTTTTTTTTCTGATTATGGAATCAATTTCTTCTTGGAACAGTTTGAAACCATGGTTTAATTTGACAAAGAGAAAGACGGAGAAACTCAAACATTGCAAAATATCACAAGTTGATGTTGACTATCCAATTGTAATATCATTTCTCAAAGTGGCTCTATTTCATTATATTCCATCCATATCCCAATTCCATTCATTTAATATCCCTTGTGGTGTCATTGACATAAGAGATGTCGTTTCTAGTCTCTTATTTGCGATGCATTTCACAAAATAAAACCACACAGATGACAGTAATGAGTTTAATTGTTCAGAAAAACAGCAACAAACTAGTGAAAACTAGTAACACAATTAGGCACACAGGATTTGCCTCTATTAGAAAAAGTGACATGTAATTTAGCACAACAATGACATCAAAGAAGCTAAATACCCAGAGCATACAATATTTATAATTCTAGCAACTTAATCATCAAATATAGCATCAAGTTAAATAATGCATTTAGAATTCATAAAGCTAAAATTTAAAATCGATCGGTGAAACTAAAACAGAGAAGCAGAAATTTGCATTTTCAAAAGATACATCAACAATCCACAACTGTTCGCAAACTCAAAAAGAACATAATAGAAAAAATGAATAAATATCACACCAAATATTTCTTGTATAAGCTGGCACCAAGTCACACCAAATTATCACTAATACAAAAATGAATAAATGAATAAAAAAGAAGGAGGGGAGAGGGGGCATTGTTGCGGGTGGACAATCATGAAACTAATTAACTCTCATTTGAGAGAACTTAATCTCATGTGCAAAGGAATCAGAAGTATATAGAAATCACCTTATTTCACAAATTAATATATCATTGTGTATATAAATTATAGAATATTTCAATCTCAAGGCCAACTCATTGACAAACTAAACCATAACGCAAACTCACTGACAAACTGAACAACCATAGTTCTTTGGCACAAGGTGGATTTTCTGTCATTTCATGTAATTCAATGACCATCATGCTTCTCATAAAGACAATGAAGATATCATGGTGCGTAAACACACACACACACACACACACATTGGGAGCAAAAGCAAACATAAAGAAAACAACAATATTACAATTTTTACTTGCCAAAAATTTCAACCAAAATCTAAAATCTTGCCAAATTGGAGTGAAAACCATTGTAAAATAAGGAGAGAACTTTCATATATACATTCCAAAATTTTACGTTTTTCTCATATACAATTCGCCGATGAAAAAGATTAAAATTCCTACAATTTATTAAAATTCTTCCAATTCAAATTCAATGATATTATTTTTATCTAGAAATGAGCAATACAAAATGTAATTGAGGTCCTAACTCCTAAATGACAAACAAAACATCAAACATGTTAACAATAGCACAATCTATCAAACTATATCTTTCAAACGCCGCTTAAAATGTCAAGAAATACTGAATTATCACAATTCGCTGATGAAAAAGATTAAAATTCCTACAATTTATTAAAATTCTTCCAATTCAAATTCAATAATATTATTTTTATCTAGAAATGAGCAATACAAAATGTAATTGAGGTCCTAACTCCTAAATGACAAACAAAACATCAAACATGTTAACAATAGCACAATCTATCTAACTACATCTTTCAAACGCCACTTAAAATGTCAAGCAATACTGAATTATCATAAATGGAAAACAAAATTCAATTCAAATAAAAATTTAGAAAGTAATTGAAACAGCATTCAAGAACAATTCACTAGCTTCAATCCACCACCAGAAAGTTCTCAATAGATGCATAAAGTCTAATATAACCACATTCAAAAGCATTTATATACAAGGGGTGATATGAAAAAACAAAAAGAATGTAAATTGAAATTGATTTCTCATAAATTTAACAAAAATACACATAATCTTGCTATGTTTATCCTTTTAAAAAAAAAAAAAAAAAAAAAAAAAAGTGTAGAGATTGTTTGTTATCTGTTTGCAGGGGAGATAAGTCCTTGAAAACCAGTGACCTCTGGTGACACAGAAGTCCCAAAAAAGGCTGTCACTCAAAAAAATCCATAAAATAAAAAATAAAAAAAATAAAAAAATAAAACCCAGAAACCGAATTTTGTTAAATGTTATACTAAATTGGAATCCAAATCAAATATCACAGGCAACAACAGTAATATATACATATTACAAGGAAACAGAACATAAAGAGAGAGAGAGAGAGAGAGAGAGAGACCTTTGAAGCAAACAGGAAGGCGTAGCAGAGACTGGAGAAGTAGCCATATAACAAAATTCTACTAACTTGTTCCATCCAATCCAAGTTAAAAGCCTCTGCAAAGAAGCAGCCACAAGAAATAACAAAAGGCCTTAGAGAAATTAGCAAAGTTAAAAGATCCATGATAAGACAAATGAAAATCAAAGCAAACAAGTTAATTATAAAACTCAAGGCCCTAATCTTCTGGGTAGAGAGTCATCATAAAACCAAATTTAAATCATTTTTCACTGTGGTGAGCTAGAACCCAGTTGATTAGGTAGTTTAGTCAGTATTGTTACATGAATAAATATATCCGGAACATAAACAAACAGAAAGTCCACTTGCAGATGTAGATGTGTACATATACATATGTATAATATTGTAAGCACGCAAATTACAATTACAAGAACTTATCCATTGCAGTGAATGTCAATAGTCAGGTCAAGAAAATCAAGCCTACAATGAAATTTCCTCCTCTACCTAATCAAACTCTAATTATTCAAACCAAATTAGGCTTTTAATGAGGTGAAACTCATTAAACACAGTATCTGTTAACAAATATATGTGATATAGCTATGACCCAACTATAAATGTGTTAAGGCTCATCAATGTAGATTAAGCAATGGCGTTGATAGATAAAAATTAACAAACAAATAAACAAAGCTACAGTTCACAAAATCCACAAATTGATAGCAATCACCAAACAGAAATCCGATAGATGAACTTTATATATAGGCATAATCAGAATACAAAAATCCCTATCAAATCATCAAAATTCCGATATAAATTACTGAGAAAGACAGAGAGAGAGAGAGAGAGAGAGAGAGAGAGTTGAGTTCAGCACCTGGCTGCAACTAAAAGCCGCCCAAATCAAGAATCTGTTCACCGGAATCGTTCAATGACCGGAGATAAGAAATGGAATTGGAGGGAGGGTTATTGGATTAGATAGGTGGATGGTATAGGATGGAAGAGTTAGGTCAGTCCAGTGGAGCTGCTTCTGCTGCACTACTGAAATGCGAAACATCAATCGACTTGCCACCCACTTCTTCTTTTACTAATTTTCCTTCCTAATTATTTTTCATTTCCTTTTTCTTTTACCTATTGCCTTTTAAAAAATTAACAAAGTGATTTTTCGTTTGCATTTAATAACTTACTCCAAATTATAGTATTTTTATGTCATTTATTTGGCAGAAAATATTTTGATCCTCAATAATATCTTTACGAAAAATATTTTTTAAAAAAATTAATTTTTTATTGTTTCACCATTATATTAAAAATTATTTTAAAAAATATTAAAAATTTTAATTTGTGAAATTATAAATATGTTTAAATTTTGTAAGAATATATATACATTGGTGAATAGAATTTTTATATTTTTAAATGCTGGTAAGATTGTTATTGGAATATCATGAAAGAGAGAAGGAAGTTGAAAGTGATAGAGACTAATACTGAGGGCCTAAAAGTACTGAGCTGAACTTCCTAACAATTCTAATCAGGTCTTTGCAGCGGCTTATTTAGAATAAAAATTTAAGATTAAACTCTCAACCTTTAACTTTTTTATTACTATCATCGCAATAACTTTTTTTTTTTTTTGAAACAAGAGCAATAATTGTTATTGCTAGAGAAAAATATTTTAAAAATATGTCAATAATATCTTTTATTTGATTTACTTAATTTTTTCCTTGAAGGAAAGAGCTCCTTCCTCAAGTCCTTGAATCACCGTTTGCATTTCGTTCCTGAGCCTTTGCTTCAGTTAAGTTTCTCAATCGAATTTCTAGTTTTTTTTTTGTTGTTCATAATTTTAGTTTTTTAATTTGTGTAGCTTTGCAAATAGAGTAGGGGGATTGAATTTAATTTGTTTAGCTTTTATAATTAAGATCAGTTTTAACGAAATGTTTTGTGATTGTTCCTAATTTTTGTTGGCATGTGTATGTTTGAATTCATTGAAGTTGGTTCCAAGGTTTTTCTAATTTTTGTTGAATTTGGTTTTTCATAATTTGAATTCATTGAAAAGTTTTGATATATGTATGTACAATAGACAAACAAGAATGGAAATTGTGAATCCTCAAAATTGCACCTCTAGCTGACCTGTTTTTTATTACAAAGTGGGCTCAAATCATATTAGAAATGAATTAAAACTGGCCAAAATAATATGAAACCGGGTCGATCTAGGCGAGTCAAGGTTAGACCCTGACTCCAACAACCCGCCAAGTGTGCCATCGGTTCAGGTAGCATGCCCAGCGTACCGACAGCACAGATGACACCAATTGGGTGCTGCCTGGCCCTTCACCTGTGCTCTATAAATAGAGCTTCCATTCAACTCTCTTGACATGGATTTTGAGATGAAAATTCATCTATATGCTCTTTTTTTCTATGCTAAAATTCTACTAAATTAAAGTTAAAAATTAATACTAAAACCTGTCACTCCAAATTCTTTTAATTTGCAATTATTATACTGTTTTGCTAATCTTTTCTGTTTAAAGTTCAACTTTAAGGTTCCCTAATCAAAAGTGGAGCTTAGATCCGGAGTAAAACTCCTCCCATTTATCCAAAAGTTAAGAAAAACAAAGGTAAGTTCCTTTTCTTCTTTCTATTTCTAAAATTCT